>CAHIKZ030003932.1:1080000-1157500 GCA_903632075.3 Acanthosepion pharaonis
AACATTGGACTGCCTTACAGGGTTAAATAGCTCAAACTGTCCCAGAACTTACCTAAAGTGAAATGAACAAAAAAAACAAAAAAACTCTAGGCAAAGTTTTGAACTCAGCTCGCCGATTTCGTCTTGCATTTATTTCATGTCCAGTCATGTCATGTTCTTATGCCTTACATTTCCACTCTCTATGCGGCCTTATAGGTGATGAATTATCCACCCCATCCCGATTACTTCTTTCCCTCTCGCTAATCTATTGATATTTTCATGTCAAATGTTCAGACGAACTACATTCCTTAGTTTCTTTACATACACACATATAGATGCAGAAATCGTCCTTGAAAAGTTCTTGGTCCGAACCCTTCCTCTAATATGTACATTATACCTACCTACCTACCTACCTACCTACCTACCTACATACATACATACATACATATATATATATATGGTTTAATGGTGAGCGGCACGAAAGAAGGACTCTGTGAGTTGATTTTGTATTCCTCTCGAGTTCGATATATTCACTGACGTGTTAATACCATTTGGGAAAGTTATCAGCAAATTTCTATGGATAAACTAATCAGGCATAATGGCTCTCAAGCCATGATTGGCAACCAGTCTAGGAGAATGTCAACTCTGAACTCAAAACCGTAACCAAAGATTTAAATTGTCAGCAATGGTCATACTCGTCAAACGAGTCGACTGTCGTCATTTATAGATAGGTAGATATGAAGAGATGGAGATTAAAAGACTGACATATATATATATATATATATATATATATATATATATATATATATATATATATATATATATATATATATATATATATATATACATTCATATATATATACATTCATATATATATATATATATATATATATATATATATATATATATATATATATATATATTCATATATATATATATATATATATATATATATATATATATATATATATATTCATATATATATATATATATATTCATATATATATATATATATATATATATATATATATATATATATATATATATATATGTATGTATTAAACTTAACGTCTTTTTCCATCAAATCTATCCTTGTTCAGTTCAGAGTTTGTTAGTTCTTTTCAAAAAATACAAAATTGCTAAGACCCTCATTTCCTGTCGGCTGATCCTGAACTGACACTTAATCAACGATTGACTGCTCACTTCCGATTTCATTCAGACTTGCATTCACGCCATAATAACGGGGTCCTCCCCGATCCTGTGTCCAAGAGTACGGAAGCGACGATTCCCGCCTTTTAGAAGCTCCTCATTTTAGTGTTTACCAGCAACTCTTTTGGCTTCGTCTTGCAGCGCCCGCTGATAATCAGTTGTGATTCATAAACGTCATCGCTTGCCCGGTTATTTTGTCCGGATTTTGTTGGTCCAGTTGAAGGGAATGAAATACAAATTCTTTGTGTCCGACAAGGGTCGTTAGCGCGATGCTAGTGAGAGAACTTGATGTGGTGCTTTCGTCTTGTGGAAGAAAAAAATGGACATGTTAAACGAGGTAGCATTCTCCTCGACATCATTAGCGCTCGTAACAGTAGAAATTTAATTCCGTTATTATTATCATTATTATTATTAGTTGTATTATTACTAGTAGTAGTAAGAGTAGTAGAAGTAATATTAATGATAATTTTATTATTATTACTACTAAGCATCAATATTTATTTCTTCTTAAGTTTGTTTACTTCCAAATATCTACTTTCCGTGTACCAAATAATTTTGGTATTCTTACGTACTCTCAAGATATATACTACAAAATTTATTATGATTCACAAAACACGTTAATAGTTCTACTGATATATCAGAAAGAATTCGCCTTTTAAAATCATTAAAATAAGATAATACAAAGAAAGCTAATGCATGAAGAAAAAATATAAAAGAGAGTATTAACAACCTGATCTCCCCTGCTCACTAAAAATATTGGCGTTTGAATAATTCCTACTATTACTATGAGATCGAAATATTCTATTACTAAGATAAAGGAGTTAGACTTCGCCACTTAACGAAAATACAATATGGCACATATTTGTTAGTATGACTTTCGATCGCGAGGCAGGTACACATTAATTTCATTGTATAAATTCAAGGATGCTTACTCAGACTTGTTTTTCCACTAAATAATAGTAATAAATAATGCAGTATTAAAAAATTCATTATATATATATATATCATATTATGCAATATATATATTATATCATAAAGAGTTAATTATACAAAGTGCTAATTAATTCTTTGTTTAATTACCTCTTTATGAAATATATATATATTATGAAATGGACAAGTCCAACAATTATTTTTAGACATTTTTATGTTTATACATTATTTTTTTTTAAGTAAATGCTCTGTTTATAATAAACAGTATTAAACAACATTTACCGGCCTGAATGTCCAAGAAATTTTCACAGAAAATATTCGTCCTCCGACAGGATTCGAACCTGTATCCTATACGGAAACGACATTTAGCTTGACGTGCCTTTACCGATTTGGCCACAGAGACGCGTTCAGTTAGCAAGGTCGAATTTACTGTATTTGAACTTCAATCTTCTAGGAATCTCTCACGTACGAACGGTGAAACGATAAGTGTCCGTTTAATCTGTAGGCCAGGTAGTACAGATCTACTAAGAGTCAGTGAAAACACGGCTGGGAATAACTGAAAGATTTAATAAGTATGCTCCCGAACTGGCTCCTGATCTCTCTAAACGGTATAATAAATGCAACACTGCCTCTTGCTTTTCTCCATGTGGAAAATCCTCATCTTTTGTTCTAGTTTTTAAGAATTCAGATGAACCGTCCGACCCTACCAACTATTAGCTTTCTATCTCTTTTGGAGAAATTTCTAGAGTCTCTAATTAATACTAAATTGGTTAAGCATCTCCCATAGTAGGGCCTTTTTGCAAAGAAGCAGTATGGCTTTCATTTCTCCAGTGTTTTGTGAATCATAATAAATTTGATAGTATATATTTTGAGAATACGTAGAAATACCAAAGTTATTTGGTACACGGTGATAACTGAGGAAAGAGTCCGTCAAGATTAAAATGGTGAAACTTGGGCTGTAGCTTTGGATATCTTGAAAGCTTAAGACAGAGTTTGACATACGGGTTTTCTTCACAAGATAAAAAGTTACAGTTTCTCTGAAGAAGTTTTGAACTAATCCAGTTTTCTTATCAAATCGTGAAATGAAAGTGATCCTGAATGGAGACGCGCCTAGATCCTTCCGCACTAATGCAGGTCTACAGCAGGGCTCTATCCTTGACCCTACTTTGTTTTTAATTTTCATTAATGACCTTCCTGATAGATTCAGCTCTCAACTTGGTAACTATGCCGATGACATAACCATTTACGATAATTGGCAGCTGATGTCAAACACGACTTTCAGTCTGTTGTTAATTGGGACAAAGAATGACTTGTTAATTTTAAAGCTTTCAAAACATAACTTCTTTATTAATCACTTGAGAGACCCCTTTCTGCCTTCCATCAACATGGCTGATGCTAACCTTCAGGAACGTAACTCGCTGCCCCTTCTCAGGCTAACGTTCTCAGCCGACATGAAATAGAAAGACTATATTGAATCCATTGCCGGGTCAGCTGCTAAGAAAGTTGGTTCAATATGTCGTGCTGGACAACACCACTCTCCAGAATCCCTCTTACATATATTTAAGACTACCATTCATCCATACTCAGAATATTCCTGCTACACATTTTCCGGTGATCCTGCTATGTATCTAGAGAATCAGCAGTATTATTGGTTGTGACCTGAAATCTCAGCTTCAATCACTTTCCAACCGCCGTAATGTTACCTGTCTGTGTCTTTTCTATAAATATTTTTATGGTAATTGTTTGGATGAGCCCTTCGCTATGGCACCCAATCATAATGAACAGAAGCGCAGTACTAGACTTGCGATTAGGTCTCGTCGACAGTCACTAGATGTAACCGTAAGTTCTATACTAAAAGTTTCTTTTCTGGTATTTTTACGCTTCCGGCTCCATGGTTTCCAGCCAGCTTTAATCTTTAAACATTTAAATGCAATGTGAATCGCTACCTAATGTTCCGTTGTTCTCGCTCCCTAGTAAAGGTTATTAATTCTTTCATAACCAGTAACTCCTTGTGTCTTAATGTCGTTACTGCTTTGCTTCGGGTGAACTCGATTACCCCCCCCCAAAAAAAAATAAACAAGAAGAAATATACTTAGACATTGACAGCGGGATAAAATCAATGTGCCCACGTAAAGTATTCAATTAGAAATACCCCTGAAGTAGACCGGAGCGTATAATGTCCGAAACGTTGTTATAATAACGTTAAATATATGGATATTATTCCAACTGTAAATATTACTAACCCCACATAGTCAGATTCGCACTGTTGTCCTCTTTCTTTTGCCTTATTCACGATATTTCGGCCATTGTACGCTCTGGCGTTCTTTACGTGATATATTTTCAGTGTCTATCGGTAACTATATTGAGGTTCAAATATACGTGGTGATTGAAATGGCTGGAATGTTGAAATATTTTAAAATAATTTTTAGCAATAATACTTTTTTTTTTTTTTTTTTTTTTTTTAAGCATTGTGCCCCAAGCAAGGCGTGAAGCCACTTGGATGCAAGGGGTTGCGGAAGATTTGGAGCGAGAGCAGATAAGAGTGATAGGAGAAAGGAAGAGGAGAAGGATAGTGGGTAGATCAAGGTAATTGGAGATGTCGATTGACATTACATTTGAATAGTTGGAGATTATAGCTTTCAGGGAAACAGTAATTGGGGAGGGTGTTCCACTGGCGAGAGGTGCGAGGTATGAAGCTATTGGAGTAGAAGAGACGGCTACATTTGAAGGTTTCTACGGTGTAAGGATGAGAGCGGGATGCCAGCCTCGTAGGGCGCTTGAATTCATGGAGTCTGGGGAACCAGAGAGAGCAGCTCTTCAGAGCAGTTACCATGGAAGTATTTGTAGAAAAAAGACAGAGGCGACGGCGCGTCTGTGAGAGAGTGATTGCAAACAAGACGCTAGATCAGGGCCAATTAGATTACATATCCTTCTCTGGATCTTGTCAAGAACTCCGAGGTAAGCAGAAGGTGCTCCAGCCCATATATGGCAGCAATACTCCATGCAAGGACTAATGGTTGTTTTGTATATTTGAAGTATCGATTCAGGGGAGAAAAATTTCCTGGCGCGGCACAGAGAGCCAACTTTCCTCGCGGTGGAAGAAGCAATTGACTCAATGTATTTGTTCCATCTCAGGTCAGCAGTCAGCGTGAGACCGAGCAGACGCAGGGAGTTGCTCTCAGGAAGTTGACTATCAGACATTTTAATGGGGGGCAGGGAAGGATCTCTATGGTGGTTAATGGAGAGTAATTTAGTTTTTGTGGCGTTAAAGTTGACCAGCCAATTCTTGCCCCAGTTAACAACCGATTGGAGGTCCATTTCAAGACGCACGGCAAGGTTAGTTTTGTCGCCGACACTCTAAAATGTTCAATATCTGTCTATATTTCTGAGATGAGGTATTATGTACATTATTTACATTATTCGGACTATTGGACACATGGCACAGTGGATAAAGGCGTTGGTTAGATCAAGTGACAGGACCCAAAGAGTGTGAGTTCAATACCCGGTTAAACAGTGGAGAACTTTCAGAGGGAAAATTAACAGGAGATAATTGACATCCATTAAATATGGCACGTGGAATTAGAGCAGTCTACCCCAGTTAACGAAATAAAGGGTTCAGTTCGACATTCCAACCACCTGAAGAAGGCCGGAGCATACAACGGCCGAAACGTTGTAATAAATATAGCGACAAAGATGAGGACAATAGTCCGAATAATGTAAATAATGTCTAAAATGTTCACTTCATAAATTAAGGTTTGAAAGGATTTTGTTTCGAATATTTAATCAAACTTTTAAACAGCTTTTCAAAAAACAAAACAAAACAGAAAAACAAACAAACGAAAAAAAAACAAAAAAAACACTCGTCCCGAGCATCTGTTTGAATCCTAAAGAAGATATACAGCTATATTAAGTAAATTAAAAAAAAATAATTAGAAAGTGGGGATGAAAAAAAGAAAAAGAAGACTACCTGTCAAAAATTAACATTTTTCAATATTTACAGGATATTATCATCATTACTTTTAGATAATGTAAAAAAAAAGCATATCAGAAGAATATCACATCATCCTCAAGTTTGAAAATGTCATCGCTTTCCGAAATTCAAAAAGTCCAAAGAGTACCATTAAATGGAGATAAATACTCAGAACGTGAAATCCAAATCCAAATCGGTTATAGCAGGCATGCTGTTTACAATGCTGCCGCCATGTACCAAAATGGCGGCTCTTATTCTGAGGGAAAAAAGAATGGTCGTCCTAGAAAAAAACTATCGATGATTGTGTTATGGAATCCATGGTTTCACGGTCTCTGATAAGTTCAGGCAAAAACGTGAGCTGCGCTGTTTCTCACCAGTACACATATGAATCGTAGGATTGTTTTAGTCTTTGTATTTCAATTAAGTTCCAACAAAGCAGCGCGAAGACAAAGAGTGAAACGTGTAAATGAAAACAAAGTGGGCAGAGGGACAGTGAAACCCCAGCGTAATTTGTTGTGCGTCAGCATCATCTCAGACGGTCAGCAGGAAAGAGATATTACGACAAAGACGCCATTCATTGTCACCCCAGCCTGATGTATTTCGAACAGCTTTTTTTTTTCCAGGACCAACACTGAATGGTCAAAGGTGTCTGGAAATGCTGTAGGATATACTAGAGATTCAAATGAATATATATGTTTGCAGCATATTTGTTGGGAATTATATTTATTGTAATGTTTTATTTAGTAAAATTTATATATGTATACATTTAGGAAAAATCTAATTATTTTGGAGGCCAGGTGATATTGGTTCGCCTCTGTTTAGTTATATAGGTGGACTAATCAGGAGAATTAGCAAGTAGTCACTACTGATAGCTGGGTTGCTCTAGTGGAAGCAAATTAACAACTATTTATCGTGCGGCAGAAACTAAATACATATAAGTGGTGATAAGGAAAGCGGATTAACACGGAAAAGTAACGTACATTTTTTTTTTCTTTTCTCAGTTGCAAAAGGATTCAAAATGTTATGAACTCTGCTGATATTATGGCGTTGTTTGGAATTATCAATGAGTAGTCAAGTGAAGAAGAAGACTGGAAGAACTATGTAGAAAGATTAATTTTTTACTTCACGGCTAATGATGTTACCAATGAGGATAAAGATCGAGGCATTTTATTGTTAGTTGTCGGTGATAAAAATTATGGTGTTTTAAGAGGTCTTGCTAATAACAAACCAAATGAAAAATCGTATGAAAATTTATGTCAGTTAATAAAAAGACATATTCACCCTGCGCCCAATGAAATATATGAGCGTTTTTTCTTCTATTCAAGGGAGAAGAGTGGCAGTGATGCCATCAGCCAGTACGTCGCTACGCTTAGAAAACTGTCAGAAAAGTGTAATTTTAGGGACAATTAATGAACACCTAAGAGATAGACTGGCTGTTGGAGTAAGGGACGAGAAAATTCAACAACGACTACGCAGTGAAAGAACATCAACCTTGGAGAAAACACTAGAAATAGCAGTAGCTATCGAGTCTGCTACGAAATTCTCTAAGGAAATGCAAAGTACGCAAGTGAGATGGCCAAGGCAATTTCCGACTTCGCTGCTTAGTTTACCCAGAAGAACCAATTATGTTTCAGGCAAATGTCTTTCAAGGAGAAAAAACTGTTTTAAATGCGGGCAAATAAGACACTCGACGGAAAGTGCAGACAGGATGGTAATAAGCAAATTTTGGGAAAAATAGAAGAGGAAAAAAGAAGGGTAGAAAAATCTTAGATGGAGTAGAGATGTTCGGGCTAAATTCCACCATGATGTCACGTTCGCCCCTCCTCCCGCGCAGCAGGTAGAAATGCTTTTAAATAAGAGGATGATAATAGAGGTTTGCTACCGGGACCTCGTGTTTAGTAATGAGTTTAAAGATGTTTCAGGAATTGGGGACTTTAGAAAACTTGAAGGAGAGCTCCATAAAATTAAGAACCTATATCGGAGAGCTGGTAAAACCATATGGGGTAAAAGAGGCTGATGTGGTGTACGAAGGGACAGAGATTCGGTTTATTTATAGTAAAAGATAGCACACTCCTGGGACAAAATCGGTTGAAAAAGGTGCCACTCCATTGAAGAAAAATATTTCTCTTAGTAGGAGACGACGTTCCTTTGAAATTGAAGAAATTGCTGGGTGAGTTCGAGTCTGTATTTAGCGAAGGATTTTAAAAGTAAAATTACCGGTAGGGAGAACAACAACTCCTCGATTTTGTAAAGCTCGATCAGTGCCTTATACACTGAAGGAAAAAAAACTGAAAGGAACTGAACCGGTAGAAATCCAGGATACACTTAAGTCGAGTATTCGCGTTGTGCAGCACCTATAGTTACCAAAAGATAAAGGTGAAGCTGTTCGGATTTGCTGAGACTACAAGCAGACCATAAATATGGCCGCTACTTGTGATACCTATCCAATGCCAACGAATGAAGATTTATTTCTTACATTGCACGGCGGTGAAAATTTTAGAAAACTTTGAGTCGTCGTTATCAGCAACTGGAATTGGATGAAGAAACACGAGAGTGGTTTGAACCATCCGATTCGCTTAAAGTTTGGGGTGCATAGCGCTACTGGAAACTCTCAGAGAGATGGACGAAAGGATATAACTTTTTTGCTAAGTGCGAGTGGATGACATTTTGGTTTCAGGGATTAATGACGCCAGTCATCTTGTAAACCTGCGGAAGGTATTGTCTGCGTTGGACAAAGCTGGTCCAAAAGGAGACAAATGTTAGTTTCTTCTTACGGAGGTGATATATATATTGGATTGTCAATTTGCAAGGAAGGTATAGCACCCCTGGCTGAAAAGGTGATTGCGATTCAGGAGCCCCCTGCCCCAAAGAACGTAATAGAGTTGAAGGCCTATCTTGGTGACCTAAATTATTACAATTTTTTTACCCAAATTATCTACCGTACAGGAACCCCTTCATCAATTGTTGAAGAAATACCCATCAGAAGAGAGCCTTTGAAAAA
Organism: Acanthosepion pharaonis; assembly: GCA_903632075.3. Classification (NCBI taxonomy): domain Eukaryota; kingdom Metazoa; phylum Mollusca; class Cephalopoda; order Sepiida; family Sepiidae; genus Acanthosepion; species Acanthosepion pharaonis. The sequence goes on from CAHIKZ030003932.1 coordinate 1,089,090, forward strand.
GAAAAAAAAACAATGAAAATTATGCGTTCAGTGCAAAGCCGATTCTGGTGTAGATTGATGATTCTCCCTATGAAGTAGGGTAGGCGATAATGGCACATAGGATGGAAAATGGAAAGGAGAAACGAGTGTGCTACATATCTCGAACTGCCTCTGAAAGGAACTATGCACACATACAGAAAGAAGGTTTGGCCCTGGTGTTAGCATTGAAAAAGGCTCCATCATTATTTGTACGAGAATTAATTCACGTTATACATAACCCACTGCTGGGACTGTTTGTTGAGAACAAAGCAATTCCCCATCTTGCTGCTTTTAGAGTACAACGTTTAGCAGTATTCTTAGCGGCTTATAAGTGCAGGTTGGAGTACCGAGCCGGTGAGTTCAACGGTAATGCTGACTGTCTCTGTCGTCTACCGGTAGTATCCCGAGAAGAGGATCATTTCATCATGATGATCAGAGTGAACATGATGGATTTAGATGATTCTCCATTAACTATGACCGGGGTACGGGCTGAGACTAGAAAGGACCCAATTCTGAGCAGAGTACAGGAAACGATATTGAATGGTAGGAGGAAAATTACTTAGCATGTAAAATGGGACCTTACTTCAATAGGCAAGAGGAGTTAATTTGTGAGGATGGTGCAATACTGCGGGGAAGTCGAGTTGTCATTCTTGCCAAATTAAGTTTAAAGGTATTGCAGAAACTCCATCAGACGCACATTGGAATTGTACGCATGAAAGCTCTTGCTTGAGGCTATGAGTAGTGGCTAAACTTGGACGCAGACATCGAGAGGATCTGCAAGACTTGTGGGTCATGCTTACTAAGCCAACGCAAACCAAACCAAGCACCCATTCCTTGCTGAGAATATCCTATTCAGCCCTGAGAATAAATTCATGTGGATTTTGCGGGCCCCTTTATAGGACGTATTATCAGGCCAATATGGAACATGGAACAAAGGTAAGTCTCCTGCAGCAATTCAAGGTGGATGATCGCGTACTAATATAGAATATTGGAGCTGGGGAGCAGTAAATGGAGGGTTTCATTACCAGAAAACTGAAGTTTGTTAATTCTGAAGTGGGAGTGCGTGGAAACTTGGATAGGTGACATATAGGTCAACTAGTGAGATCGCAGTGAAAGTTGTGCCCAGTGTGCCAGTGATAGAGGTACCTGAACTACCTGAGGTTCCAGAAACCCTTGAAGCCTCTGAAGTGTCGACTGACTCTCCAGTAAATGATGCAATGATTTCTCCAGGGTACACTGAAATGCCAATGCTACTAAGATGCCTGAGGTTCGGCGGTCGGGCCGAATTCCGTTGTCGCCATCCATGTTTGGGGACTGGGTACCAAAGTAAAATTTGGAGATGTTGTGAAATATAATATTTATTGTAATGTTTTATTTAGTTAAATTGACATCTACTTATCGTTATGCAGAAACTAAATACATAAAATATGTATGTTTGCTGGTGCACCATATTACAAAACAAAGAAACGACAAGAGTATCTACAGAAGATCATAGTGACTAAGATTAAATGACCTGGCTACATCGCTAACCTCAATCCCATAGATATTTTGTGGGATTAAATGAATAATAAGGTTGGGGAGAAGACATTCAAAGCTGTTGTGGAAATTCTCAAGTGGGGCGCTGGGAATGTCAGTTTCATAATCAGCATGTCTCATATTGAAGCTGTTATCAAGGCGAAAGGCCGCCATACAAATACTAGTTTCTATTGAAATTAGGAGAAAATAAACTGTTTTTTAATGAATCCGATTTCTTGAAGTAAATACACCCTTTTTATACTTTTGAGATTGTTATTCGTTATAGGTGGTCTTAAACTTTTGGTCACGACTACGTTTTTAATATTGTAATAGCAATGACGGACTGCATTGTTGAGTGACTCAAAAGGAAAACTGCAAGAAATCCTGAGCAAGATAAAGAAGCAAAGCGAAAAATAAGGACAGCTAGGGTAGACAGAACAACAAGTCATACACTCACTACTAAGAGGTGAGGCGAGAAGCATGAAATCTTGCATATATTAATTTTATTTCTTCTTAACTGATATTTTACTATTCAAAGAAGACTTCAAAAGTAACTAGTAGCTACTTCTCTTTGAAATGGACAAGATTGTGCACCGTCTTGTTAAGACGCACTTGCAGAAAAAGATTTTATACCGCGATAACATTCATGCTGACATGGTTGCTACCTTAGGGGATGAAGCTCCAGATTTATCAACAGTGCAAAAGCGGACAATTGATTTTAGGAATGGAAGGAAGAGATTTGAAGTGGATCCATTGTTTGGAAAGTCCTGCAACTGCCACCAGTGATGGGTTTCTGCACATGTTGATGAATGAAAAGATATTGACTATAAATCAAATAGCCCTTGTTATTAGCATATCCAGAGAGAGAGAGAGAGAGAGAGAGAGAGAGAGAGAGAGGATTCTGCCTAATAAACTTGGCATGATGAAGTGTACAAAGGGACAGGGACTGTTCGGTGGGTGCCACGTCTTCTGATATCTGATCAAAGCATACCAGGCTGATCACAACACGGGAAAATTTAACACTGTTTGAAGCAAAGTTGTACTCCAGGTAACATACGATCAATCAGGTACAGAAATGTAATTATTTCCATAGAAGACGTAAATAGGACGTAAAGTTTGACACCGAAATCTGAAGATGTATCGGAATAGCGAGAAATGTCTGGCAACAAAAAACAACAACAGCAACATCTATAATAACAATAATATACTTCAGTCACTTTCTCGCCGACGTGATGCCGTTTCATTCTGTCTTTTCTACAAATATTTTCATGCCAAATGTTCCCTGGTGCCTGGACTACATGAATAATAGTCAACTAAACCCATGATTTTCTGGGACTATGATTGTATTAAAGCATCATCGTCTGAATATCATTGTTCTAGATAAAGACACCAAGAACTCTCATATTATTTGTGTTGCCATAACCAAATGTGATTGAGAAAATTACAAACTAATCTAATTTGAAAGTTGAAATGACAAGATGGTTGTAATGCGGGAAGGAAATGTCAACGTGATTCCAGCAGTGATTGGCGCACTGGGATCAATCCCATTAAAACTGTGTGACTTCCTTGACCGGTTGCGGATAGCATACAAAGTTATCCAAAGATCGGTTCTTTTGGGCACTGCTTTTGAGGAAAGTGTCTGAGGCCCCGTGACTTGACATAATTTATCTAGTGTTTTCAAAGCCTTACATTGTGTCGCAAAACAACAACAACAACAACAACAATAATAATAATAATAATAATAATAATAATAATAACAAAACGACATGAACTATCACGTGGATGCATTTGGTACATGAAGAAACAGATTTTATATTAAAAAAAACCAAATATCTTTGATAATGGCTAACTATAGCTGAAAGAACTCAGACATAGGACATTTAAATATATACCGGAAACCAAAAGAAAGATCCGAAATGTAGAGTAAATCCTTAAAAGCAAAATGTCGTTGCTCTTGAAACAAATTTGTATAAACAGAAAATAATGCCCAAATACGACATATATATATATGTGTGTGTGTGTGTGCGTGTGTGTGTGTGTGCGTGAGTGTGAGTCGATGCGTACCGTTGTCAATGTATGTCCGTGAGAGATTGTGTATTTATATGTGTGCGTGTGTGTAATAATATTTGATTGGTAATATTCGTCCTTTATTTTTCTCTATATTTCCTTATTTATACATGTATTTATTTCCATACACACACAAAAATATACACACACACAAAATATATATATATATATATATATATATATAAACAAATGACGAGGAGTTGAAGGAAAAAAATATATTTTGGAACATACACACATCATATATATATATATATATATATATATATATAAGTATGTATCTGTGATTTTCCCTCATTTGTTTCTTTTCATCTGCTCTCCTCCAGTGCATGTCGCTTACCGATGTCAACTAGCCTCTATGGACAATTTCACGCCACCTTTTTTTTTTGTTGGTTTCAACCCCAAATCCTTCCATCCACTCTTAGTATGTCAAAATCTTTTTTTTTCTTCTTCTTTCGCTAATAACCCTGTGTCCTATTCCGCCCATCATTTCTTCCATTTTGTCCCTAACATACATTGACTTCTTTTCAGATTGACATTTTTCTTATTTCATGTGTTTTTTTTGTAATATTATTTTTTTTCTTCACATACAGTATGCGTAACTAATTCTACGTCATCAGACTACAGTCTCAAAGGCTTGCTACAGTAGAAGGTTAACCATTACTCCCCAGAAAGGAATTCCCCATTTATGACGTCCTAAACAAAGCTTTGTATTTACCAAACGGAGATGGACATGCATTATATGAAGGATTATATACAACTATTTACAATACGTTGCATTCTTTGCCAAAAGGTCGAAGCAAATATATATTGTAAATAAATGTATGGATGCCAAATATTCCAGGCGGGCAGTTCTTTTCGCTACTTGAATGATGGACGCAAGACAATATTACATCCTAATTTTCTCCCTTATGATGTATTTACAAATTGTAGCAAAGTTTGGAAAAGAAACCCACAAGTAATTGGTACCACTGAGTGAGGAACACTAACTACGCCATGTTGAGAAACGTCGTACAGTGATAAACAAAGCTCAGCAAATGGTTAGTTTAGGTCATTTAATAACATATCAACCATTGTTGGGTTATTTAATATTGGACATAAGATATGCAGGAGAACATTCACAAAAAAACTAATAAAACTGTTGATACCCGTCCGGATTGCACTTTATTAAAAAAGCGAAAACATGGGTTCACTTTAAACTCGACTCCAGAAATTTATCACAGTCCAGTTTGCGCAAGAATCAAAAAGGTAGACATAGGTCCGATTTGCACAGGTGACAAAAAGGTAGACATAAGTCCGATTTGCACGAGTAACAAAAAGGTAGACATAAGTCCGATTTGCACGAGTGACATAAAAGAAAACATAGGTTCTGTTTGCATGGGAGTCAAAAAGGTAGACATAGGTCTGATTTGCACTGGAGATTAAAAGGTATACATATGTTCCATTTACAGGAGAGTTGAACAAGTAGACGTGGAATTATACGAGTTTGCAAACCAGCCAGAAGTTATCCCTTTACGGTGGGAACTTTTACGCCTCTGGGGGAGATGCATATTCGACATATTTTAGGCTTAGGGCAACACATATCGAAAGAAAGAATGTATTGTCATGTGTTCCTGGATTGGTTAACACATACATCACGCCCTGAAATTACTATATAAATATTGGACTATACCGTTTTGATCGCGAAGAAAGACGGCAAAGACATATCAATGACGCTGTTAGGTTTCACTGACAAAATGAAAGAAAGAAAGAAGAGGAACATAAATTAGGCGGTAACATTAATGTTCTTCAGTAATTCACAATCAAGAGAACCCTAACCCATAAGGATTGTAGGGGTACCACATGTAATACTGCCGCAATAGCAGTGGTGATTCCTGAAAAAGATAACGTGACGGAAGTTTCAAGCTGGTTTTGAATTAAATGTTTTTCCTTTTCCTGGACCGGTTTCTATCTAAGGCGACAGACCAAGTTTGCCCTGTCCATAGCTTGTGAGTATAAGGAAGAGTTGGATTAATACTTATCCCAAGGCTATTAGCACGTAAGTGAATGTAATAAAAACGATTGGAATTCGAACTCGGCTCTCTGATTCCTCAATCCGAGCCACTACCCATTACTCCACTGTGCCTTAAATAAAGAATTCAGATTTATCAAAAAATTGAAATAGGAACACCGTAAAATTTACACGGTTATTTGTAATTGTTATTCATTTTAAAATTACGTTAATCGGCTTACTATACATATATATTAAAGACATTTTTATGTTTAACGTTGTTATTTACTGATACAAGTATTTAAGCAAATGCTCTGTTTATGATAAACAGTATTAAATAACATTTACCGGCCTGAATGTCCGAGAAATTTTCATAGAAAATATTCGTCCTTTGACGAGATTCGAACCTGCATCCTATACGGAACCGTCATTTACGCTGACGTGCCTTATCCGATCGGCCACAAAGGCGTTCGGTAGACAAGGTCGAATTTACTGCTTATAAACTTCAATCTTCCATGAATCTCGTACATAAGATAAGGCACGTCAGCGTAAATGACGGTTCCGTATAGGATGCAGGTTCGAATCCTGTCAAAGGACGAATATTTTCTATGAAAATTTCTCGGACATTCAGGCCGGTAAATGTTATTTAATACTGTTTATCATAAACAGAGCATTTACTTAAATACTTGTATCTATAAAAAACAACGTTAAACATAAAATGTCTTTTAATAAATAAATTGTCGGACTTTGTCCATTTCTTATATATATATATATATATATATATATATATATATATATATATATATATATATATATATATATATATATAGGGTGGGGTGGTTTGTTTTTGATTTTCCCTGATTGCACAGTATATTAGGGTTAGTTGGGCACGGTCTATGAGAAAATGAGCACAATGACTCAATTCAAGACGCCAGAAATTTGGAAATGGCATCATGCACTGCTTGGCATTCGCACCGGAAGCTCCAATACGAACATTTTAGAATGTTTGGTTGTCAATCTGAGGACAGGGCAGAGGATTCGGAAAGAGTTCGATCAGTTTAACGGTGATTAAGAAGTTGTTTAGACTGATCACTAGTGATGCCGACGTTATACTTCCATTCATCTTCCCACTGCGACTCAGATTCAACACAGAGGCCTACAATAAGTGCCTTGATGAGGTGGTGCTGCCCTTGGTCAAGAGAATGGCTGCTGTAAAGCACTATTGGCAACAAGACTCTGCACCATGTCACACAAGCAGGAGAACCCAGTCAAGGCTGTCAGACAATTTCTGCAACCACATTATCCCTTATATCTGGGGGAACAAACTTCCCAGACTGCAACCCCCTTGATTATTATGTGTGGTGTGCAGTTGAACGAGAGACTAACAAAACGCCTTGTAACAACAAAGATGAACTGAAGGCAAGGATTATGGCAGCATTCACGAATTTAAACATTGAGACCGTCCGGAAAAGTGTCAGGAGTTTCTGAAGCCAATGGTGATTTTATTGAATAAATTTACTCTTTAGTATTTCAAGGTATTTTTTGTGTAACTTTGGTAAATATATGTGTTAAAATGAGATGTTAGTGTTATTTTCATTTTTCGTAATCTAGACGACAATTTATCCATTGCGCCCAAAAGATACCGTTTAAAGTAATAAAAAATGTCGGATTAAAAATAAATATTTCTTTAGAAAACAACTTCGCTGGAAAAATGCTACGAAATTGTACCGAAAGAGATGAGAAGACTAAATCAGAGAGGATGCCACTTCTGACACTTGACAGAATTGACTTGAACTGAAAAAAAATGGCAGAAATGGCAAATTTGTGGGCCGATGCACCTGTTTAGAATTTTGCAACTAATGAATAATGAAAGAAATATTTCTTAAATTCTTTCCAGTTACTGTAGGGAAAGCCGTTGTACACATGAAGCCACTTGTACTATATGAAGATATTTGAATTCTTGATTTCCAAAAATGCCAGCATGTAACCAAACTGACAACATCCATTTGGTGATAATGAATGGAATGTTCGAAAGTGTTTGAACAAATACAGAACGAAACATGAACGATGGGCAGTTTATCACCAAATTTATTCCCAATGAACAACATCTAATCCAAAAGCTGGAGAAACTGTATTAAAATATACTGATAGGTCTTATTGGTTGAATTAAATAAAATCCTTCAATTGAATTTTAGACAAATAGGATTTAAAATAAGATTGTTTACATGTATATATAATACGCCTGTCTAATAGGTAAGGTATATATTTCATATAAAATCCTGGATTTTCAATACCTATTTTTAAAGCAAGCATTTCCTTTTTTTCCAGTTAGAAATTTAGAGGACTTTTAAATCGTCCTTTCTCACTGTTTGTCGTTGTTATACTTTCTATTCACTTAGCGTAGTCATGTAACATTTGAGGCGTCACTGTACGAACCAAATGACTCGGGAAAATTCATTCTACATTGAGTTACTGTCTTATGCCCTACTAAACCAAGTTTTGTCAATATCAAACATATGTGGTATTATATACATATATATATATATATATATATATATATATATATATATAGGCACATACATACATATATGAGTTAACGATATATATTTTTATATATCAAGAACAATTTTGGGGAAAAATATATAATAATGTGGAAAAGGGATTCTTATAACGCGTTTTCGTCCTTTAGGACTTTATCGTACTAAATTTGTTATGTTAAGTCACTACATATGCGCACGAACGAGTATTGGTGGGAATTTTAAATACACTACAACGAAAATGTCTAGAGAGTGCCTTGATCACAAGGCCATTGTCAGTAAATTTGCGTCCTGGATCTTACAACATTTTACCATTCCTGGTAGAATTTCTATTACCACAGGGTGAGATATATACTAATAAAAGTGATGGAAAGTAAAAAAAAAAAAGCCAAACACGTAACAAAACAACTTATCCTACTTTGTTATACATTTATATATATATATATATATATATATATATATATATATATATATATATATATATATATATATATATATATATATATATATGTATGTATGTATGTAAATATATATATATATGTGTGTGTGTGTTTTATAAAATAAAAGAAAAAGAACAGATGGAGTAAGGATCCACAGTTCTTAGCTTTTGATTTTTTTTTAAAAAGTGCTCAATACAAAGAAGGGTAAAATATTTTTAATGATATTTTTATTATAATAAATTAAAATAAAACATTTTACATCACTACACAAATGTTTCGGAACTATAATCCTTCCTCTTCAGGCGATGGTAGATAACAAATCACTACCTCTTTTGAAAGTTTAAAAGTGGAAATGCCTAAGGCCAGGATTAAAAAAAAAAAAACCAAAAAACTATACATCAAAAAAAAAAAAATTACTTGTGGGCATGTCTGGATTAACCATTTAAAAGTCAGATTTAAGCTAAAATAGAAAAATGAAAAATAAGGTCAGAGAGTGGAGGTTATTAATTAATGCCATGATAAATTTACACATTAGACACGTCAGCAGCAAACATTGTTACCAAATATTGAATTCAGATTTGTTGAAGAAGACATAATGTTACCTTGAACAAAACAGTTTTTTAAAGAATTTTCAAAATTTTATATTCGGGAAATTTCTTAAAGGGACAGATAGGTAAAGTTAAAAAAAATTGGAACATGTATATACGATGCTAATTATATTGAATGGACTTTTACTGCCCATTCACGTCAATATTAAAGTTGAAAATTCAAATAAATATTGTGTAGACCATTATATACGAATAAAATAATGGCTATGTAATTGTAATACATAAATTAGTTATGAAAAATTATTTTAAGTATATTTTTAAGGTAAAAGATATACAATACCGACATAACACCGGTAGTTCATTTTTTTGGTTTAGCAGAATTTAATTGTTATGAAACTTTATATAAAAAATGAGAATCTGTAAATCTTTATATGACCGATGTCCCCTGTGTTTACAAGAAAAGCTGCATATTATAAAGTTTCCTAACAATAAGGTTCTGCTAATTGCCAAAATCTTCCATTCAGAACAAATATAGTTTGGATGACAGTTAAAATGTTTTTGTGTCTGCTTTTCTTTTACACCGAAATAAAATAGATATTAATTTATTTACAACCAAAAGAGACAATCTGTTTAAATTCCCGGGATGTAGAATTATCATTATTACTGAATGATTAATAATTATCATTACTGATGAATATTCATGAGCACACCTATACCAAAATTTAAAAAAAAACAATAGCATTTTTGCTCTTGTATATAAATACTTGTTAAAAATGAAATCCTTACAATTGCCTTGATAAAGTCCATGAGAAGACGAAACGCGTCGGCTAAGATAAGTTTTTCTGTTATCTTTTTTCATATTGTTATTTACAGATATTCTCTGTCTGAAATATTTACACACACACATTATTTATATATATATATATATATATATATATATATATATATAGATAATATTAGTGGAAAATATACATACATATATCCAAAAATATATATAAAAAATTCCCATACATGTATATTTTGGAAAAAAAAAAACAAAAAAAAAACATATATTATATATATATATATATATATATATATAGTGTTCCTTTAATATATATATATATATATATATATATATATATATATATATATATATATATATATATATATTAAAGGAACACTCATGTCCTTATTCACCGTTTAGGGAAATATTAGTCGAAAATACATCAGTGCTTCATCAAGATAATAATAAGCAAAAACTAAAAATTCTAGAATCCCTTTATATAAGAGAGTTGCGACAAAAAAAAAATAAAGTCAACTACGAATATAACAATAAAATTATTAAAGGATTGTAACAGCAAAGTGTTATACAAAAATATTAAAAACTAAAATACTAAAATTATAAAAACAAAATAAATCTTTAAAAATTTTCAAAAAAATCTTTTAAAAAATCTCATAAGTTACCTCTCTTCCATAGAAGTTAAAAATAGTTTGAATTTACGCTGTTAACGCATAACATATCCATCTGCAACCACTTAAAATGGTCTCAGATGAGATTGAAAATATTGGAAAAATAAAAATTAATTCAAAGAAATTTTTGGAATTTTTCTACATCCACCAATAATTTTTTTTTTTTTTAAGGGTTTTCGCTGGAAAGCCGAACACAACATTCAACCATCTGTAGCAGTGTTTTAATCAGAAATACCAACACCGAAAATGGTACTCCATGCACCAAGTTCTTGCTTTATGTTTGGTATAATATGAAACCTGTCGTCTATTATAACCAGAGGAACATTGGAAGGACAGTCGTTGTAAGGACGCATTTATTGCCAGATACTTAATGGGGTAAACGAAGCATTAGATTTAAAATATTCTTGCATGGTGAAAACAGAAAATGTGTTATTTTCTACTACGACAATGAAAAGGTAAAATAGGTTTTTTGTACACTATGCAAAAGGAGTAAAACTAAAGTAAACAGGTATGATACGTCTAAATTATTTAACCAAATCTTCTTTAATGAAAATAAGCTGCCTATATATATATATATATATGTAATGGTTTGGTATCACATATCATATAGCACATCTATATCATACACGATATACGTAATAATTTGATATTCTTTATGGCAACATGTCATTACTTTGCGTACACGTTAATATATGTCGAGGTGCATACATATTGATACAACCACCATCTCCCTCTCCCTACTTCTCTATATGTTTGAGTGTGTGAACGCATGCATGTGTGTTATTTAAACTAGAGTACGCTTGTTCTTATCTATATGTAATGAATTGGTATCAACGCCTTATTACACTTTCATTGCTTATAATATAAATTTACCTATTTTTTCCCTCTTTCTGTCGATCTTTTAACCATAGTCCGGTTTTCTTTGTTCAACTCATTTCTCTATTTAGTAGAGCAAAAATTATTGTTTTCACGACACCTAGATTCATAAGAGTCTTTGCGATCCCATCAATATACGTTATTTGTTGTTATTTCAGTTTTTCTATCTGGTAATTTTACCTTTACTTATTCAAATTTTTTGTCGTGTTTTCATTGTTTTGCCTGTTTTTTTTTTGTTTTTGTTTTTTTTTTGTTTGTTTTTTTTTTTACCTGTTTTATTCGTTGCTTTTCAGTTTCTTATTAAAAACAAGCGAGGATTGATAACTTTGATACGTATCATCTAATAGCCTTTTGGTGGGCGGCATTTGGACACATTATGTTAAAGATGGCCACCGAGAACCCCGCGGCGTCCAAAACTCGTTATTAAAACTGTCGCTACAATATCGCGACAAAGATTTATGGCAATAAAAAAATTGTTGGCAGTTGTCATTATCTTCTCTTTCTTTGCAATTTCTGTTTATTTTCTTTAAATATTTTTTTCTTTTCTTATTTTTCTTCGTGCACTATTTGTCCTTTTATTTTGATTGTTTTCTTTCTAGCATTCCTTGTGCATTATTTTGTTATTTCATTGTTAATTTTTCTTTGGAAATTAAATATCATTTTTTTTTCTTTTTTCTTCCAATCAGCTTCTCGTTTTGTCTTTTTTTCAGATTTTTGTTATGCGTTTGATTTCTTTCTCTCAAACTTTGTCTCTTTTTTACTTGATATATTTTTCTTCCTTCTGCAGCGTCAGCTGCTTGTAATTTTCAATTCTAATATACTTCCGACTTACACACCTTCTTTCTGTCTTCTTTGTCTTTATTTTTATATTGATATTGATGATATTGTAAATAATTTACTCTTTAATATTCTTAGCGCTCTCTTTAAGGTATGTTTTATTCCTGTTTTGCATTGATGTACTTAAGCTTTTATTTTTATTATATTTTCTCCTTCTTCCTTCCTTCTCAATTAACCTCTCTATCTTTCATTCTTTTCCCTTTTATTCAATTTCCCTCTTTTTCTTCTAACATTTCCAGCATTCATTTCTGCCTAGTCAACATACCATTTTGTACAAATTACTGCTATTCCTAAAACGCTTATATTCTTCTCTTCTTCACTCTTTCCATTCTTCCTTTCTTATTTACTTTCCTTAATCAACCTCCTTACCTCCCCCCCAAGCATATTTTCGTTCTTTTCTTACACCCTTCAAGTTTTCCTTCCTCAATAACCTAATTCTCTTTTCTTCTTTTTAGTTACATCTTTTCATTTTAATTTTCCTATAGTCCTTCCTTTCCTTCTTCTTTTTTCATTCCTTTATAATCAATGGCCTTTCTTCCCTTCCTTGTAATTACTCTTCCTTTTACCCTAACCCTTCTTTCTTCCTTCCTAATCAGTCTATCTGCCTTATTTATTTGTAATTGCTTTCCTTCCGATCAAACGGACATACTTACCTTCTTTGAATCAATTTTACTTCTCTTTTAAAATCAATTCACCCCAACAAGCAAAGCAATAATGGCACTAAAACTCAATAGACTACTGAAAGTGAAAGAGAATGAAAAAATAAAACTTTAGAAGGAACCGGAAACTCAGTCCTAAACAGGAAACAAAGGATAAACCTCTACTCTTGATCGAAATACCGGGAGGAGTTTGAACCGGACGATAGGCAAACGTATCTACTCCTATTGAGGAAAGGAAACTAAAGTAAATAAATATTAAATAATATTTCAGAGAGATAGGCGAGGGGTTGGAAATATAGAATTGAAGTAGACTTTACAAGAAACAAGAAACAAGATAAAAACCTCTACTTCTGTTCAAAAAAGTCTGGGAGGAGTGTGAACCGGACGATAGTAGAACAAATATATTCTTACTTGCATTCCTTTCTAATTTAATGGGGCCCTCATCTGGTTTTCTTCTTCTTTCAATTCATTTCTTGTTATTTAATATCCTCGATCTTTTCGTTAATTTTAACTACTTTCCTTCCCTATATCCATTCTTTCGTTTCTTCTTTCCTAATTTTCATGCCTATATTCCTTCTTTCTATTCTACATAACTTCCTTCCTTAACCTTCATTCCTATCTTTTCTTCCTTCTTATTCAACTTAACGTTCAACTTGTTTTTTATTTTTTTACATTTTATTTGCGTCCTTTTCTTTTAGTTCTTAATCTCTTTTAAAATAACTTATAAACTTTGACCTTTTTAATAAATTTATTTCCTTTCTTTCTAATTTTCTAGGTTTTTCTTTCTATATTTATCCTATCCTCTCTGACAATCATCTGGATTCTCTTCTTCTTCTTCTTCTTTCTCTCTCTCTCTCTGTCTACTTGTTTCCGTTCCTTTCTCATCAGCTCAACTCCTATCTTCCTATTATTTTTACTTACTTTCTTTTCTAATCTTAATTTTTCGCAAAAGTGCTTTCATTATTTTTTTAATCGGCCTAAATGGATTCTTCCTTTGTTTTCATTGATTTTTCTTCTTTTTTCCTAACATCCCTACATTCCTTCCTTCCTTCCCTCCTGCCTTTCTTCAACCATTAATTCCTCCCCTTCTTCCTTCACTCCTTCATTACTTCTTTCCTTCCATTCTTTCCTTCCTTCCCGCTTTCCTTCTTATCAACTTACGCATTATTTTTCCTTTCTTTACTTAATTGTTTCCTATCGTCCATTAAGACCATATTACGTTGAAACGTCGCTTTTTTTCGTTTTGATCACCGAAGTTAAGCAACATCGAGCCAGGTCAGTACCTAGTAGTGGGTAACTACTTGCGAATACCAGTTGCTGTAATCTTGGAAGTCTGAGTGGTGTAACGGAAAGCGAACCCGAGTGAGAGTCGAAATTAAATTCCTGTCGATTTCGTTATATTCCCTTACCCACAAATACAATTTGGAATGCTGTGAATGCAGATCTTTTCCCTTCAGCTATGGGTTAAATAGCAGGATTTAGATCAGAAAATCATTATTATCTTCAAATAATTATAAGATCTAAAATATTTTCGGGTTTAAAATATCCTGCAAAAGGTTAATGGGCTATAAAAAAACAAATCAGTCCTTCATGCTTTCTTTTTTATTTGTTTTCTTGCTTTCTTTTTTGTTTTCTTTTCATCCCAATCACTCTAATTTCTTTCTTTCTTTCTTTACTTCTAACCTTTCTTCTTTCCTTCTTTCTTTTATATTATTTTATTGTTTCTGTCTATTTGTCTCTTTCGTTTTTTTCTTTCTTCTCTTTTCGTTCAACTTTTACTTTGTTTCGTTTACTTTTTATTTTAACTGTTCTGGTTTCCTTTTGTTTATGTCACATTTTTTTCTTCTCTCCCCGCCACACATCTCAGTTTTTTTTTCTACCTATCTTTCTAAAATCTTCTTTCATATGTGTTTTTTTCATTTTTTAAAATTTCACAATATTGATAAAGAAACGGAAAAATACTCATGTTGTACACAACGATGTTTAGCTTATCCCCTTTGCTTGTTCACAATGGCGTTCAGGATGGCTCAATGGCGTCGGCATTTCTCTTGTCATCTTATTCCCATTTTTTTATTTTGCTTTCGGTTCAAATATTAATGTTTCTCTTCAGGTCTACATCCCTCAAATGGTTTGAAGGAGTAGAGTGAAAAAGACGAATTACAAAGTAGCATGCACAGACGCGCAATATTGCCGGATACATTCGCAACAGCGAAACATGCAAATAAACAGAGAGAGAGAGAGAGAGAGAGAGAGAGAGACAAACAAACAAACAAACAAACAATATTAAAGTAATACAATTGCTATCCGAATAAAAGTGTCGGCACGATTAAAATATTTCTTTCAGATACCCACCCAGGTTCTGGTGCTCATTTTGTACAATAGGCTCATTTCTTGTTATCAAATAGATTTCTCCGCGGTTCGATTAAAAATAGTCTTGTGTAAAAAATACAAAAGACGGTACGATTAAATTATTTGATTCAAATTCCTCCACGGTACAGTGCTTATTTAGTACGACACGCTTATAAGTTTCAAAAATATATCAAGACATTATCTATCTATCTATCTATCTATCTATGCCTTTATACGTCTATTAAATAAATATATATATATATATATATATATATATATATATATATATATATATATTTAATAAATATCTATCTATCTGTATCTTTATGTTTATTAAATATCTGTCCATCGACCTGTAAGACGGGAATGCGACTAGTATGCAGGTGGTTACATAGAGTGAAAGTGAGAGGAAAGACTGGGTATAAAGGGAACTGAGGAAAGGATAAAAGGTGAACAGCATTCAAGAAGACATAAAATGGCAATTAACATTGCATGTAAATTTTTGAAGACTGTATTTTTCAGGGAAGCAAGTAAACAGAAGGGAGTTTCAGAAGTGGGAAATGAGAGAAAAGTAACTGTTAGAGTAGAGATGGCGGTTATATTGAACAATTTCCAAAGTGAAAGTGTGGGACCTAGATGCCAATCTAGTAGACCGCTTAAATTCATGTAGAAATGAAACCAGGGAAATAAACTCGTCAAAGTAGATGCCATGATAATATTTGTAGAAACGACAGAAGGAAGTCACATCATGTCTGTGAGAAAGTGACTGAATCCGTGATGCCAAGTCAGGATCGATTGCATCGCAGTTCCTTCTCTGGATTTTTTCAAGAACCTCAAGATGTATAGCAGAAGCACCAGATTAGATATGGCAACATTATTCAATGCACGGACGAATGACAGATTTGTAAAAGTTCAAGATGGAATCTGACGAGAAAAAAACCTTCTGGCCCGACGCAGAGACCCAACTTTCCTTGCAGTAGATGCAGTCAGTTGAAAACGTGAGGCCAATTTGGCACTTGTTTCGCTATATTGGAGTCGAGCATTAGCCATGCTGATGGCGGGTAGTGAAGTTTCTCTATGGTCGATAAAAGAGAGCAGTTTCCTTTTGGAGACATTAAAATTTACGAGCCATTTTCTGCCCCAGTTAACCTGATTCCTGACGCCTTTGCTATTGAGACAGGCGTAAATGGTAGTGTTATCTGCATAAATGCCTACTTGGGAACGAATGACATCAGGAAGGTCATTGATGAAGATCAGAAACAGCTTCGAACCTAGGATAGAGCTTAGAGGAACACCCGTGTTCATGTGAAAGTATCTGAAAGAGAGTCCGTTCAAAATGCTCCTTCATTTCACGATTTGATAAGAACGTTTGGTTTAAATCAAACAATCGCCCTGCAATAACGTAGCCCTAGAGCTTTCGTAGAAGACCTGTGTGCAAGACCCTGTAAAACGTCTTCGAGATATCTAGATCCACAGCTTGAGCTTGCAGTTATTATCAAGAATTCGATATACATATTCAATGTTGGTTGTTTTGTACGTCAGCGGCAGACATGGCAAAATGGAAAGCTATATTATTCGTCAATGAGTAGGTCGTTAGAGATAAACACTTCAGCATTGAATAAAGCCTGGAATACTTTGCCAAATAGTGGTAGGAGACTAATAGGGCGATAGTTAGAGAGGTCAGAGAGTTCTTCAGAGTTCTTAAAAACAGGAACTACAGAGAAGAACATCCAATAATCTGTAAAGCAGAAAGCAGCGAGGCAATAGTTGTAGAGTTTGGAGAGGACAGGAGCCAGCTCGGGAGCACATTTCTTTAGGGCGAGCTGTCGGTTTCCTGGGAACTGATCTGCTTATATATATATTAATGGAAAATAACACTGACATCTCATTTTAACAGATATATTTATCAAATTTACAAAAAATATCTTGAAATACTAAAGAGTAAATTTATTCATTGAAATCCCCTTTTATTTCAACCACTTCGGAATCTCCTGCAACTCTTCTTGACGGTCATCTTGTTTAAGCTGACGAATGCTGCCATAATCCTTACCTTCAGTTTATTGGTATTACAAGAAGTTTTGCTGGTCTCTCGCTCAACTACTCCTCACGCATAATAATCAAGGAGTTTGCTGTCTGGGAACTTAGGTTGCCAGATGTAAGGGGTGGTATGGTCACAGAAATTGTCTGACTGACCAGACTGTCTTCCCCTGCTTGTGTGGCATAGTGCAGAGTCCTGTTGCTAGACCCAGTGAAGCACTACCCCCTCAAGGAACTTGATGTAGGCCTCCATATTGAGTTTGAGTCCGTGTGGGAAGATGAATGGAGGCATAACGTCGCATTCACTAGTGATCACGCCAAACACCTTCGTAATCATAATTAAACTCATCCAACTCTTTCCGAATCCTCAGAGCTGTCCTCGGATAGACATCCAAACACTGAAATTTTCGTATTGGATCTTCCAGCGCGAATACCAAGCAGTACTGCATGCCGTTTCCAAATTTCTGACGGAGTGAATTATGTCATGGCGCTCTTTTTCTCACAGACACTGCTCACCTCATTCTGCTATACTGTGCAGTCCTATATTGTATTCATATCTATGCTTGGTCGGCTCATGGGTTTTTTGTCGTCAAGCATATGTGCTGATTCCTTAAGTTCTTGTATTTTCCAGTACCTATTATTTCAACCTCATCCCACAGGTGGGGGGGGCGGTTATCACTCTTTCCCCTCCATATGTTGTCAGCTTCACCTGATGTTTCTATTTCTACGTGTGTTACCGCATAACGATGTTCTTACAGTCTTACCTTAAGGAGGCGGCCTGTTTCTCATTTGTATTTCCTACCACAACTACATGGGATTGCTTACGCACAGTCCTTTGTCCTGTTCTCCTCTACGGGGAGGGGGCTTAAACGGAAGAGGTGTCTGAGAAGTGTTGAACCACTTTTGAAGATTCCCTATGATGTTATATGGGCCACAGATCCTTAGTATTTTCTCCGATAATCCCTTAACATCGGGTAAGCAGACTATTTTCTGGGTGCTGTTTTCCTTATTATCCTTCTGTCTGTAGGATTCTGCTTATGCTGACCATTTTTGTTGATATGCTTCTGGGTCGCCACATGACTTTTACTTGATGTTATAAGCAGCTGGACGTCTTCCTGGTGTGGCCAGAATATGAAGGTTTCATCTACGTATCTCAACCATAGGGTTGGCCTTAGTGGTGTCGATTCTAATACCATTTCCTCAAAGTATTCCATATATAGATTTGCCATTGCTGGTGATAATGGCTAACCTATTGCTAAACCCTTATCCAGTCGATATATGTCTGATCCCATTCCGAAGTATGTTTTTTTGCGTACAGAAAGTTAGCATCTCCATCAGGTTATCTATTGGTATACTGGTACATTACCCTAGGGAGGAGTTCGAGGCCAGTCTGTCCCTGACTACTGGGAGTGCCCCCTCCGTGGATACCTTGGTGAATAAACTCACCACGTCTAGGATTACCATCTGGTTGGATTGGATGGAAGCATCTTTGATTATCTCCACGAAATGGGCGCAGTTCCGGACATATGATCGTGACTTTCTGATTAATGGGTCGATTACATCTACTAGGAAGCGACTCAGAGGCTGGCACACAGAGCCTTGGCAGCTAACAATCGGTCTGAGCAGAATACCATTTTTGTGAATCTTTGGGCGATTGTATATGTGAGGTAACTTGATATAACACTGGGACATCTGCCTGTATGTCTTAGGTGCGAAGTGGTCCTTGTTCTTGATTAGGATTGGGAGTTGGTAGTAAGAAGTTAATTTTATGAGGATATGTCAAATAGATATCGATTGACCCGGATTCTGCTACAGTTCTGCGGAATAAGCTATACGAGAGGAACTTGTTCCTTGCCAAAGGAAATGTGGATGATTTGGCGTCATCAACATGCCATTGTAGATGTTAGCGCTGAAGATGCCAGAAACTTGGACAAAATCCTCTATCGTTTCGTGTTTTCATTATTTGATGCCTGGCAAAGTAAAACTGGCAGTTACACTTGAAAATGAACTTTAGTTTGTTATTATGAAATAGCTTGTAAATTATAATGCCTCCAAAACAAAACTGCTATCTTTTTTATCACCAGAGAGAATCGTTTTGTTATCATTCAGCATTGCTAATACTAATGTCCATCAGAGCTAGTCATTGCGCATTCCTAGTCTTAGGGGTTTCCATTGACATGATGTAGAGCATCGCCTCTGATTTCACCGAATGACAAGTTCCATAAGTGACTCGTATTTCTTTATTATTATTAAGACAAACAATAATATAATATACTTCTCGCTCGCAATAAATGTCATTTATCTTTTTGCAGGTGTTTCCTAAAAGCTCTCGTCAAAGAGTTTCCAAGATCTCTCGTCTGAGCGAAATGCCTTTGGGTCCAAGGTTAAAAATGATATATTATTTTCTCTTTCTGGCCTCGGCCACACACAAACACACACACACACATGCATATATACTGATTTATATATATATATATATCTTTATGTGGACTTTTATTTACATTGTTCGTACTATCATCCTCATCTTTGTGCGTTTATATATTATAAATTAATTGATTTAAAATATGTTTTTTTCGCTACACAGTTCTAACCAGAACCAGTTAGAACTGTGTAGCGAAAAAAAACATATTTTAAATCAATTAATTTATAATATTAATGCTCTGTAAATTTACATTGAGCACTATTTTGTAAAAATAAAAATATCTATAAGAACACCTGATTATATATCTTACTGTTCTTTCTTTCTTTATATATATATATATATATATATATATATGAGTGTATATAGAAGTGTGAAAAAGAAAAACGAAAAAGAACTCTTGAATTCATTGAAAAAAGATGGAATCAATTATCAAACTCATACTTTGCTAAAAGTTTTGCAACGAATGTCAATATGTTGTTCTGCAGTAATGCCATATACACATGGTAAACTATGGTAATTTCAGTCATATTCCATTAGTAAGAAGGAAGTTCCATTCGCAAAGTTTCTTCTTAAGAGCCGCCATTTTGGTGAACAGACACCTGATGGGATGCTTCTTAGACCACTTAACAACTTCATGTCTAGGGTCAAATGTTATTTTTCCTACCTATCCTCACAATTCTTACGTCCATAAACAATCTCATTCACCAACGCTCCATCTTGCGGTCTTCTTTGGCCTTGTATTTGCTAGAAAATAGAGAAACAAAAATATTAAATACTATCAGTATCTTTTATGTTGTGGAGTAGCTGAACATCCCCATAAAATGGACTTGTCTAAATCTATTTAAACAGCACTGTCTCTTAGCGAGGAGAGGAGTTAACGATTACAGATAACTTTGCTTGTCGACTCTCTGTCTCTGAGCGGAGAGCAACCTAGACGAGACTATGCCGAAAGGCAAACCCTCGTCTGGAGAAGTAGTCCGTTATCCGATCCTGTGAATACGTGGTCTACGGGCAATTATGCTCTAACCCACGGCTCGGAACGCCTCATGTAAAAAAAACCGGCCTTGTGCTACATCTCACCTTGTGCCACATCCCGCCTTGTGGGGATGTTTCGGTAAATACCGAGGAATTAACGATTAGCTGTTTATTACATTAATCTGTGTTCTCATCTGTGTACTATATTATTCTACGGAATAAATTATTTCTTATTTTCTATGTTTGTCAACCTTTCCTATTTAAGACACAACATCTTAAAATAAGTGTATGCATAAACAAGCTGTTCCGGTAAACCGCAGTGTAAATTTGAAATAAAAATGCCAAAAAAATTGAGGAAATTGTAGAATCTAAAATGGACAGTATTGCCAATCGTTATTTAAGCACAGGGAACGATTTTGAAGAACTTATGGAAATGGTGGGCGATTGTGGGGGATGGAAATCAAAGAAAAAGTTGGAACCATCCAAACACCAGCATTGTTGAAAACAATTCGAATAGCGAGGAATGTATTGGAATGTTGAGAAAACTTGTCGTCACTTAATCTCAAATGTAAACTGCCAATTCCTACTGATGGTAATTGGAAATGGATGAATCTTTGTAAATATACGTCAGTGTTGGGAGATTAAGGAATCTACTCATGTATATATTTTTTCTTCTTCATCACGCCCAGATCCAACCTATACAACGATTAGGCTTAACAGATCGTAGTTAAAGCTTCCAAAAGAAAAAATAATCTGGCATGATCAGTGGTTTAACAAAACCAATACGCTAATACCCTCGGTCCCGATGACTTGCGATATTTTTGCTACCATAGTCACCGACATCTTCCTGAAATTATCGTCTACCTAATTTCACACTCTATGCTTTCGTCAATCCAGGGTATGATTTTCAGTCACTTCCCAGCGTTTCAGCATGTCAGGATCATTTTCCTAAGCCGATATTATCAGCTACTTGGCAAATCGTTAAATCTAAAATCAGGTCTCACTGTTGAAGCGCTAACAACCCGGGCACGCGCCTGGGTAAAATAATAATAATAATAATAATAATAATAATAATAATGCCTCCTCATTGATATGTCAGTCCCTGCAGACTGTAATGTATCTTTGAAGATCTTCAAAAAGCTATCAAAATGCAAGTACCTTGAAATCGAAATCTCCAAAATGTGGCACATGGGGACATCAACAATTCATGTTGTAGTTGGAGCCCTCGGATTGGTTGGAAAAGATTCCAGCAGTAGACTAACTGAAGGAATTCCTGGAAGCCCATACCTTAAAGAAATACAAAAAATGTTCTCACGGGTATAGCCCACACCTTACGAAGTACTTTATCTATGTAAAATATGTGTTTTTTTTTTATAATTAGTCAGTGGAAAATGTCACGATGCTATTACTAACCTTAGGTCTCTGGGCGGAACCCGGAAAGAAATATGTACACACCAGTAATCGAAAGAAATAAAAAATATAATAATAATAATAATATTTGCAAATCCAAATGTACCAAATGCAAAATCGATGGCAAGATAAGCCTCTTCATGTTTAATATTCTGCCCGTACCAAACAAGATGATGTAGATAAATCCCATAACCATCGTAGTGCAGGTTTAAAAGCTGAAACCGAAGGTTTTCTTCTTGCTGCACAGGCCCAATGCTTGCTATCTAGAAAGTACCAAGCACACATCCTGAAAAATTAATGTGCGGAATTTCACATATCAACCGCAAAACCATCTCAATTTAAAAGATATGCCCCAAAATTGCATAGATAACTCTCCTACAGAGACATTTTTACTCAGAGACCCTGAAGAAGACTTTGTAATTCGACACTTAAAATTACTCTCTTGCAAGAAGATACCACATTCAATTAATAATAATAATAATAATATTAATAATAATAATAAACAAAGTGATTGACATAACTCTTCAAATATTTTCCAACAGCTAAAACAAGACCGCGATTTAAGAAAAAAAAAAAACACAGTGTTTGACAATGTTAAACAATATTTCAACAGAATGTTTGTCTTCTTCAAGTTATATTTAAATCACTTCTTAAAAAAATTTTTCAAGTATAAAAATATATAAATCTACAAAAGATTATAAGTCTTTGAACAAGTGTTGCTTGTCTAAGTGTTATTACTGACACAGTAATTGTGGCACAAGGCCGAAAAACGGAGGGAAACTGGTCGAGAGTGGTCGTCACTAGCTATCTTATAACTGGCTAATCGGATTCACGATCTATTCAATCGTTACAATATACTCATTCACCATATGAATTTATCCGTCACCATTTACTCCTACATACACCAAAATACCTGTCACACACTGGCCACCTACTGGGAAAAACTCCCCATGAGTTAAAAATCCCAATATGAAAGCTTAGATGAAGGACCAACTTAATAAAAAAAAATATCCAAATGTTAGACAATTTTTGTCTTTATTTACTCTCGAAATTAAAATATACGAACATTAGAACGGCTCATGACCAGACATTCATCGATATTCATTGTCAGTCATATTTAACAATATATGTTTAAATAATGACCTGCGGCCCCAGTACACTAAATTGTGCATATATATATATATATATATATATATATATATATATATATATATATATATATATATATATAAAATGTATAAATTTTATCAATAAAACGATGGTGGTGGGATGCTGACTTCGAAAAAGAAGGAATGATGTTAGTAGGAACCGTCCACCACAGAAAAATAAGAGTGACAATGTATTCTGTCTTCCAACAAAATCAAGTGAGAAAGGATAAAAAAATTATGGGCATTAAGAAATTCAAAACTGACCCAGTCGAGATGAAAAGTCGGATAAAAAAACCGTCTAGCCACTCAGAGGAAAGATCACACTTTTTCCTGAAATGAAAAGAGCTTGGGTCGCAGAAGAGAAAGAATTCTACATGTTTTCGACGGCGTGCCTCTACCTGCTAGAACAACTTTGTTTTGTTGTTTGATTATAGTCTCTTTAGACAAGTCGACAACGGGTCCAATCACCAGCCAACGTTTCTAATTGACTATTGAAAAAGTGTTTTCAGTCTTGATGACCTTCTATCGCTTGAACTGATAAAAGAGGAACCTATTACTTGGAGTGTGATCATTTCCGTGTTCATATTTTACCGTGTTTGCTAACAGTAATGACCTGTCAGAAATTCAGTTTCGTATTTGACATGCCTCAACAACATCTGGAGTCTTCCTGAACAAGAACCTCTCCTGTAAGACCAAGATCACCGTCCACAAAGCAATACCTGACTCAACATTGTTATATAGCTTCAGATCCTGAGCCACGAATAAATAATCAAATTTCTCTACGAAGTCTTCCAAGAAATAAGACCCCAGATAAACCTTTCAGAAACTATCATCTGAAATTAACTTTTGATCTAATGAAAGCAGTGATAGTAACATCTCAGTGTCCATCCTAAAATTCAGGATGCGGAATTAGTTAATACCAAAACAGTTTAAACATCTTAGTATACGGAGACGTTATAACAAATTTCGATAAGGCAATTTAACATAGAATAGACTGCGTTAGAAGTAGTTTCGCTCAATACCGCCAGTTGCTACAAAACCAAGAAATTAACCTAAAAATTCGAGTAAGGCTCTTAAAAAAACTTTCTCAGATTGAGATTTTCCTATGGATTTCATATCTGGTACTAAACTCGTTTAAACAGAGATTAAATATCAACTGTACAAAACAGCTTTTTCAAATAAAGGATTAAAAATGTCTTCCATCCTCTATGTCTCAGAGCGGAACATCTTTCTTCAAACATTGTAGACTGGCACTAAAGAACCACAAAGAAATGTACCAAATAACAGAAATCACATCACTTGATGACTTTTTTCAACATCAACAAGTAAAGTTTTAGCTCGAAAAAAAATGATGACATAATCATGAAGTTGACGTTCCACACTACTTCAAACAAAAGGTTAAGAAGGAAACTCCCATTAGCAGTGGAAAGAACAATAACAATTAGTGGACTTAAGAAACCTATTTTCCTGAAAATGTTTTAACAGAAAGATTTTATAAATTTCAACCGGCTGCTCGGTCACTTTTTTTCGTTGGTCCAGTGTCTAGGATGTTAGTGTTATGACCAGGAGATCAGGGTTCGAACCTCATTATGACTAGGTTCTGATTTTTAGAATATCGGCTGGGAGAGATGATCCCATCGAGTACGACTGATGGGAAGTGCCTGAAAAATATATAACGGATTGACAGTAGCCTTGCGATTAAAACTGCGTAGACGGAACAGTTCGCAATAAATCACAAGCTATTGTGAATGAGGGCTTGAATTTATTGGTCTTGTCCTAAACTGTTGATCACACCAGATTATCCTTTCTCTCTCGGAAACTAAAATGACGTCTACTCAAGCATAAATGTAACCAACTGCGGATTAGCTCGCCACCCTATCAAATGGGCATAATCAGAAACTTGTGACCAGACATATGATTACTGTATTTTCATGTGTATAATAATAGTTGAGTATAATACAACCACGTGTTTCTGAAACTAAACACAGGGAATAAATTATATCCTTGAGTATAATACGACACAGTATTAGAGCAATCCCTATGTTTTTTTTTTTAATCTGGTACGTATTATTCATTAAAATCTCAATGTCGCACATATAGTGGTTTTCCAAGCGTAGATTAGATGTGGCACAAGGCCGAAATTATGATTTTCTAAGCGTAGCTCAAATCTGGTACAAGGTTGAAAGTGTGAAGCACTCAGTGAGAATCGAACTTACTACTCAGTCGTAAATGATTTAGCGAGACAATGTCGTACATTTCACGAAAATATTTAATTTTTCACGATATTGAAGGAAAGAAACGAATCGGATATTAAGCCATTGTGTGTTTTTTCTTCTAATTTCAGTTTCAAAACATATTTTCGAATTTTCGCAGAAAGGTGCTTTGTTGTAATATTTATGTTATGAAAGCAGAACAGATCTTGTGTAATCCCTTTATTATTTTTATTCAATTTCGGTGAATTTCTTGTCTTTGAGACAAAAGACGTTCAATTATGCTGATTTCCAACTATGGCCGACATATCAAATACCTTTTGTAAACAATTGTTATCAACACCTGCCTACTTTGTGTTTTATTATCTATTGTGCTAACTGGGTGTATTTACAATCTTGTTCTTTCGAATAAGAGTTTTTTTAAGCAAAGTAAAACATTATGAAAGCATATACTTGTGTATAATACGACCCTACCTATTTTGCCTATAATTTTCGCTCAAAATTTCACGTATTATGCAAAAGAAAATACCGCTCTTCCCTTTTTTGAGACTGTTCTATAGAATTCAGTTTTCGAAGACGATTGATTTCCGGTGCTACAGAAGCCACCTCTGACATTTTATGTTATTACAGCAACAAGATGTCAGATTCCAAAGTTCTCTTGATGGCCGCTTTCAAAAATAATTCAATAATAATTATAAATTTCAGTCACGTAATTTTATTGCTTTAAAGAAGTGATATAAAAATACTTAAAGTCAGCCAAAGACAACTGATGTGATTAAATCATGCGTATTGAAAGGAAAAAAAAAACTTGGTTTCATAAGCGATTTCGTCAAAATAATGAAAAAAACTGCCTTTGTTACTTTTCCCGTTTGTTTTTAAGTTAAATCGCATTGATAATATATATTCATATATTTTGCAGTAACTATTTCTATTTTTAAAACTTTAATGAATTTATTAATATTACAAATGAATATTTTTTCGTCAAATCCGTGACTACGCAAGAAATGAATAAAAATGAATTTTTGGCATTTTCTTTATTTTTGAACGTTTTAAAATGGTACTCGGATATTATTTTACTTAAAGTACACAACGATATTTAAATATTTTTAATCCCCCAAACAAAATCAAACTCGATGTTTGAATATTAATTGATTTTAATGATTTTTCTTAATTGTGAAAATATTTTTTTTAAATATCTTTTTAAATTTACAAGTAAAAATTAAAAATATTTAAAAAAAATATCTCTTAAATATACGAATTAAAAATCTAACCAAATATTCTCTTCATCTGTTATTAAACAAACTTATATTTGTTCGATGGAAGAGATTGCATCGATTTATTTTTACGGCTTGCCAAACTTTTGTCAGTTATATAAAGCCAACAAATATAAGTAAAATAGAAGATGGAATTATTTTCGAAATATTCTTTAAGATAGTTACCTCTCTTCTATGTTTTAGTTAAGAAAAACAATTACCTATTTTGTATCAAATGAGTTTTTAGACGTTTAAAAAGCTAAATATTAAATGTGAAACGTAATAATTGGATATACCAATTAATAATACCAATTAATATATGTATAAATGTTCTAAGATCTTAATCTTTTTAAATATGAAAATGTGATCAGTTAATCCTCGAGAGTGTGTTGTAGTGACAGGCAGAAGATAAACATAATTTCATTGCAATCTTCCATTGATCAAAGGAAATCGGTTATTTCGTTGGTTATGAATAGTGTTTTTGTTTACTTTTCTTATGCCTAACAATGAAATGTTTTTAATTTTTAAAAATGCACTATTATTTTGTTACGGTAATTTGTGTCTGTGAGGATATTCATTGTTGAAATTAAGAAGGTAAAATTTTGAGTTTGGATATATTTTTGTAGCTATCGAATCGATAAAATCGTTTAAGAAGGAGAGTCTATTGTATATATATATATAATATATATATATATATATATATATATATATATATATATATATATAAAGAAATATAGTCTTAAGGTGTGCTATATTTATGGGATAAAGTGCTCATATATATATATATATATATATATATATATATATATATATATATATATATTGTAAGTAAAATAGCGGACAGAATTAATTTCGAAAGTTTTTCTTTAATTCATTTATTTTAAACTTTTCATCCGAAGCAAAGCGATAATAGCACTAGGACTCAAGGTGTCACTAGGAACGAAAAAGTATGAGAAAACATTACTGAGCAGAAAGGACAATAAAAGAACAGGTTTCAGGAAGACAAAGAATGTCAATGGGCATTATATTTAGATTTTTTCATGATCGTCAATGGCAAAGAACAAGAAACCGGAAGAGAAAAGAACCTATGAGAAGAGAATCTAAATTGTGGCGTAAAAAATGTCCTTTTGAATTTATAATCCGACATTATTTCATATGACTGTAACCGTTAATTTTTGAGAGTATATGTGTTTGAGTTGAATCCCATCATTTTGTATTTTCTTAAACATTGAAATTAATAACATGTAGGTTAAAATGAGAAGTCCTACGAAAAAAAATCCAAATAACAAAAAAATAAGTTTATAATAATAATAATAATAATAATATAGGACCTGTTACAATTCTATGGGACTACACAATACACACTGACAAAACAATCAAGGCCAACCGCCCAGATATTGTTATTAAAGACCACAAACAAAAAAAAGTGTCTCCTTGTTGATATGGCAGTCCCTGCTAACTGCAACGTATCTTTGAAGATATTTATAAAGCTGTCAAAATACAAGGACCTTGAAATAGAAATCACGAAAATGAGGCATATGGGAACATCAACAATCCCAAGGACTGGTTGGAAAAGATTGTAGTAGACTAATTGAAGGGATTCCTGGAAGTCCATGCCTCAAAGAGATACAAAAAATTGCTCTGACAAGTACAGCCCACACTTTACGAGGGGCTTTATCTATGTAATTTTTTTTTTTTTTTTTTTGTCAATGGAAAGTGTCATAATGCCATTTCTAACCTTAGGTCCCTGGGCGAGACCCGGAAAGAAATGTGTAAACGCCAGAAATCAAAGAAATTATTAATAATAATAATAATAATAATAATAATAATAATAAAAGAACTGGAAATCAAAATAGAAAGAATGTGGAAATTGAAAACAAGAATAGTACCAGTCATAGTACGTGCACTTAGAATGATATAAAAGGAACATGAAAACACAGTGAAAAAAATTCCTGGAAATCCCAACTTAAGAGAAATGCAGCTAATTATCTTGATAATTACGTCCCGGAAACTAAGAAGAACTCTGTCCATGTAACGCTATTAATGTTATGGGAATTAGAAAAATAAAGCATGAAATATAGCCATAAAAACACAAAACCTGCCTTAGGTCATCAGACTCACTAAGTAGTGTGACTATAGCAGAAATGGAAATGATGATAATATATAATAATATAATGAGTAAGAGACATAACATATCCAACATATTACTAGATAGTAAAAGGTTCTCAAGTTATTAAAATAAATGAATATCTTTTTCATACTTGTTTACATGCATCTTTTTGTTTTTTCCCGATATTATACAAATTTAAATTGTTATAATCTGTATCAATCCTTAAAATAGCCACTCCACAAGGAAACTCATGTTGTGTACCGCCATTTCCGAAGTATAAACTTAAAATAATAAACTTTTCCGATAAAATAATGTGTTGAATGTGTTTCTGTCTCTCAGCATTTGTTTTTTATTAAATTTGCGAAATCTGCTTTTCACTATGAATAACACCCCCATACACACACACACACACACACACACACACACACACATACATACATACATATACATATATATATATATATATATATATATATATATATATATATATATATATATATATATATTAAAATAATGAGAAAGGACAGTGAGATTTTTTTATTTTAAAAAAAAACAGTGATCAATAAAATTCATTAGAGCCTATGCAATATAAATTTACTAATTGAAGAATATGGTTCCATTGCTACAAAAGAATTACCATATTTCAAAAACTGAAACTAAACTTTAAATTTAATTATAAAATTTAATTGAAAATGTTTATCTTTGATCATTTTCAGAGATAAAGTTTTAAGTTTAATTCTATAATTCTAAAGTTTAGTCTCTGTTTTTGAAACATGATAATTCCTGTGTAGCGATGGAGTCACATTTTTAAATTATTAAATTTATAATATATATATATATATATGTCTGTGTGTGTGTATGTGTATGTGTGTGAAATTTTGAAAAAATACTAAAAATATATTTGTAAAAGGACAATAAGAATGTTTAAAAGTAAATTTATCTTAGCTGCTGGACTTTATCAAGGTAAGTCATGTATCCACACACACACACACACACACACACACACACACACACACACACCCACAAACATATATATATATATATATAGTGCGTCTGTGTGTGTGCGTGTGTGTCCCAAAAATGCATTCACTTTTCGACTCTTCGATATATATATATATATATATATGTGTGTGTGTGTGTGTGTGTGTTACTATGTATTTTCAATATCACTGTCATTTAAACTCTTACTTTTCGCAAACGCAGCTAAGGAACCTTTTCTAAAACATGTGCCATCGCTTACAAAAACTACCCTACAGCCTGATACGATTTTGCCATCTGCTGAAAATGTCCTGATCTTTTCTCCACACACCACATGTATTGGTTCTTTCTACACATATGGCTAACGGCTGCCACTATCTGATGCATCAAAATCAGTTGAATGAATTTCGTAATATACTCTCGAATCGTTGTGCAGAGAATACGTAACACAAACCAAGGCTAAATTCCGTATGTCGTAAGCGCCTGAGGTCCTTTTATTTTAATTCCGTACTTTCTAATATCGTCAGTTTTGTGATCACAACACTCATCAATCTCAGCTACTATTCAATATATATTCAAGGGCGTGGCTTAACAGTTATCAACGCAGCAAATGGAATTTGCGTGCTGAGTTAAAATTCCAGCAGTTACACATATATTTCACCCATATACTCTTGAAATATACGATGATGTCGTGGTGACTGACACGGCACTAAAATATAAGCAATTTTTTCTTGTATTCTTATGGTATTTTTCTGGACTTAAAATGTGGAAATCTGTCCAAATGATTTGGGCATAATAGCCTTACCGACATAAAAAAAAACGGTTAAAAATAATTTAAGCATTATTAATAAAAAAAAGAAACCAGTTCTCAATAATATCAATTATGAACATGTCCACGACATGCTGACAGTTTTCTGAAATAAAAAACATCCCATCCTTAGCGGTAAACACGCACGAACACACAAATATATATATATATATATATATATATATATATATATATATATATATATATATATATATATAGTTAAACAAAACACATTATTCATAATAGCTAATAAATTTATCGAAAAACACCGATCCACAAATCATTTAGACAGTTTTTACACACATTATGAAGAAAATACATGTACCAATGCAAGAAAAAACAATAAAAACTTAATCGCAGTGCCTTATCACTTGTCTTCAATGAAAATTGTATAAAAGAGTGGTTGCTGCCCTAACACACACACACATATATATATAAAGGACAATAAGAATGTTTAAAAGTAAACTTATCTTAGCTGTTGGACTTTATCAAGGTAAGTCATGTATCCACACACACACACACACACACACACACACACACATATATATAAAGGACAATAAGAATGTTTAAAAGTAAACTTATCTTAGCTGTTGGACTTTATCAAGGTAAGTCATGTATCACACACACACACACACACACACACACACACACACACACACACACACACACATATATATATATATATATATATATATATATATATATATATATATATAAGATCAGTGTAAAAACGGAACAAAAATATCTGGTGTGATTGCGTTGTTAATGGTAACATTAGCCGTCTCCTTAGGCGAAAACATTTGGCATTCAGCAGCTCTCCAGTATTGATGGGAATTTTCTTCCTAACATTTAATTTGATGAATTGTAGAACGTCAACATCTTGATTATGCCATTATTTTCTTTTCGAGTTACATGTGATATCCATTTTAGTTGTTCTTGTTATTGGAAGTCTTCAAGTAATCTCGTTTCTGTTTATTTCATACAGTTCTTATCATTTGATTTTTTCAAGTTTCTTCCTACTTCAATTCAAATTAGTTTTCTTTCTGGTACAATTTAAGCCAGGTAACCTTTACTACAATTTAAGTAAGTTACGACTGCTAAAATTTAAGTACGTCTCATTCTGTTTCAATTTAAGCCTGATTCTCACTGCTCGAATTTAAGTACGTTTCCTTCTGGTTCAATTTAAGCCAGGTTCCCACTACTACAATTGAAGTAGGTTTCCTTCTGATTCAATTTAATCCAGGTTCCCCCTATTACAATTTAAGTAGGTTTCCTTCTGATTCAATTTAAGCCAGGTTCCCACTATTACAATTTATGTAGGTTTCCTTCTGGTTCAATTTAAGCCAGGTTCCCACTATTACAATTACTTCCAGTCTGCCCCATGAGTATTAAATTTTCCAGGAATTCTTTCCTCATGATCTGTTTGGAAATTACAGTTACCTGACTGTAAGTGTAGGTTTCTTGTATTTCCTTTAATCACCTGAAAAGTTCCGCGCTGATGTTCTTGCTATCATATCCACTGCATTCGACGATAAAAACCCATCTCTGTTACTTCAGGTCTTTTCTTCAGAGAGGAAATTTTCAAAATTCATTGCAATTTAGGAGATTAGATATAACATTTTATGCTCATATGATACATTGACGATAAAGTGGACCAGTGGAAAGGAACTTACAACCTACATTGTAAGTTTGAAAGAATGGTTGACAGAGCAATGTTTGGGAGAGACAGCAAAAATACAAAAGTTATTAAAACTACAAAGAGAGGGAAATTGTAGAGAACCATGATCACTAATATCCTGAAGACGTATAACAAATAATAATAATAATAATAATAATAAGAAGAAGAAGAAGAAATCGTTTTGCTGGCAAACACAAAAAAGAAAAGTGTAGAAAGTCTAATATAAGGTAGTAAAGGATGGCGATAAGAAAGGACTAATTACAAGTAGACAAAAATGTATGGTCGCTAGCATGATGACCAACATAAAACGAGATCTACAAACTGATGACATCAAAATCAAACAAGTATAGAAATTCAAAACCTACTAAATGTTTTAAAAGATAGCACTTAATATATTTTATATATTATTTCAGTTAACGCTACTTATGAATGGATTTACATTTGCAGCACTTTTGCTACCGTTTTTTTTATGGCGATTGGTTGCGCTGAACACTCAACATCTTCAACCCACACTCGACTGTCTTTGATTCGTAACGTTGCTGGAAAAAAAACGGTCGTTTCATTCTGGCACTCGATAATCTAATTCCTCGAACCGCTGCTAAATATTTATGAGACAGACTAAAAATGGATTATTGATATCATATCTGGGCCGGATCTTCCCAGCACAGCTTTGCATGTTCTTAAGAACATCGTATCAGATTAGTGTCTTAGATTAATACACGCACACACACGCACACACACATACTCACTCACATGTACACCCACACCCAATAAATACACACCCACATAGACACGAGCATACACAGCGAAAAGAACTCAATGTATTTATTACTAGCAGCATGGCCCGGCGTTGGCCGTGCTTGATTCAAAAATCGTACAACTCATACAGCAATCGCTATCACTTGACTTAAAATATTTTTGTCCTTCCTTGCCTTTAAAGGAGTGTCCTTTGCCGTGCTGATATTGCTACATGCCTTATTTCTTGCCTATCTCACACTACGAATTTTTTCTAAGCTCTATACTAAACATTAAATCTGTTACGAAAAAAGAACTAAACAAAATGAACACAAAACGATCAGCTTTAAAAAAAAGGACTCTTAACTGGAAAAACCGAATGAAAAAAGAATGTTAACAACAAATACATTTTCACACTCAACCCAGTTCTGCGGAATCAGAATCAACGTTGAGTTTAAGCAAGCGAATGAGCCAATTGGAGTAAAGTGCCATGCAGATTTAAATTTTTCCCACTTGTGACGAATGCAGCTATCGAATTTTTTGCATGCTAGCATGCTAGTTAACATTCGTGTTAGTCAGCTGTTGGCTCTCACGCTGGCCAATAGAATCTTCCTGCTTATTCGTGGCAGCCAGCTATTGGCTCTCACTCTGGCCAGTAGAAAATGGTCGTAAACTACATGAAAACTGCCGTAGAAGCATGAAAATATCGATTATTCCCACTATCGATGGGAGTTGGGAAATGCTCAGTCGGTCTTGGCCTTCCCGCTAAGTTGAAGCATGTGCATGTAAATTTTGGTGCAATTCCGTGGAAAATTGCGGCCGTGCATTCGTTAAACACACACACACACACACACACACACACACACACACACACACACACACACACACACACACACACACACATACACACACACACACACTGCCTTTTATAGATAGAGATAACAGAACATATAAAGTACATAATAGAGAAATTCAAAATTGCCTCATGACAATAGCTATTTCAACTAATGTTAATACGTTACCATTTTTCGATTCAAATGGCGAGCAGATACAAAGTTAAAAACTTAATAATTAAACAAAGAAAAAGAAGACATATCCATTGAAAATAGATATTGAATTAAACAAACAAACCCATATAGAGGGAAGGGAAGGTGCATATTTTCTAGTTTCAGTGGTTTTGCAGGGATATACTAATGGGGCGTCATCGGAAATATGTTGATTGTTTAGGTAAAATACTCTGGAAAGGAACAGATTCAAGAAAGAAATTACACGCTAAACATCACTCAAAGAACGAAACTCGTCACACAAAAGATTAATTTTTGCAATTATGTTATGTTATATAAAAAATTATGCAGTGTGTAGTCCTGGGTATGGAGGTAAGCTATATCCATCAGCAAGGATCAAGAGATTGGAGGCGTTGAGAAGCGGGGAACCACCTCTTAATTGCTGTTGTTCAAAGGTTTACTCGGACCCGGGGTTGTAGCTCGCGTTAGGGTCCCAGCTATGGGCAAATAGCGAACCCTCAAACAAAAATCAAAACACTAGGAAACTATAAAAATACATTTTTATGAAAAAATACCAACAATACATTGTTGTAGGAAAATTACTCACACTACATTTTTATAGTAAAATGACCAGCAATCGAATATTTTACAAAAATATTCCCAAAAATTTAATTTTTGTAGCGAAATTACAGTAATAATTTTAAAAGGATTTCCCACAATCCATTTAATCATCTACAAACTACATATCTAAAAAAACATACATTTACCCTGAATGTATAAAATTATGGACAAAATGTCTGTAGTACGTTAAAAAATATGTTGCTGAAGCGATATATTTGCATATACGATATTTAGATTCGGCATTAAATAACCCGCAGAATCGTTGATATGCCGCTAAACAAAACATGTCAAACCAAACTAAAACATTATCTGCTCCCAAAATTCTTACAATCTAAAAATATTGTCTGGCTTTAACTAAGATGCAAATGGTTGATAAACCGCCAAAAATCAATGAATCAATTATATATATATATATATATGTATGTGTTTGTGTATGTATGTGTGTACGTATGTGTGTGCGTGCGTGGGTATATGTATAATCTTAAAATAGTAACATCTTGTGTGTTCCGAATTCAGTGAAATATCTCTCTACCTCGATTTCTCTCTCCCTCTCTCACACACACACACACACACACACATATATATATATATATATATATATATATATATATCGATGTGCATTTTTATATACGTATATAAACAAGCAAGATACCGTAATGCTTGAACAATTTGATGATGTGGGAAAATTTTGATACCCTTTTTCTATCATATCCGTTCAGGTGCTCCCCAAAGACTTCTATCAAGTAATTTCAACGGCAAAATATAGCATTTTGAGAAGTGCTAAGTTTCAAAATGTATGAGTGTTTAGATCTTCGTATGTGCGTGTCTGCACGCACGACCAATAGAATGCGTGTGCATATATATATATATATATATATACACACACACACACACACACACACACACACACACACACACACACACATATATATATATATATATATATATGTACCAGAATATAAAAAGGTAGATTTCTTATTTCGCGTAAGATCTCGGACGTATTGCTCGATAAGTTGCGTACTGAGAACGCAAATAGCCCCGAAAATAACAAATTAGACCACCAGGAATAAAATGGCGCCAGTATAATTAAATTTAGGAAGTAAATATACACTTAATTATCTCTGTGTGTGCGTGTGTGTTTTGTGTGAGTGTGTTTTGTGTGTGTGTGTTGCATAAAAAAGAGTGTTGGACGGCTGTGCTTCAGGTATAAAAAAGAAGCTAAATTGTAACTGATAATTTAGAAAGAATAATTTATATAAACAATCAACATATTTCCGATATATTACTGACGTTCTATTAATTAGTATAACCCTGTAAAATCACATTACATGACCTTGTAAATAAAGTAAACAACGTCGAACAACCGATAGAATTCACTCACGAATTAACCTAATACTAAGTGTCCATCGCAAATCAACTAATAAAAATGATCTAAATTTCTAGTCTCACTAGAACAACAAAATAAAATGTGGAATAATTATCAGATTCTATCTAAGACTATTCAGAATTTGTAGCACTCAGTATTTATACAAGGAAAATCTCTGTAAAATATTCCAGAATAAAAGAATGGACAATTCTGACAAATCCAACAAATTCAAAATTATTTTTCTACCAACGACTTGTATTTCAAATACAACTGAAAAGAATTTATCTGAGCTTATTATAAAATTTTTCACAACTATTTCAAAAATAATAAAACTCTTTATACAAAACAAAATAATAATAAGCTAACACTTGAAAGAAGAATTTATCTATCACCCGATAATTGCTGCAAGAAATACATAGGAGAAACCACGAGAAAATTAAATAAAAGATTATAAAAACATAAAAGGAACCTTTTACAAAACAATACACTAAATGCATTAGTTGTTTACCATCAATTCCGATTTTAAAAAATGATACTTTAATTAAATCCGAAAGCTATTTACTGAGACGTATGCGTATAGAAAGTGCTTTAATCTATAGATAATCCACGGGAGGTCTACGTCGAGGTTCTTACAACATTTCATCTTTCTTGGCAGATCTTCTATTATCACAATGTGGGATACTTCATATAAAAAAAGTGAAAAAATATAAACCAAAAGAAAAATAAACTAAATGAACTCGGCTAGACTATATATCCAAACATTTATTTTAAAAAAAATGAAGCTTAGCATTTCAGCATACACTATACATGTAAACAACAGTTTAGTCCGATGAAGTCGTAAAGGACGAATCGTTTTGCCCAGAAAATCTTATCCACTATCATTAAGTTCCTTACACGCGATCGCACGCACCCCCTCTTTATGCATTTTTATATATCAAGTACAATTTTTTGAGATGTATGACAAAGTGGATAAAAACCGTTTCCGTGTGATGCGTTTCGTTCTTTTTGAATTTGTTAACGTTGGTGTGACTACACATGTGCACGAACATGAATTGTAAATTTTAAATTACTTTTCATTTAAAAATTTTATGCGTTTTGGGTACATAACATAGCCGATTTCATTTAGATTATCTTTGTTTCCATCAATTTTATTTAGATTATTTATCTAATAAATGTTGTTACATTCACGATGTTTCGACCTTTGTACGCTTCAGTCTACTTCAGGTGATTAGAATTTCGAACTAAAAACTTTATTTCATTCAACGTGGTAGATTGTTACGTGTCATGCGTCTTCCGGATCTCTCAGTTAACGTCTTTTAACTCAACTCCTCATTTTTTTTGTTCACCACTGCACTAACTAGGCATAGAACTCATAAGTTTTGGGTCAAGTTACTTTTATCCACTGGGCCATGTGTCCCTGATGACATTAGTACATGGGTGTTATAACCTAATGTCTCAGTATCAATTTTTTTTTTTATATCAGAGCTCATTTTGCGATTTTGTGGTTATTATTTGTTTTCTCTAGCATTCCGTATTACTGGTTCCATATTATATTCATTTCTATGCTTGGTCAGTTAAGAAGATTTTTGTGGCGTATACGCTGATTCCTTAAGTCTTCCATCACTTTTGTTATTAGATATCCAACACTAATAGGAGATCTGCCAGGAATGATGAAAAGTTGTAAAAGCCTGATCGTAAAACCATATATATATATATATATATATATATATATATATATATATATATATATATAATATAATCGGTGGGTAAGTAATCCAAGTGAATCCTATTAATATAAAAATAATATTAAAACTGATACACAAAAGAGAGTTCAATATATTTATTATAGAGCATAGAAATGAATCACGTAAAATTGAAAACTCAATTGTACCCAATTTAAGGACATTTCGCTCTTCGGGATAAATTCCCTGGAGCTTGTCAACACTAAAACATTTGATAAAAAAATGAACCGTAACGTTTTCTTTTTTAATTTAAAATTAAAAAATGATAGAAAAAAAAGAAGTAAAAAAGAGAGAGGAAAACAGAGGAACAAATAACAAATAAAAAAAATGGGAGATTGAAAAAAAAAGAAAAGAAAATGAAACACCCAAGTAGAGAGGGGAAAACAGGAAGACAGAACATTTACAAGTCTAGACAGAAGTTTAAAACGGTTGAAGATTAACAATGACCTATATTTAAAAAGTTAAACCTATATTTAAAAAGTTAACTCTTGTTGAATCAGGAAAAATAAAAATTTGAAAAAAATTTCATAAGGAAATACAAGTTAAGAAAAGGAAGATTTATGAAGATTGTAGATAAAAGGTAAAATAGAATTTAATATTAAAACTATTATTTAATTTTAATATTAAACAAAGGAAATTTAATATTATAATAAAAAAAATTAAGACATTATTAGTATATAAACAAGAAAAACCTGAATATTAAAAATAATAAGATAAAGGAAGAAATTAAAATAGATAAGATATAGCCCAAAATAAAAATTTAAAATATAAGGAAATTTTTTTAAAAGATTAATAAAAGGTAAAAACTAGATTAAACTTGAGATTAAATTAAAGATTATATTGATTAAATATGGAATGAAATATAAAGGATTAGATAAAAATTAGTTAAAAATAATAATAGATTAAATTATAATCAATAAAACATATTAAAATTAAATATTGATTAACTTATAAATTAAAATAGATAAAAGCATAAACAGTCCTTTAAAGAGGGAAACATCGATAACAAATAACTAAGGACAAAAAACAGCTAGCATTAAACAGGGAAAAAATATATATATATATTTAACTGACTGAGGACGTTTCAATCCTTTACACACACACACACACACACACACACACACACACGCACTCACACACACGCACTCATATATATATATATATATATATATATATATTTCAATCCTTCATACACACATTATATATATATATATATATATATATATATATATATATATATATATATATATATATATATATATATATATATATATATATATATGGGGGGGTAACAGCAAAATCATGTAAAAATAAAAATGTTCGATAGTTAGATTAAGCTTTGATCCACTGCATCTTAGAAATGATTAAAGATATCTTACCGGAAGTCTCCGAGATTTTTATAACATTATTTCACTCTTTGAATAATAATAATAATGTATTTAGCTAAAAGTTGAAACGATAATCCCTCTTGATGTTTTGACCTCCTGATCCAGTTTTCCTCGTTTTTTAAACTTGTTCCCTTATTGGTTCTTGAATGAAGATGGAATCCAGAGTATGAATGTTCGTACCATTACTGAAGATTTGAATGATCTTTTTCCCTTCACCATTGTCCATTTGGGAAGACAGTGGGGATGGCACAAAAAATTCACTTTCTAGTTGAATAACACAAAGGGTTATTCTATGGTTTTGTGAAAAATGGTGTCAAGATGGCTAAACATCTTATCTGAAAACTTGGAAAAATAAACACAATTAGTTTAGTGTTTTTTAGATATTAAGCATTTTGTGAGATGGACAATTATCCCATGCTGTTACAAGATTTGGACAATTTTGCTTTTACATCCGGTATATATATATTCTTATTTATGCAATCCATCTTAGTTATAAATTTTACAATTTGTTATGCAAAAGCTCATGTATGAGAGATTGTTACATTGGAAAATTATTAAAAGCATAATATTCACAGAATTGAAAACCTTTTATAAAAAATAAAAATTAAATTTCCCTTTCCATTCAGCAAAATTAAAACGAAGTTTAACCTATTATAAAAAAACGAAAATTGTACACTTTACTCGATTACTAGAAGTAATATTATCACCTTTGACAAAGTCAATACGCGAAGGAAGATGGCGCCTACGTGTAACCAGGAGACTGACAGTGATTTCTATTTTTAGGCTCCACGAAGTTATTACGCTTCATTTGTCAGGCACAAGAAAGTCTTTTTTTTCTTCTGCCTCAATCAGAATGGAGGATGATAAAAAGTGTTTTAAAAATAAATAAAATACAAGCTAAAAATTAACCTTAATTCCTATTAGCGCGAAACTCACTCTGTTTGGGGTCTGGAATCCCCCATGAAAGATTATTTGCCTGTCTTTTGATGTGCACTGTATGATGATTGGTCCTTTCAGAAATTCTGATTGCCTTGTTCGTTGAGAAAAAAATATTTTTCTAGTTGGTCGTTTACTTGCCTCGACAAATTCCCTGGGGGTATTGTAACGCATGCGTAGAAATCAACATCTCTTACTGATTGATTTAGAGGAAAATTTGTGTAATGCTGCGACTGAAAGATACATTTCAACGAGTGTTTGCTTGTTTACGATTTTTGTTTACGTTCCCTCTGATTTTTGTATTATTATCATAAGTATAATTTGGATATTTAGAAATCTACCATTCAACCATGCATTGTAAACTATTTCACATTTGTTCTAGAGCTTCTATTATGTATTTAAAGATTTTAGGTCAAGCACAAGGGAGATTCTGCATTGTTATTCATCCTGATCTGGCATCTCGGCTTCAGATACTTACTCACTATCGTAACGGAGCTTTCCTGTGTGTTTTCTAAAAATATTTTCATGTTTTTTTTTTTGTTCCTCGAATTTATGAATTTAAGAGCAGTACTAGATTGGTGGCAAGTATTTTACAGTTGAACTGGTTAAATGCACCTGTAATTTTTATACTAACAGTTTCTTTTCTCACACTTTTCTTTTGTGGAACTTTCTTCGCGCTTGTTGGTCGTCAAAAATTTAAATACAGTGTCCATCGTTATCTTCTGTCTTTTAATTCTTGTTTTTGTATTCTTCTCTCTCCTTAATAATGTTTTCCTTTTCTCATATTCTGTACAACTCAGTAACCCCCTCAGTCTTAGTGGCTTTATTGTATTTCTTGGGGCGAAATGGTTAAACAATTGATATTAAAGACTGTGCAAATCATAAATCGTTTATCTATTTATCGCTGTTTCTTAAAAGGTTGGATCACTACTTCTTCTTATTTACGACTTACCAGTGAAGGAAAATTATACTGTTGTTAATACACTGATAATTGTGTTCGCCGTATATGAAATATGAATTTGCATCTGAGAAGAATTTTAACAGAAGGCGAAAAATGTTACACCAAAATCCGAAGGTGAATTGGAATAGCGAATAATGGCTGCCGAAGTCTAAGCAAAGTATTAAGAAATCATAAATAAAGAAAATATAACAATACTACTAATATATATAAAAAATATTAATATTTTTTTAATTTGCAACTTTTTAGTTGTTTTTCCTCTCTCTCTCTCTCTCTCTCTCTCTCTCTCTCTATATATATATATATATATATATATATATATATATAATATCAGTTCTCCGATAGGGCAGTAAATTTTGGTTAATTTTCTCACAGATAAAGAATATACATGAGGCAAAAAAAATGTGGTTCTCCAGAAGGACACTGAAAATACCACGGATAGAGCATGTAAGTAACTAGGAAGTTATAAGGAAAACGAAAACAAAAAGAAAGGACGCGACGCGAATCAACCAGAAAGACATCCCGTAAGATAAATGTGATAAACTTTATTCAAAATAATAATAAAAAAAAAACAAGAACTTATAACCAAAGAAATTCCTCAGCAGAAATGTGGCAGAGCAGATATGAGAATGTTGGTTAATAAAAAAAATATATACCAAGAGCTACAAAGGATAGGATGCTGTGGATTACCATTCTGAATGGACGCCGTACATAGAAATAATTCACGATAGATAAAAATATATATATATATATAAAATATATAAATAATTAAAATAATAAATAGGTAATTAAGTCCAGAAAAAACAATCTATAGAATATATCCATAAACAATTTAATAATTTATTTCATATATATATAAGTTATGAAAAACTTGGTAATCCGTATGGGTAGTCCCGAAGAGAATGAAATGCTGGGAGCTCAATGTAAATCCAGAGCTAATATTTTAAAGAAAAACAGACCACTTTAAGGTTTCATTATAATAATTTATTTCACCGGAGCCCTTTTAAAAGAACGCCGGATCATCAGATAGCACTTCACTTTTAATATATATATATATATATATATATATATATATATATATATTTCTGAGATGGGGTATTGTAACTATTTACACCATTTACATTAATCAGACTGTTGTCCTTGTTTTATTGTCATATTCATGATGTTTCGGCTGTTGTAAGCTCCTGCCTTCGTCAGGTAATATACGTTGGAATTTCGAACAGAAATGTTTATTTCGTCCACCGGGTTGGATATTTCAAATTTAACCTGCCATAACAGATATCTCAGTTTCAGTTATTTCCCTTTAATAACTCAACTCCCCAAGTTTTTATCCACCTCTGCTGTGGCCA
Source organism: Acanthosepion pharaonis (assembly GCA_903632075.3). Classification (NCBI taxonomy): domain Eukaryota; kingdom Metazoa; phylum Mollusca; class Cephalopoda; order Sepiida; family Sepiidae; genus Acanthosepion; species Acanthosepion pharaonis. Next base: position 1,131,503 of record CAHIKZ030003932.1, read on the forward strand.
GGTACTGAAGTGACAACTCATTGGTTTAAATCCCTGGATTGCTTAACCAACGCTTTTATCCACTACACCATGTGTATGAGTATGTATATGTGTGTATGGGCGCGTGTGAGTCCGTTTGTGTGTATGTGTGTTTATAGGGAGCAAAAGTGAAGATAATGAGACAAAGTGGGAAATGTATAAATTAATTTTTAAATTTTGAATGTTTTATGGTTTGGAAAATTGTTTCACTTTGATTTTAGGATTCCATTCAGTTACAGACAGAAAATCAAATAAATTTACAATGATTGAATCCACTAAAAAAGTTATAGGCATTTGTATGTTATGCTATAGCTATAAACTTTTTTAAAAAATGCATGATTGCTACCCAATGAAATCATTCGCATATTGAAAAATAAAGTCTCTGAAATATTTGTTTTTTTTATCCTTAATGCGTATATAGTAAAAACGGATTTTCAGTTTGGGGGAACTTTTGCAAGAACTAAATCAAATTAATGCCATTTTCATTACTTTGGAACAAAAATTCATAGATTTATGATCCAGGAACATAGGGTTACAAAAGAGGCATAACGCTGACACACACACGGACACACACACACACGCATATATATATATATATATATATATATATATATATATATATATATATATTCAAATTTATAACATACTTAATATAAGATCACTAAAAAGTTGCAATTTTGTTTCAAATGGTGTCTTATCAGGTGATGATGCTGAATCAACATTATCACTTGTTAAGACACCAGCAGTGTTGAAATAAAATTGTAAATTTTGTAGTGATCATGCATATCTTATAAATTTAAATAAATATTATTAGCTCTACTAGGTATTTAGCAATCTTTGAAGAATAATGGTTTTCCTTATTGTAATTGTGTGTGTGTGTGTGTATGTACACACACACACACACACACACACACACACACACACACACACATATATATATACACATATAAATATATATTGTAATTGTGTGTATATATATATATATATTGCAATTGTGTATATATATATATATATATATATATATATATATATATATATATATATATATATATATTATTGAAATGCTTTGCATTTACAGGCAGAATTTGTCGGTTGAATTTAACAAAACTTGTTTAAATGTATTCTTGCTGGAAAAAATTCGATCTATCACTCAATCGCTATTGTACTCATTGGAAAATTTATTTATGTACATATATACACAAGCTCATTTGTGTGCATATATATATATATGTGTGTGTGTGTGCGTGCGTGCGTGCGTATGTGTATGTGTTTGTGCGTGTTGTACTTTAGCACTTTCCCCATATATATGCGTACGTTTAACTGTGTATGTCCCTAAGCGTCTTCTATATTTACGTTCGTATCATTTATGACCCTCACTGATCCCCGTATATTACTTTCCTTCCAACGGAAATATATTTTACAGCTCACTTAATTCAGCGCAGAATGTCAGTCGTGATAGGCTGACGTGTGTGGGCCCCAGTTTGAAGATAAAAGTTGAAGACAAATATAAGTGTCTCCCTCTGAAAATTAGCCATAGCGATGACACGATGCATGCTATCGTTTTGCAGAAATTACAACTTGCGCCTGCCACCCCGTCTTTTCCAAACGAACGGAGAAAAGCTCTAACGTATGTATGCATTGGCAAAATATTTACGTACTAACAGAAATACGCAAACGCTTTCGCTGGAACCTTCGATTTTCCTTGTTCATTCTTACGTTTCCTCGAAATATGGAGGTTGATAAGCCGTAAAAAAAACAACAAAAAAACAGTCGATCAAAAACTTAGAAGTGTGGAAACGCATAGTAATAATTAACTAGAAGCAAAACTTGGTTTCAAACCTACATCTACATACAAAGATGTGAGTCTGTTTCATTTATAATTATGGGTGATCAGGGATCTCCACAACTTCCTATCTTTTGTTGCCGTAAATCATTTCTGCTACTTTACTAGGTCTCTTTTTAATACAGACTCGTTAAGTAGGCAACTCTTTATTTCCCTTGTTAAATTCTACTTTCCTCATTATTTATCCCAGAAATTTGTCTCATTCTGATTGTAAGTGTAAATTTCATAGAAATACCTGCTATCCTTAAGACTTCTTACATGTCCACTTCGACGTTGTATAATTGTTAGCAAAATTGTCCCGCTAGATCAAGTATGACTGAATAATGTGTTCGATCCTCGCTTGGTGCATCATACTTTAGGCTCGTGCTCCAAGACTCCACTTCGTCTGTGAGGAAATTGTTCAAGATTCACCCCCATATTCGGAATTTGATATTACGAAGCTATTTTCTTTTTTAAAGTTAATGCATATATAGATAAAAAGAAACATGAAATTTAATACAAATCATTTCTTTAAATTTCTAAATTAAAAAAAAAAACGAAATAACTATATTGATAAAATTGAAGTATTGATTTTGATATAGTTACTTTTTTTAATTTTTTCTTGATTAAGCTAAAACATGTCTATATTTCTGAGATGAGGCATTGTAATTATTTACATTGTTCGGTCTGCTGTCCTCATCTTTATTGTCATGTTCAGGACGTTTCCAATCACCTGAAGAAGGCTGGAGCTTACAACGGCCGAAATGTCGTGATCATGACAATAAAGTTAAGGAAAACAATCTGAACAATGTAAATAAATCTGAAAATTTCAATTAATTAAACTTTTATTTAATGCAAACCAAATAATCCCATGAACGCACCAGCCATCACGTTGGGTCCATCACGACATTTCTAAGGACAACGGCGGCTAATGACCGTTGTCCAGCTTCCCTCAAATCATATTACATGACTGTTTACACTATTTACATCGTTAAAACTGTTGTCTTCATCTTTAATACCATATTGTCATACGTTTCTTGTGTTTTTATTCTACAAACTTCTTCAGGTAACATACTATGGTAATTTTCCCTCTCCTATGGCCAGTTATTGAACTCAAAACTCTTTGGGTCAAATCACTTTTTGGATTAGACAATCAACAGATTTATCCACTGGTAATTAACTGAAACTAACATATCCAAAAAGGTATGGCATGTGGAACTAGAACAATCTAACCTCGTGGACTAATTAAAGGGCTCAGTCGAAATTCCAGCGTATATCACATGAAGAAGGCCGGAGCGTACAATGTTCGTATTGGAGCTTCCAGCGCGAATGCCAAGAAAGACAGCATGCCGTTTCCAAACTAATGACTTAGTGAATTGCATCATAGTGTCCTTTTTTCTCCCAGCCACGCCTAACTGACCCTACTATACTGTGCAATTGACAAAATCAAAAACAGACAACGCGCATATGCGAAAATAAAAATATAATATGGCGACAATTTACCTATCGCACCTTGCGTGTGTGTGTCAGTATATATATATATGAATAGATATATAGTTGATAAAGGAATCGAAACTACAATATCACAATTGAAGCGATCTTCAGATCAGAGTCATGACTCCTTGCGTGGGCTGCATATATAGGCCACTGACTGCTTACTGGATGTAGGCAAGGAGGAAACTTCTTTTTTAAGGGCAAATGTTTTTGGTTTATTAAAGTCAAAAGTTTGGTATTTGAAATAACATTTATTAGATTTTTTTTTCGAAGTTACTTACATAATTGGTACGTAGATAACATAGTAGGGATTTGTTTACGCGTTTGTATCTGTAAATGATCTTTGGGTAGGGAGTGGTTTCCCCAAATTCTACGAGTGATTTCCACTTTGCCACACTTCACAAAAATCTAAGTGATCTGTTTATAGAACCACTGACAGTCGTTGTGATATATGGTATGACATTCATCATGCAGTAATAAAATAATAATTAACTGAATAATTCTCATACTGTACCGATATTAATCCATCTGAAAGCTTGTATTCCTTCATTAAAAAGATGTCTAGGAGAAAAGAAAACACCATTCAAGCAGGGATCTCTGGGAGGAATTAATGCAAGTAATGTTAAAGTTAAAATTGTAAAAAAGTTAATAAAATCAATGGAAGAAAGACAAATGAATGTGATAGAATATCAAGATCATATTTTCATGTAAAACAATATATTAATAATTGATCAGGTGTAAAATAAGTTTTAATAGATGTATATTTTTATTATAATCAATTTATTTTAAATAAATATATACGTGCTTCCGGCCATATCATGTTGAAGCACTGGTACTCATTCAAAGGTACGCGACGTCGAGACTGGTCAGTTTCTAGATTCTTGACCATTTTTGGACATACCAGATGCTGTAAATTGTGTGGGTGGTTTAATAAATAACGACTCGGAATTAGAAGTCGGAAAGCCCATTTCGACTTCCAGTGAATTTTGTTATATTTACTTACGTACAAATACACTCGGGCGATCTTGAATCGAAAATAGACATAATGGCACAAACTTTTCACATCTGCACTTGCCAACAGGCATTAGACCAGGACAGCAGGGAAACGGCTAGTATACAGCCATGAATCTGTGAAAGAACTACAAAGTAATATGCATAAAAATATATGAATATTAAAACATATTCCTTTAAATAAAAATGATTTCGGAACATTTTAGCTACATTGGCTATTTAACAACTTATTTATTGGCAATGAAATCAAAACATAATGAAATTTAAGATAATTTATCTATCAGCAGCTCTGTCCATCTGTCTATCTACCTCTCTCTCTCTCTCTCTCTCTCTCTATCTATCTATCTATCTATCTATCTAGCTATCTTATTCTCTTCTTATGTGTCTATCTGCATCTCTTCATATGTATTAATAATTAGTCTATTCGATTCTAAGTCTATTAAAACTTATCTATCTATCTATCTATCTATCTATCTATCTATCTATCTATCTATCTATCTATCTATAATCGAAATGCTTCCTGGAAGATTATTTTCAAAAGCACTGAGTCATGTAATTTTCTTCACTTGAAATGATTACTTTTCCCCCCGTGCAGATCTCTTGCGATATAATCTTTAACTAATAACAGAGTTGGGAAAAATGAGGCACATTTCACTTTCTCTATGTTCCGTTTAAAATATGTTAGGCTTGGACTCTATAATTTCCCTTTCATCCATACACCATTAGATGAAGTTTTAGCACAAAATGTATTTTAAAAATGGCAGATGGAGAGATTGTATAACTGGTTGATCTTTATTAGTGAGCAGTGTGTGTCGATCCTCACTGGGGTACACATATAAAAATCAACATTAAATGATCGAGCAAAGGTTGGCATGTAAAATCAACCAAACCAACGAGATGGCAATTCAGGATGAGTCTAATGTGGTTGGCCATTATTACTGAGTTGTGAGTTCGATCCACATTGAGTGCCCGTACGATGCTTGGCATTAATTATCTCAAAAGAAGCTGACATATCATGAAATCCAGCAACCTAACTCATAATAGCAATATATATATATATATATATATATATATATATATATATATATATATATATATATATATATATATATATATACATCAAAAAATTCTATGATATATACACACACACACACTCACACACACACACACACACACACACACATATATATATATATATAGTATATTTTTATTAATTACTCCGATATATTTTTATTACTTTAAACGTTATTTTTAGTGGATACTCAGATTCAATTTTTTTAAACAGTATTTTAATTCTTCAACCCGTCCGCGCATTCGCGATATCTTATCAAAGATAAAATATGCCTTCCTGCAAGTTTTAACCTGCGTCTTTCTTTGTATGAGAAACCGTCGTTATATCCGACGTGCTTTAACCAACTCGGCTACGAAGGCCGTTGTAAGCAATATTCTATTTGCCTTTAAGAACACTTTCCTCGTTCTGGTTTTTGAAAGTTCATAACTGATCAGTTTCGTATCCGAAACATAAACAAAACAATTCCTAAAAGAATAATGGATTTTTATTTATTAATCTGACAGAATTTAATTACTTTAAACTTTATTTTGAAGTGCGCATTTTTCTTTTTTTTATCAATTTTTTTAAATTTTGAATTATAATATATCTGGTTATCACAACAGTGAGGCTAAGAAAATAGACACAGAACTTAAAATCGATGATATGATTCATAAATTCCACAAGCAACAGGCTTTTATCATGGTTACATATCATAAGGCAATTCTCTAAACAACCCTCAATACCTTTTACTCAACCCCACCAAAATAATATCGGTATAATCATCCTTGAAAAAGCAGTCAAGTACACCAAAAATGCTCTGTAATTTACCCAGTGGCACAAAATAACTAATATTCGTCCTTTGACAGGATTCGAACCTGCATCCTATACGGAACCATCATTTACGCTGACGTGCCTTAACCGACTCGGCCAGGACGAATATTTTCTATGAAAATTTCTCGGACATTCCGGCCGGTAAATGTTATTTAATACTGTTTATTATAAACAGAGCATTTACTTAAATACTTGTATCTATAAAAAAGAACGTTAAACATAAAAATGTCTTTAATAAATAAATTGTCGGACTTTGTCCATTTCTTAATATATGACGTCATTTGTTTACATTTGATACGCCAGAGCAGTTATGAATGTACGAGATTCATGGAAGATTGAAGTTTATAAGCAGTAAATTCGACCTTGCCTACCGAACGCTCCTTTGTGGCCGAGCGGTAAGGCACGTCAGCGTAAATGACGGTTCCGTATAGGATGCAGGTTCGAATCCTGTCAAAGGACGAATATTTTCTATGAAAATTTCTCGGACATTTCTATTTACATTCAGGCCGGTAAATGTTATTTAATACTGTTTATTATAAACAGAACATTTACTTAAATACTTGTATCTATAAAAAAGAACGTTAAACATAAAAATGTCTTTAATATATATATATATATATATATATATAAACAAATTTATCTCATATAAAATAATTTAAATATTAATTGCATAAAAAATTCAACATCATTTACTCACGTGATTTAATATCCGCCATAATTTACCTGGGCTTTTCAGTTAACCTGATGAATGTTTATGACTGTCTTAAAATTTTTGAAGAACTAACATTTTTACTTTAATATCTCTCTCACTTACTCTCTCACTATCTCTCTCTCTCTCTCTCTCTCTATATATATATATATATATATATATATATATATATATATATATATATATATATATATATAATTAATACAAATATAAAATGTGTCACTTCACTGATTGATGTTATCTTCAGAATCCCGACTCGCTCGTACTTTCGCAGACGGACGCTACGCAGTCGCTCCGTTCATCTGTCAGGAGTGTTTGCATATATATATATATACACACACACACACACACATATATATATATATATATATATGTATGTATGTATATTAATATATATGTATATATATGTGTGTGTTTGATTAAATCATTAAGACAAGTTTTGTTTACTTATTTTTTATAGTGTCCTCTCGTAAGTTTCTTGGTATCCTTATTAAAGCTCAAAAGAAAATTATCATGTAGGTGCATATTCATTTTAATCCGAGTTCTTACGACATTAGTACAGTGTCGTCATCATGGTCTTGTTTTTTTCTAAGACAAAAATTGTTGTGAAAATAATTTTTTTACGTGTGAATTGAAAAACGATAAGGATACTAAGAAACTTGTCCGTAATTACGAGAGGATCCTATTAAAAGTAAGTATACAAAACTTGTCTAAAATATCTGATGGGACATTTCTTTATGAAAACATGCTGCCAAAATATAAGCAATACACGCACACACACACAGACAAACACACACACAGACACACAAACACACACACAGCCACACGCACACACACACACACACACACACACACACACACACATATATATATATATATATATATATATATATATATATATATATATATATATATACAGTTATCAGAAAAAAAATCAGAAGTGATCATTTTAAAGTTAATTTCTCTCATATATTTGAAGTGCAAGCACTTAGGAATTTTTTTTGCCCACAAAGTAAATGCCCACCGTGGCGTATTTCAAATACAAGAAGAATGTTCTACTCAAATACCATTTTTCCAATTACTTGTACTTTGTGGAACAGACACCCGTGTGGTTGCTTTCCTGAACACTATAATCTTAACCGCTTTAAGTCAAAAGTAAATTGTTTTTTTCATGATCCTCCACATTGTAATAGTTTAGCTTGAGAGTCTCCTGAGCCCTGTACTGAGTAAGCTAGAGGTATTTTCGCCTCAAGTCGTGAATTGCTACAAGCATTAAGCTGAAAAATCGAGTGATATTCTCGTCAGATCGAGACTTTCATGTGGATGTCATGCATGGCGCCAAATCCGTTTGGAAATATCTTAACTATCAGCTTTAACTAATCATATTTTAATATCAACATTAATGGCTTTGAACAAGTGAAGCAAGTGGGTCTATCCTTCTTCAAACATGCTGGACTGGCGCTATACAATCACAAACAACGAACTGTAGAAAAAATAACAGCAATAAAACTAAAATGGATAGCGCATGTAACTCGAATAGAAACTAATAACATAATCAAGATGTTGACGTTCCACACGACTCCAAAAAGGTTAGGAAGGAAACTCCCCTTTATAGTGGAAAAAGCGAAAAACAGTAAAAGACTTGAGAAAAATAATTTCTTGATCGACTGTTTTTAACAGAAATATTTTATAAGTTTCATCTGACACTAGTACTAGCTGATGGATCAATGAATGCAGAATGTTTCCTTATAAAAAAAACGGCGCATAATACCATTAACATTACCATTAGTATAAAAAAGTATTAACCTACTTATCTTTAATATGTATGTGGTTGGTGTTTATTTTTCTGTTATTTTATTGAAATTTAATAATTTATTCTGTAGACAATGTGATACAGGGTGTGGCAAAAGTAACGCCCTTTTTTGTTTTTGAACTGAGGTGGATCGGAAGACGTGGAGCATTTGAGCGACCATCACGATCAAAAGACCTAACACCACCACTTTTTCTTGAATAGTGTAATGAAAGATCTTGTTTGGAGGCTCAAATCGAAAACAATTCCTCAATTAAAACAAACAATTTCGGATAAAATTTGTGTAATTAATGTAGGAATGGTTTGTAGCGGTGTTGCTTATAGGGTTCAGCGTTGTATTGAAAATGAAGTGGAGCTTTTTGAACATGTTAAGTAGTTTCTTCATCGTAATAGTCTTGTTTTGATATGAAAACCTTTTAATATTTGATATGAAAATTCTGTAATATGAAAATCCTTTAATGATTGTATTTGACCATGTCTTAGTTCACACAAGATTTACGTCCTGCCTATACCTCATAAATAATGGACTATTCAGTTTTTATCCCGTGGAAAGAAGGGAATAGACACTACTTGGTTTCAGTGAGAAAATGAAAGCAAGAATGATAGAAGAGGTGATAGAAATGGAGAGAGAGAATCAGATTAAGCCGTTAAAACAGATACTGCACTTTGGCCTTAGTCAAAAAGCCGAGATACGATTGAAATTTCTTGTAGCGTAATTCCATTTTAATGACGGGAGCCTGAGCACGTACACCCGGGCGAGGCGCAAAAACAACCCAGCCCCTGTAACTGTCAGTTGAACTGGCATCGGTACGAATATCGATCAGCCTACTCTTTAGTGCAATGAGAAGAGTTACTGCCAAGGGCAACTGTTTTCTAAAAACGGGCACTTCTCAATATTTTCTGTTACACTCTGTCCGAAGAGAGGGTTACAACTGAGAAATGAAATATAGTTTATCTGCCCGAGGGCAGAGACTACACTTTGACCCCAGTCAAAAATCCGAGAAACTATGGACAACGAGATAAAAGTTTTATTTTTCAGACGCACACGATCGAACGACGGAAACCGAATAAAGCAGTCGCCAAAAATCCAATTACAATAAATAAAATAACATCGTCTGTTGAATTATTTTAAATCATCATTAGCATAAATGTTCGTAACACGGGGAATTGGCTAGTATTTATATTTTTCAAACTATTGTAATTTATTTTGTCTAATAAAATTTATCAAATTGAAAAGAGCATGACTTTTTCCCGCACCCTATATAACCAATATTTAGCAATAATAATGAAATTTAGATATATTGATACAAAGAGGAATAAATCTTACTTTACACATTCAAATACCTGACAAGCACGTCTCAAAGATATAGGGCATTTCTTGGAAGAAAGAAATCTGTTCAAACTCCACACATATTTATGTTTATAAATCCAGTTTGAATCCCTTAAACCAAGAATAATCACTAACATCAGTCTTTTCTGCAGAGACCCGTAGAGGGCAACACTCCAGAATAGCTGCCAAAGAACGAAGTCCAAAATCCCACATCAGAACAGGTGTGGACAATTTCTGGCGCAAGCTGGAGACACATTTGACGTAATGATAAGCCTGAAAGAAATATCGGATTATTTTTCTCCAAGACAATCCGAACACTGAGAATCGTCCTTTGTTCGCTGCTGAATAGTTAGAACGTTGGCTTGGATCCGAACCGGATGATGTCCTTGGAGATTTAGAGACACAAGTTGTACTGCTGGGGTCCGCACGGACGGCTGACATCAAAGGTCTGTGAGGACTGTCTTGGTTAATCAGGATGGCGGTAACGCAGTCAGCTGGAAATTCATGAACTGTCATTTGGGAAGGGGTAGAATGCCACACGTACACAGGCGCATATGAACATATCTCTCATTCTTTCTCTCTCTCTCACTACACATACATACATTGATATACACACACACACACGCACACACACACACACACACACACACACATATATATATATATATATATATATATATATATATATATATATATATATATATATATGTATGTGTGTGTGTGTTTGTCGGGGTGTATTTATCTGTTTATTTGTATATGTGGATGTGAAATTGCAAGAGTATACGTCTGTAACTACGGAGTACATATTGAGCGCATGCGTGCGCACGGACACACACACACACACAGACATACATGTGTGTGTGTGTGTGTGTGTGTGTATTTCGGCTGCATATCTTCATTCAAGCATGTTTCATTAAATAATATACACATATTACATCAATTCATTTTTATAATAATCACTTTCAGTTCTCTAATTATCTTCTTGATGCTAAGTTGAAATTCATCAAGGAAGGCGCTGTAGTTCTTCTTAACCCAAGTACTTTCGATCTCCTCTGAGATCATCGTCAGGGGTGAATTGCGAAGTCAAACTTAATTTAATTGTAATCGTTGTGATGGTGATTTTTGTAAACGCGCGTTGTTATAATTATTTTAAAATGAATCGTTGTGCTTACGATGTTTTGTAAACAAGAGTTCACAATGCAAGGGAATTAATCAGAGATGGTAAATTGCAACATGGTGTAAAATATTAGTCAATTCAAATGCATTTTAAAACATTGCTACAATACTCTTAATAAATCTTGTTCAGTGTTGGAACATTATTAAGACGTGTTACACACCATTTGTCTATCGCACAACATTTAAAGACATTATTCTTGTCCACTTTCACAATACAGGAAAATACTTGTGACCAACACCAATATACTACACCATAAAAATAATAAAAATAGTGTCTATATGAAAACATCTATATCAAAATTAACCAGCCAACACCACCCCCAACCCCGTCACCGAATATGATACGGGTATTCCATTCTACTACATCTCAATTTTCATAGATAATGTCATATTAGATCATTCCATCTTAAATCAACAATGTTTTGCGGCAATTATTAACATCACTTGAGAGTTTTCTTGTTAAAAAAATAAATAAATAAATGCAAAAAATAGTTAATTTTATGTAGTATTTTTCGAGACTTAGCATGAGGAAAACAAATTCACACATATGGTCAGTAGTATGCGCTGCGCTTAGATATAATGCATAGATATTGGTGGTAAGACGTTGAGGCAGATAGACATAGTTGGTTTGTGGTTGTTATGATGGACTATCGTACGGCTTACGTTACCTGCTCTCGACAACAGCATGCACTCACGCACATCACATGTACAAGTCTGCATATTAGTTGGCAAATCCGAGTGGGTACCTCTTCGGAGAGAACGCTTGAGATATTCTTCCTCAAAGGCATTGCCCCCTTCCCTTATAAAGTGCCGCCAATCTGTACAATTTAATTATAAATGCAGTGTCAAATAGATCTCTTTTTTCTTTTTATTTACAAATTGGGAAAAAGTAAAACATCGGTAGCACACACTCTTAGCACTTTTATCACTGATCATACTAACCTTGAAACTATAAATATACCAAAGTTTAGACTATATCTATCTATCTATCTATCTATCTATCTATCTATCTATATATATATATATATATATATATATATATTAAGATATTTTTGTAGGTAGAAAATTTAATGATAGAAATAAAAGTGTAAAACTTAATATTACTAGACCTATTAAAAACGGGCGAAGCAACCGGTTTCGCTCCCAATCTTCAGGCTTCAACGGGAGATTTAATTTAAATTAAAACACAGAAAATGTACAATAAAAGGAAGTTGTGGAGGTGAGGGAAAAAAACCCTATGGTTCCGTCATATGCGAACACCTATTAAATAGCAGAGATTGTGCAGCGAAATTTAGTGTTGACTGGTTCACCGTGTTGTCCCGGTCACACTCTTTATTTCATCCTAAGTTTCTGGAGGCACATTACATCGGGTCCCGCAAGACTTCTTTGTGTAAACAAAGTGAGTGTTTGTTAGGGGCTCGCTGTCATTTGTTCCTTTTGCTCATTTTTCCCCTCACCTCCATAACTTCCTTTTTTTGGTACATTTTCTGTGTTTTAATTTAAATTAAATCTCTCGTTGAAGACTGAAGAGCGGGAGCGAAACCGGTTGCTTCGCCCGTTTTTAATATGTCTAGTAATATTAAGTTTTACACTTTTTATATATATATATATATATATATATATATATATATATATGTGTGTGTGTGTGTGTGTATGTGTGAGTGTTTGAATTTAAAATACAATATAAAATGTAAGATAGTATATTGTAAAAGAGGCTGTAAACAGCCGCGTTTAAGATGGTGCGGGGCTCGTAACCTGGTTAGCGTGGTAGCTTGAATTTTGGTTCCTAATTATATATATATATATATATATATATATATCGTCAAAAATGTGTCGACGAAGATATTACTAGAATTTTAAGGCAAGCAGTGTATGTAATTAGAGTGTTCAATATCAAGAGATATAGTATTAATAGTAACAAATTAAATTAAATGTTAATATATCTGTCCGTACTCAGTTTCATAGTGATTGCATCTGCTCATCAGGGTGCTTAATAATAGAACTCTCTCTCTCTCTCTCTCTCTCTCTCTCACACACACACACACACACATCTATGTATGAATGTATGCTTGTAGATATATGTATATAGATAGAAAGGTAGACATCAAAATCACAGATATATATTTTATATTAATTCGAATCTATGTGTGTAAAACTTAATAATCATTTCGTTCCACTGAAACGCTCTGCCTGCTTTTAAAATCAGCATTCGATATTTTTGCCATTACCTGAGTTCGAACACCGACATATACATTTTATGCAGAGTTACATCAATACAGATGCAAAAAAGGATGTATACCCATGTTTTATAGATTATGCAAAAGCATCTGAAAAATTACGTGACAATTAAATGTTGGAACTGCAAAGTAAGCTTGGTTTATTTGGGATGGATACTAGAATAATCTACATCTTATACTGAGAGCATTCCGTCTGTATACGGATAGAAAATGAATTTAGTATCTAGACAAAAATAGAAAAGGGTGTAACACAACAGTATGCCTTCTCACCGGATTTACTCAACTTCCACAATGAAGCGATTCTGAGACAATTAGAAATCCTACCAGGTTTTATTCTTGGGTGCCACAGAAGGTATGCAAATGACACAGTTTTGATAGCAGGCACGGAGAGGAAATTTCAAGAACTCCTAGGAATATGGCGAGAAATAGCGAGAAAAAAAAAAGACTAAAATCAATTGCAAGAAGACAGAATGAATGAACGTCGGCAAATTACAATTTGGAGATACCGAAATCAAGCAAATACAACAATTTAAATATGTGCGAAGTATTTTGATAGAGGTGGGAAAGTGCGATACTGAAATCAAAATGCACATTGGGATAGTGAAAAGATGCTTTTCAAAAGCTAAGCAAAATATTAAAAAACAGGAAAATTTCGGTCCTTGTACATGGCAGTCTTCTTACAGATGAATGAAAGATTTGACATAACAAAAAAATGGTTTTACAAAACCACTGACTGAACATAGAAGGAACGACAAATTTTTAGAGAAAATGGAAATAAATAGGATAGTTATACTTAACATCAAGTAGAGACAAGTGGAATTTCTACGGCAGATAAAGAGGAAAGAGGGCTTGGAAAATTTAACATTCACAGGACATGATGTCAATTGGAACAGGAAAACAGCGCATAGCCTTTCAAAACAGCTTTTGTAAATGATGAGCAGAAGAAAGTTTATCAGAGACAGAAAAAGGCATAATTTAACAAGAGCTACAAAAGAGAGGAAATTGAGGAGAGCCATGATAGCCAACATCCTGAATGTACGCAGTATATTGAAGAAGGTATTTGCAAATATGTTTGTGTAAACATTTTAATACATGTTTATTGGTAAGAGAGTGTTTGAGTACTCCCACGCGCTCTCGTGTGCGTGTGTGTGTGTGTGCGTGTGTGTGTGTGTGTGTGTGTTATATAGTTGGATGACGGTAACTCTATATGAAACAAGTTAATCATGACTGACTGAGTCAACGGGAAGTCGACTTCAATTCGAGGTAACCGAAGGAATTTGTCAAGTGTCGAATTAGTTGCAGAATAAAGGACAAAATCGTCATCGAGAAAAAAAGACATATGAAGATAGACAGGTTGTCGAGAGACCCAGGAGTAAAGACCTTCCCATCAGGTGACACAAGTCAAGAAGTCAAGAGGACTTATCTTAAATCTTGAAGAGACGTCCGGGTATTTACTGTACGGATGTTAAGCTGTCATTCTAGTCTACATAAGATTCAGACATCATTCGAGACTGACTCTAGAATGAGTTTATAGAGAAACATACTCGGCTAATCGAACTTAGTGAACTTAGAAACTTTGGCTAGTAGGCCCCAGTAAAATAACTAACAATAACAAAAAAACAAAGCATGTTTCAGCTCCATGCCAAAGATTGAAATACTTGCAATATTTATAAATATTTTGTAAAATATATTTTTCTGATATATTTTATTTTACTATAGCCTCAAATTGTCTATCTATTTAGAACAAGGATTATACATTTGACATCAAAAGTATCAGCCAAAAAGATTCAATAGGCATTCTGTGTTCTATTGATTAAAACAGATTTAAGTGAATAATATATATATATATATATATATATATATATATATAAGGCCTGACAATTGCATTTGGAATGAAACAGATTGTAGCCTCAGGGTGTTGAATTCAATGTCATCATTTATATTTGTATAATGTCTGCCACTAAGATTGACCACTTTAACAGAGAAAAGTATTATACATTAAACTATGTGTGTGTTTGAGTGTGTAATTATATATATATATATATATATATATATATATATATATATATATATATATATATATGTGTGTGTGTGTGTGTGTGTGTGTGTGTGTGTGTGTGTTTATATATATATACATAGTTGTGTGTATGTATATACGTTTTTTGTGTATATAAATATGGTTGTATGTATATGTATGTATATGTGTATATATATATAAAATAAAAATGTAATAAAACTAAAACATTATTTAATAAGAAAAGATTTTAATTGCTTATATGAATAAGATATATTATGGATACTATTTTCGATCAATTATGCATTTTTACAAGATTGGTTTCTATTTTTTAAAATATTAATTTTAATAAGTTATAAACTTTTAATTCTTTAAAAAATTCTATCTTACTTTGTAGAGGTTAGGTGATATTGTTTTTAAGTCAAAACTACACTTATTAATAATAAATGCAAAAGCTTACTACAATTCATCGAGCCACAATATTTTAAA
Organism: Acanthosepion pharaonis; assembly: GCA_903632075.3. Taxonomy (NCBI): domain Eukaryota; kingdom Metazoa; phylum Mollusca; class Cephalopoda; order Sepiida; family Sepiidae; genus Acanthosepion; species Acanthosepion pharaonis. The sequence goes on from CAHIKZ030003932.1 coordinate 1,147,495, forward strand.
AAGAATTTTGAATTTTTTTGTGTTTGTATAAACGTGTGGATTCTTGTAAACACGGTTGTCCATACATGGCATTTTCATAAAATAAGAGCGTAAAATAATATAGTAAATTTAAAGTAAAATTCAGTAAAGTTTACGAAGAGTATATTCCTATTTTTTATTTATCACCGGGTTGTTGAAAATCATATAAAATTCGCTGACATTATAGTCCTCAGGTAAATTTTACAGATATATCCACCGTAAAAAAATTGATAAACTTCCATCTGTCAGTCAATCTGTCAACACCTTAAATAAACAGCTACAGCCGTGTTAATAAAATAAGTTGCTGCAATATTTTGAATCTAAGTAAGAAGTATTGGTTTCAAATAAAATTAATGAAACATTTATTCAGCTAATATTTTGTTCTTTCACGGTCTAAAGTGATATTCACGTTGAAGCGACTATACATGCGAACAAAGAAGACGGGACGCTGGAAATTTTACATTTTATTTATGTTTTAAAATGTATATTTTGGGTATATTGTCTAGCTGATTTCATTTACTTGATATTTCTTTTTGTTCTTATTAATATAATTTTTGTTAACTTTAAAGCAAACATTGTGATAATAGATCTACCATAGATGTGAAATCATGACAGAACCGTGACGTAAATTTACTGTGTATGATCTAGTGATTGTAGCACTTTCTATACATTTTCGTATTAGTAAATTGATTTCTCTTTTAATTAGCGTTGCATTCTTAAATCAAAATTATCGTCAGACACACGACAGTGCATTAAGTATGTTGTTTTACCTTAAAATTGCTATTGATATATACATAATATATATATATATATATATATATATATATATATATATTATGTATATATCAATAGCAATTTTATAAAATAATCAAATGCTATTGATATATACATAATATATATATATATATATATATATATATATATATATATATATATATTATGTATATATCAATAGCAATTTTAAGGTAATATATATATATATATATATATATATATATATATATATGGGAAAATATATGGAAATATGGACGGACCAAAAAAGCATAAAAGTATTTGCCTTAAATTCATTTAAGAAAAGGCTATATGAATCTCTGGTTTTCGAGCCATTCTGAAAATAATATGAGAATTCACCTTTAATACAGTACAGAAAAGTTGGGAGAATATATTAATAACATTCGACATAAACTAAGAATTATAAAGAAACGATACAAAATAAAGATTAACGGCTCTTTTGCAAATCAACCTTTCGTCACAAGAAACGACAGCTTGACGAAGGAAGTAGTAATGAGTGATTATTCAAGCATGCACACAAACACACAGACACACATTTCTTTCTTTAGATTTTGTATCTGAAAAGCGAAACGCGTAATCAAATTTAGTTTCAATGAAACAAATTGACATTTGTCAATTATTCAAATACACACACACACACACAAATACATACATACATACATATATATATATATATATATATATATATATATATATATATATATATATATAAAGAAATACAGTTATATATATATATATTTATGGGATAAAGTGCTCAATATCAGAGATAGAGCATATGTAAATATAAAAGTGAATATTGAAGTCAACACTCAGAGACGACAGGCTGTTTCATGCTTGACGCAATCGTAGGGCCGCCTGATGATTGCGTCAAGCATGAAACAGCCTGTCACCTCTGAATGTTGACTTCAATATTCACTTTTATATATAATATAGACATATTTTGTCTACTTATTTTTATACTGATCCTTTCCAAGTAACAAATTATTTTCTTGAAGTTAAGATGAAATTCATTATGGAGGACATTTGCATTCCGTTGTAATAGTACGTTTTAAAGACATTTATTAAACATTACATTTATCCGTTGTACTTAAGGGATTTTTTTGCAATTTTTTCAATACAAGGGAACTGACCGGAAATTGGTAGAAATGCTTAATGACATTAAATATTTTATTCAATTTAATATGTTATATTCACTACGGAATGCAGTCTTCTTTTATGAATTTCACCTTGACATCAAAAAACGGATTAGATAACTGGATAGGATCAGTATAAAATAAGTAGATATAATGTCTATACTATTCAATGAAACACCCTTGAATGAAGATCTGCCGACTATATATATATATATATATATATATATATATATATATATATATATATGTTAGCATGTGTGTTAGCATTTTAAACCAAAAACGTCAAATTCGCTACACAATTGCAGTCGTGTTTCGAAGCGTATCAATGATTTGATTGAGAAACGTTTTCCTAAAAGTAATCCCCTTAGTAAAATATTTAACAGAAACTCATTAAAACTAAGTTATAGCTGCATCAATAATTCTGAGAATAAGCTAGCTGTCCACATACAGTATTGATTTCGATGTCCACATTGTCTAGATCTACAAACTATTTTTATTAAACATCCTTCACTAATTATATATAAATGTTAAACAATATATATATATATATATATATATATATATATATATATATATATATATATATATATATATATATATCCGAAATTCTCGATTAAACCCACTTCCCAAAATTTAAAAATTACCTACATCAAACCTAATTCTTTTAGTGAGGTCTTCTTTGTTGAGGTAAGTCTTGTTCAATATCTATTCTTATATATGAATTTAAAAAATTAGAGAAAAGTTATCTTTTCGAAAAAGAAACAAAAAAAGCTTTCTTTTTACTTCGAATCTTTTCTGATTAAGCTGACCACTTCGATAAAATACATAAGATATTTCATTCGTAGCAAAAATAAAAATAAAAAAATTGGGTAAAAATAATATAAGTTTATGTAAGTTTCTTCAAAAACGACAAACAAGAAAAAACTTTTTATCTCCAAGACAAGCTTTAAGAAAAGGAATAGGATTAGCCGTTGTCAAAACACAGATCTGAATATAAAATATATGCTCATTGTTTTTTTACAATGTTTATACCTCAATAATAACACTAGTAAGAGTAATAATAAACACACCTCTTTCTTTTTTTCCTTTCATTCTTTCCCTCCCTTTTTATATATATATATATATATATATATATATATATATATATATATATGTATATGTGTGTGCGTGTGTGTGTATGTGTGTGTGTGTGCACTCATTCTATTAAAGGTTTCTGCTTTTCTATTGTTTCCAAACACGCATGTTTTTACAAATAATTATATATCGAGAGACCGTAGAACATCATCAACAAATACTATTATGATAATAATAATAATAATAATAATAATAATAATAATAATAATAATAATAATCTTTTTATGAAAACAGAGTCAGTTGTCATTATATATATATATATATATATATATATATATATATATATATATATAATTTGTCACTTAGTTGATTGATGTTATATTCAGCATCTATACTCCGGCGTTTCGTAGACAATTTTTTTTTAATCGTTCGATCCACTCGTCAGGAGATATCAGCAAATATCTGTCAATATGTATACACAGATATTCGCAAACTAATTTTTACATGATTTTTCCCTCATAAACACGCATAAAACGGTATATTTTACCAATTATTAATTTATCGGTAGAAACGAAATGATAATAATACAAATCTTAATATAAATAATAATAATAATAATAATAATAATAATAATAATAATTATTATTATTATTATTATTATTCAGGAGTTCATAATTATGACGTTTTTCTTGGCTTCTATGGAAACTACAGCGAAATGATTTATCATTAGATACAGGAAGACGTGGCACATTGTTGACAATGTGGTTAAGTGGTTAGGATTTCGTTACCCGATTACAGCGCAAGTTTTTATATTATACTTTTTTAATCAGATTTTCAGCTGTTTTCTACAAAATATAAGCACATATGTTTAAACATATGTGGAAGTATATGAATATATATATATATATGTATTTATTCTTTATTTCTTGTATATTCGACACTAATTATAATGGCGGATTGAATAATAAGAATGAAATTCGCCACTCAGTCTGTTCAGATCTCTCTCTCTTTTTGTTAATATATATAATAAAGAGCACAGAATAATGGGAAATGGTGGTTGCATATGCAGGAAATTTGCATCGATGATCGAACTTTACTCTCAGGTAAGCTTCTTAATAATATCTTGGTAAATACTGTTCTTGTTCCTGAATTTGCCTGTTAAGATTAGCCAGCTGCAACCTTCGAGGGTCTTTGCGATGCTTTCTTTTTTCTTTTCTTTTCTTTAATGATGACACCCCACAGGCTCTGCGTTTATTGACTTTTCGATTCGACTGTTGGGAATTCAACATGAATATAAATAAATATATAAAGATCTATTCTTTTTTTTTACGCGCTTTTGTTTCTTTCATTTTTATTCGAGTCACCTGGCTTTTTGTTTTTTTAAATTTTCATATTTCTTTAATTTATGCCCCTTTTATATATATATATATATATATATATATATATATATATATATATATATATATATATATATACGTATTCGACGTTTGAGAGTCAAGCAGCCCAGTTCCTAGGAAACGACAGCCAAATACCAGCACATATGATTTGATTATAATGCTGAAGGCTTCGTGCAGAACCAACCAGACTTTTTGAAGGGCCGAATACAAAGACCTGGTGCATTACCTAGTACAAGGTCCCCAAACAATCATCCGCAGATTTTGAACTCAGAATTGCCCTCCTAGAACAGTTGCCATCCAACACTATAGAACCCAGTCTGTCCTGCTATTTACATGTAGCAGGAGCGAGATGAGCGTTAATACCGTTCCCAAGGGTTTTAGCACGTAAGTGAATGTAATGGATTCGATATAACGTTCAGTACACACACACACACACACACACACACACACACACACACACACACACACACACACACACACACATATATATATATATATATATTATTTATACGTTATTTTTATAGATACAATTATTTAAGTAAATGCTCTGTTTATAATAAACAGTATTAACAACTTTTACCAGCCTGAATCTCCGAGAAACTTTATAGAAAATATGTGTCCTTCGACAGGAATCGAACCTGTATCATACACGGAACCGTCATATAACATGACGTGCAATACTATTCAGCTACAGAGGAAGCGTCTGGCTAACAAAGTCAAATTACTGTTTTTAAACAATAAATTTCCCATGATTTCTCTCGAACGCTCATATCTGCTTGAAAAAAAAAAAAAAAGAAAACAATACATCATCAAATAATTCTAAACATATCAAACTACCGTAATCAAATGCATTCTAACAGGAGCAGGAAAAAAAAATTCTAAAAAGACACATAAACGTTAATATGTCCGCCACTAATCCAAGTAAAACAATAAAATTAATTATATACTATACTAAATTTAATACAATCAATCTAATCGTCCAGAACAATTCTTCTTCGTCGACTAGCATCTTACAAAAGATCAATATTATATATCAATTTAATTATCTTTTGGGAGATAGCATCTCTGATAAAAATGTTAATACATATGTTGGTGTTACAAAAACGATTCTGACGAGAAGGCTTACGTTTCACTTGGATGAGCATAATTCAGTCTTAGAGAATTTAAAGGCGCATTAATTTACACATTCACAGTTTAGTTTGAAATACATCAATACTCTATCAAAAGAATAATAAGCAAAAACATAAAATCCTAGAAGTCATTTATACGAGAGAACTAAAGCCCAAAAAGTCAACTATGAGTATAGCAAGAAAGTTCTGTTTACAGAAGCAAAGTTTTATATACAAGATAATAATAATAATAATAATCATAATAATAATAATAATAATAATAATAAATAAATGAATAAATAAATAAAATCAAAATTGACCTCCTTGCACAAAACCGCCATTGAATTTGAATTTGACCCTGGAAAGCTGCAAAACGCTGTAAAACGAATAGTTAAAAATCTTTTAAAATTATGGAATTACGTATACACATTTACAATTTAAACTAAAATTTTAGATGGTCTCAGATGAGACTGAAAGTACTTGGGGAAATAACAAATATTTGAAAGAAATTCTTTCTTAATCAATTTCCTACGGCCATCGATAAACTAATACATGGACTCGGAATTATTAAAACTAAAATAAATAGATATAATATATCTAAATTATTTAACCAAACCTGTTTGAATGAAAATATGTTGCCTAAATATACATACATACATGCATACATACATACATATATATATATATATATATATATATATATATATATATATATATATATATATAAGCAAATATATGGATATAAATCCGACAGTATGAAGGAAAATATATACGAAAAAAACAAACAAAAATCCTTATATACAATTATGCTGTTTTAATGTTAATATGTCAACGTCGGACGTTTTTGTCTATGTAAACCATTTTCAGGACATATTCATAAATTATAAATTATCAATACAACATGAAGATGTTTGGATAAGTCTTGTTCTTATCCGACATTGATCTTTGTCATTAAAACAGCATAATTGTATATAATATTTTTGTTTGTTTTTTCCGTATATATTTTTTTTTCATATATATATATATATATATATATATTAAAAATGAATTTTCGAATAAGTTGTTGTGTATTGGAATCAAAATTATTTTTTTGTTGTTGTTTTTCTCTCAAAAACCTCAGTCTCAGTCATTTTGCAGAACTAATGCAATGTCATTGTTGTCGGCAGAATTCCTTTTTCTACTGTTATTCTTTGCAAAGCTGATAATTTGAGATCTCCCCTGACGCCATGGGTAAAGGGAGCGAAAAGTCACCAGAAAGAAAAAAGTAAACCTACACCCATTTAATTAATACATCATTATATAACACTAAGACTAAAACAAGTAAACTACTAACCAATGAATTACAAAATAATGAAACATTAAACGATAACATATAAGAATACACTTATTTTTATTACTTATACACTATTTAACAATTGCAATGACGTGCGTGTGTGCAGGGTGCGTGCAGTTCGTGCATAGTTATATGAAAAAATAATATTTAAAAAATAAATAATAAATAAATAACTTCACCAATTAATTACAAGTTTATTAATAACGAAGCACATACATAAGTGTACATGTACCTGTATACGTACATATATGCGCATATATATACAAGTATAAGTGCATGAATAGATGGGTGTTTGTGCGTCTACATAAGCGTATAATTCCTGATAAATTCAGATGAAATTTAACGATAATAAATAAATTTAATTATAAAATTTAACCTCCTACAATCAATACTTATGATACAACCAAACCAAAATAAAATAAACGAATTAAATGTGTATATATAAGTATTTTTTTATATATATATATATATATATATATATATATATATATATATATATATATATATATCATTTCAGCATTGATATCAATTATTTATGTAAAGAAGGACATACAATTTCCCTAGCAAAAACTAAAATGCCCATAAAAAATGTATATAAAAATAAATATCAGTCAAATGTCTAGAGTCGGAACAAACACAGAGAAAATCAACAACAGTCGGGAAAAAAAGGGAAAAAAAGAAAAAAAAATGTGAGATGGCTAAACGAGTGTGTGTACAGTGAAAAGAAAAAAGAAAACCGCAAAATGGTCACGACTTCCTTCACGTACGTCCATACACGCAGATGGGCGCACGCGACTAAACGCACATCTGCGGAGAAGGGCGAATGGCCGCAGGCGCACAAGCGTACACACGAACACAGAAGAAAATATACACCAATGTTAAATATGCATAAATGGGAAAAGTCGAAAAAATATAAGCAGTATATTGCTGATATCCCCCCCCCCACCTAGATAGTGGGCGGACAGGTCCGCCTACGAAACTCTGGAGATGGGATGTTGAAGGTAGCATCAATCAGCTAAGTGACAAACTTTTATATAGATCAGTCACACACACACATATATATATATATATATATATATATATATACAAAGGAAGATTTCACATATATCATGTGTACTTCAAGATACCATCTTCTGTGGTAAATGATACTTACTGCCTAAATACAGCTTTAATACATACATACATATATATATATATATATATATATATATATATATATATATATATATATATATATATATATATATACATTAATATATATATATATATATATGTGTGTGTGTGTGTGTGTGTGTGTGTGTGTGTGTGTGTGTGTGTTGTCTGAACGTTATTTACAGGAATCTCCAAAAATTTGCTAAACAACTATATTCATGATGAAAAAATGAACAAAACTTAATAAAAAAAACATTTTATTGTTAAAACATTTGCGTAATTTTTGAGATGGAAAAGCAAAATATTATTCCTGCAAAAAATATCTTTATTGGGGCGTACAATGACTGAAACATCCTGAATATGGCAACAAACATTAGGACAGCAGTTCGAACAGTCTTCAAGAAAATACCCAACCAACCCATAAACAAATCGTAATCGTCAAAGCTGTATTAGCAATGATACTTAGCCTGCAGCTAATTTTACGTTACACACTCATAACGTAAACAGTGGATTTATCAGTGATAATTTTACACATGCATTTTCTTCGCGTTATTAAAAATATATATATTTTTTGTATGAACTTTGTTTGCGAGGAACTTTATAACTTGTTTCTTTCAACTTAAAAGAAAAAAAATTGCCTCCATGTTTCTGCCTGTCTGTCTCTCTGTCTCTCTCTGTCTCTGTCTCTCTCTCTGTCTCTGTCTCTCTCTCTCTCTCACACACACACACATATGTGGGTGTGTATGTATTACGTAAAATTCAAATATATTGCGTAAAACATGTTATATCTTTATAATATACAATATTAGCGATATAACCTTTATAAATATACATACACTTTAAAAGGATGAAACATGTGACTGGCTTAACAACTCAATGCGATCTCAAACCAACACACAAACACACATATACATATATGGATAGGTTTTCTGTGGAATATAGATATATCTGTATTACATTTATTACCAATTTTTCATATTTCTTCATATCTCGACTTCAATTATAAATCGGGGGCAACTGAATGCTATTTTCGTATTAAACATGAAGATATTTTTAATTATTTCAACGCATGCAAGGCGTTAAAGCTCCTATGACACAAGAGCTTAGTGAGAGTGAAATAAAATGAGAAAAGAAAGGACAATAAAAGAACAGCTTTCAAAACTACAGAAAATCTTGTTTGATATTACTTTAAAATTTTTGAAGATAGCAAATTCTAACTCTGTTGTGGATCTTCTATTTCATCTTCTTCTTAGTTTTTTTTTTCTTCTTTGTTTTTTTTTTCTTCTTTTTCCTTCATATTTCTTTCATCATTTTTCTCTTTCTGTTTCCTTTTTTCTTCCTGGTTCCTATTTTTCTTCTTTTTTTACTTCTTCACTGGATCTTTCTTCTTCTTTTATCATCTTCTTTTCTTTTATATTTCTTATAAATTCTTTCTAATTATATTTCTTTTTTTCTTCTTCTTCTGTTGCAAACTTCTTTCTTTATTCATTTTTTTTACTTCTTCCCTTGATGTTTCTTATTTTTCTTCTTCATATTCTCATTATTCTTAGCTTATTTTTTTCTTTCTCTTCTTATTTCTTTCGTTATTTTCTTTCTTCCTTTTCTATTTTATACTTCTTTCTTTATTTTTCTTACTTTAGTAATTTTCTTCTTCTTCTTCTTCTTCTTCTAACCATCTTTTTACAGACTTTACTTTCTTCATTGAATCTCTATATTATCTTCCAGCAGTTCTTTAACCTTACTTAAAGTAGAAATTCTCAAGTAACTCGCATGTGTTGGACAGCCTATCCAACATTTCATCTTCTTGCGAACCACAAACATATATATCTCAACAAAAGATAATATATGGATAAGCAACATAGAACAACATAAATAAAACCAGGTAGACGTCATCGCCTACCTTCATGCACTTATTATCTTTCGAGATTATAACTCCTTCCACTTGTGTAAATTGCCTCCATGTCTTAAACATTCTCCTTTCTCCTTTCTGCCGAAATA
>CAHIKZ030003932.1:1162500-1210000 GCA_903632075.3 Acanthosepion pharaonis
ACTTTCCTTCTCTTACGATAAAAGATAAACATTTTTCTTTCTTCTTACGTGTTTTCTTTGTCAATCAAAAGATTTCTTTCTTTCTTTATCTTATCTTCAAATCCTTTCTTTCTTTTTTTCCGACGAAAATTCTTCTTTCTTCCTTATCCGACAAGTTCTTTGTTTTTACATTTATCGTTGTCATCTTCAAAACTTTTCTTTCTTTGTTTTTGTCACCCTATATACTCGCGTAAGATGCGACTTTTGGAGAACTAAATTTGAAGTTAAATTTAAGGGGGTCACATCATTCACGGGCTATAAAATTAGCGTATGTACTGCTGGCTCCAGCTACGCCGTTGATCCAACTATATGTTTGTTTACGGTCGTCAAATTAGCTTCAAAATTAGGTCTTCAAATGTCGCATGGTATACAAATATAGTGATTTTCCAAGCGGAGCTTAGTTGCGACACTAGGCCGAAATTAAGGGCTCGAACTCACTACTCAGTCGTAATTGTTCCCATGATACGTGAATATATACGGTGAATAAAATCTATAGACCATGGTTGAATAGCAGTGACCTTTGCCTTTTTTCAAACGTCAAAATGTAGTGCATTTCTGCTGCACTCTGTATGTTACATTTATTTGTTCTGCTTATAGTCTATACAGGATTTCAAAGCACATTCATCAAATTCCGTTTCAAACAAAAATTTACAAGCAGAGCGGATGATACTATACAAATATCTTCGATCCTGGAATTTACTTAATTTCAAATTGCGTTTACTGCCAGCATTGATCTCCCGTGTAGTTATGTCGACACGCGTATTTTATTTTATAGTTTTTGTCTTCTCTGAAACTAATTTCTGATTCCTATTTCATTGATTAATTCTAGGTACTCACATCTGAAAATCCATGTGTTGAATGATGCTGACCTATTTGGTTTGGTACTCCTGCTATGTATCTCGATTAATTGACTGATTGATTTTTAATGGTCTATCAACATTTTGCAGATTATTTGACAACAAGGACATAGGAAAGAATTTATAAACACAAAGTTTGTTGTCGAAGAATTTATTGTTTTGTATAAGTGACCGCTTTGTTTGAAAGTCAGTATCCAAATTGGAAATATAATGATTCTTGAGTTGCGGTAGAAGTCGGGCGGAAAACATATAAAGGGACCCGGACAACATAAGCCAGAAGCCATCAGAAGTTATCAGATACCAGGAAAAGCCAGGAGAAGCCAGGAGAAGCAGAGTGACCTGCTGAGGAGAAAATTCCTGACTTTCTATTTTTTTTTTTAATCCGCTCCATGTTTTAGAAGGAAAAGACAAAGTGTCAGGATATAGTTTTTAACGGGAAGGCTTAATTTTGATGTATCAAGATCTTTACAAACGAACTAAAGATAAAGTCGGTGAGCTTCTTCGTTAATTGTTTATGTCATTTTTATTTTTGCCAGCGGAAACGTTCTTTGTCCCTTTTTAATACGGTTTCGTCGCGTTTCAACTCAGGGCGCGAGTAGGGACGAAATTCGATTGTCACCGCTGTGTGATCAAGGAACATAACGTGGTGCAGAAACATATGAAGGAACGAAGCGTAAGGCAGATAAGCATCAGTTGACTTGGCAGCAATACTGACCCGCGTAGGAAGGACATAGGATCGAGCCGGGCCAGTTGTGTTAGAAAGTAAACTGACTCTTCGGAAAGATGAAGTGAGTCCCCGGAAAGTTGGGGTGTCATCCTTGAAAGCAAACATGACTAGCACAAATAAACGAAAAATGCCCTCTGGGTGTCTCTAACAGGGAGGGAGAACACATCACCCATCTGACTGATTCAAGTGATAATGACAAGGACTTGAAACCGGCTACAACGTGTGATTGCGGCAGGAAATTCGACAGCCTGCGAGGTTTACGTATACATAAGGCACGCTGGTGTAGGTAACGTAATTCTCCTAGTAGAGAATGTAAGTCGAATTATGGGATTATGAATCTGGATTACACCCACAGTGTTCTGGATCCCATTGCTGAGCGTCAGTGCCATGGAGAAATTCCAAGCAACCCAAGTATTCAGTGGCCCAAAGGCAATCACAGAGGTACTTGGCCGAATCTCGTTCATGAACTCTCATTAATAGTTACCAACCATCTAAAGAATCCCATTAGCCAGAAGGTCAGATGTTTCTGCAGTGTTGTGCATGAGGTTCGCCTTGACTGGTTTGGTGTTGCAACAGCAAGAGGGGATAGAAGAAAGAGAAGGGAGCAAATAGATGACAGGTTGTGAAGCACTGACTCAAAGAATCTTCAATTCATGAGAGGAGAGGACAGAACTTAAGGATATTAAAGAAAGGAACTTAGTGATCTCTAGAGGTGAGTACCAAAGTAAAACGTCAGAAGAAAAGGTAACGGTTTCTGAGAATATTTGACAATAATGCTTACGCTTTTTGCTAAAAAGATGTTCTGGGACTAAGAGCGGCAAACAAGAGGTACCCCCAGGAGGAACTCGAGAAACACTTAAGGATGACGTATTCTGATGCTTGGAAAGATATTTAAATCCCACATATGTATGAAGTTTCTAGGCCCCAAGATCCACAGGTCATGTTTAATGACAGAGAACTAAAGCTGAGGGAAATTCGTGAATTCGTCCGCAAATCCCGTACCGGTTGTGTAACTGGAATAAATGGAATATCCTACAAGAATTTCTCTAAGCGTCCTCAAGCAACTAAACATCCCCCTTCATCGGACATGCAAAAGGCAATGCATATTTCGGGTTTTTACTCGTCATATGACGGACTTCTGGCTAGGAAACCTTTACATAAACACAGATGTCTAGAAGCATACTTACTTCCCCAACTGTCTGGAGCATTCACACATGATTTGGAACTCAATCCAATCAGCCAAATGAAATAAAACTGAGATTCATGTAATTTGCTTTTATCTCGTGAATGTGTATGGATGAGTTCCTCATTAGTTAATTCGAATGTTCCTCGAATTTTTCAATTTCTCTTGTAAGGTTGGAGAAATTATAATGAAATATTTCAGAGCAGCATTTATGTAGTTCACAGATGGTAACTACACCAATAATTGGCAAGCTCTCGAGGTCGGCATCATGATGGGGTATGTGATTTCAGCACTTTCATTATGTCCATAGAACTCATATTACGGAGTGCAGCGGAAAAGAAAGTGGTGACTAAGCAACAAAATGTTCTTCCTTCTCCCAGAGTGTTCATGGCTGACATCACCATTCTGGTCCCGTCGAAGGACGGTACTGATGAACTATAGCCGCTCTACCATAAGCTCTTCAAATGGGAAAGAGAAAAAAATTCCGGAGTTTATCATTACTCGGAGGCTCTGTCAGGAAGATTCATTTCTGTATTGGAGGGGAAATGATACAGGCAGTCAAAGAGAAGCCAGTGAAAAGCATCGAAATTCTACTGACTGATCAGAACCAAGGTAAAGAGGTTCAGAAAGTGGCATTTGATGGACTCAGCGACAGAAGCCATCTCAGGGGCAAACTGAAAGCTTGGTGCTACCAACAATGTTTGCTGCTTCAGCTTCTGTGGCCGTTTCAGGTGTATGATATTACCCTGTCTCGTATTCAGCAGACACATCAGTGTATGAAAAAAGTACCTGCACAAGTGGCTTGGAGTTACCGCTGTTTCTCTATGGTGGGACTCTATATCAATGCTGGAAACCTGCAACCTCCCATTGGTTGAGAATTTCAAGGTCGAGAGGGTACGCCTTCACATGATGATGAGGGACACGGCTGATGAGTTCGTTACCTGGTTTTAAGCCAGATATCAAAACTGGCACCAAATGGTAGGTAGTAGAAGCCAGTCAAGTAGCAGAATCCAGCCTGCGAAACAAGGAGATTATGGTGGTGATCCAAATCAATCTAGCAGGCTTGGGCAGTACATGCAAACTGTTTTTCTCCAAACAGGCTCCGAAGCATGCTGATTGAAGAAATCTGGAATTTCAAGGAAGAGCAGCAAACAGTTACTGCTGTTTCTCAGTCCAAACAATGTTCTTGGGCAATATGGAGTGACTTTGATCCAATGAAGCTGTCATAGAATACTCTGATTGCAATGGAGCCATTGGCAATATCTTCTCCCCCCCCCTCAGTGATCTACCTATGATCTCATTCCAATCTCACATCGTCTCCAGACCACAGATCAACAGGCATCAAGTTGGATCTGGTCAAGATCCCAAATAAACAAAGTTAATTAAAACCATGCTCGTAAAACTGCCTCCGACGTGAAAAACATCTGTTTATCTTCCATTCTACGTCATTGATAAAAGTCGCTACTAACGAGTTGTGTAAATCAAACTCTTTTAAACAAGCGTTGAAAATCTTATTTGCAGCTATAAAAAGAAATCGCAGGAGACTGTCATGTCTGCAAAAACATTAACCTGACCGGTGGCAAGCGCTGCTGTTAGCGACAGGGACAAGGGTAGTAGTACCGACCTAGCCACCGAAACTGTGTGACATCTTCTGATTGGCGACTGACAAGAGTAAGTTATTGCACGTCCTTTCACACGTTGTATGTAGTATATATATATATATATATATATATATATATATATATATATATATATATATATATATATATCAGGATTTATACCAAAATAAATATATGAAATAAAATAAAATAAAAACACCACAATAATTACATTTATTGGTTTTATTATTCTCCCACCACCATTACTAATCACTTTTACCAATTTACAATAACTATTAGCTACTTATATTATCATTGTCTCCAATCCCTTACAACATTACTATCACATCACATCTACTGTTATCATATAGACCCGCTATAATTATTAAAGTAAACTACCCCTTCCCCCACTATATCTAATACCACCATAAAAATAACCAATAAAGATTACAAACCGAAATTTCTACCACTTGTATATATCACAGTCATCAAAAACAAGCAAATAAACAACTTTAAAATAATAACAAATAAACTTATTAAAAAATTAAAAATAAAAATAATATCAATTTTTACCTATCATAATTTTACACAGACCCCACCACACATATAAGTGCATGCGAGGAAATATTATTCAGTGAAGAAATAGAAAAATGCTCTGATTGCTGATATTCACATTCACGAGAAATTTTCGCTACACTTCCGATTCAACATAAAAATGCGTATGTACAACTCGACCTTATAATTACAACTAGAAATCACAAAAGTGAAATTCTGAGACCTAACTGGCAATCTAGAAGTGAACTTAAATTCGCAAAATCGAAGGACCAAACAGGAAAGATCATCAGAACAATAACCATGGAAATATTTATAGAAAAGTCACAGAGAAGCTACAATACAGCGGCGGGAACGTGACTGATGCCGAAATGCCGGGTCAGATTAACATCAAGTTGCTATATCTGGATTATTTATCTAAGATAATATATTATTTCTTTCTCTCCTATAGGTGAACCCAATGCATCATTCTATTTTCGTTTCCAAAAATTAATTAAAAAAATTATTCGGTCAGTGAATACAAATTACCGCCATTAGCTAATGTTGGAGTACATCGTTAAGTCTAATTGTGAAAATTACGTCTTTATTTTAAAATTTCAAAAAGTAGAATTTAATAAAAAAAATATATATTAAAATTCAATATTTTGGTCTTAATTGGTTACATCGTTGGACAATATTTAAAGTGTGCTAGTAAGGATATTTCGATTTAGCATTGCGTCAGGAAAAAAGGCGGAGGGATTTGAAATGGGTATCAATTAAGACAGACGGAAGTCGGAGAATGGGCAAAATTGGAAACTTTGCGGTTAGCGCTTGTCGATTAAAATTCCGGGTCTTTTTTTTTTAAACGCCATTGTTAATGCGAAAACTGACTTTGTGTGATACAAGAGAATATTGGATTAGGGCAAGTAAAATATGAGAAGCAAATGTAAATGGGAAAGGAATTTAGAAATCTGAAGAAAATGCCACATATAGAAGGCAAGCATGAGGAAAGTTACAAAGATATAGCAATAAATGAATATAGGGATGACGTTTAGCAATCCAATATTACGTGTTAGGGAGAGTAGAATGAGATGTATTCGCTATGCAGGATAAGATTCGTGTATGAGAAATTCTAAATATTTCATGAACCACAAGACTGAGAATTTATTTATATATAAGAATTCATTGTCTCTGCCCAGTAATATCCAGACACAAAATAATAAAAAAAATTATCTTACGCGATAAAGAGTTGACTGCCACTATACATAGTGGCTGTCGACTCACAAAGCGAGTATGACCATCACTGATATATCCAGTACATCAGTTAAGCTCTCCCCACAACACTGCATTCATTTGTTGTGTGAACAGCAGTAGCTCATAAAACCAGCTATCGATCTGCATTTTTTGTTACATATATGTCATAACAAATAATCTCCGTATGGTGAAAGTTGACTTTGAACATCATCACTTCAAATGTTTCTTTTTATTTATCTTGTCAGGCCCAACCTGGACTTGCACACACTAGTGCAGGTTGGGCATTCAAAGCATGCCATTGCGAAATTGTCATATGCAATAGAAATCAGTATTTAAAATGTCGATACTGTCCATTGTTGGAGCGTAGGCACTAATGATTGTAGCGTATCGTGATCCATTCAGATGTAGACTCCATAGCAGTGTCACCATACATTAAAACTGACTCTACAGTGGCTTGAAAGAATCTCTGTTTGAGGTTGTCTAGTAGATCGGATTTCCAGATTACATCCATTTTATTCAAGGTGGTCTAGATTTTACTTATGCGAATTTTCACATAGGATAGTAATAATAATTATTATTATTATTGTATATTGTTTTGTCAATAGAAAAATCAAAACGTGTCCTTTCTCAACTAAATGAAAAATTTCTCTTCCTCATATCTATAGTAGCTGTCGTCTCAAAAAGCGAGTATGGCCATTTACTGACATGTCCAGTCCATCAATTACCCCCCACCCCAAAAATGTATTCATTTGTTGTGTGAACGACAGTGGCTCATAAAGCCAGCTATCGATCTGCATTTCTTGATATATATATATATATATATATATATATATATATATATATATATATATATATATGGCAAATTATCTTCGGGTGGTGGAAGTTGACTTTGAACATCATCACTTCAAATGTGTCTTTTTATCTGTCTTGTTAGGCCCGACCTAGACTTGCACACCTAGTGCAGGTCGCGCATTCAAAGCATGCTTTTACAAAATCGTCATATGCAGTAGACTGTTGGTGCTGGTGTGATTTCTGGTGACTGAGCCGACCTGTCTTGGACAGACATATCCTATCGCATTGGGTACATGGTCACGTTGGCACCTCATGACAATTCAAGGACCCCTTCCATACTCCCCTCTTCAGTTCTGCATATTTTCGTAATGCCTCATGGAAGATCTTGACGCCATCAGCAATACCAGCCCTACAAGAATCCCTGTCTTCAGCTAGAGTTTCCTAATTATCCAAACAAATATTGCACTTGTATAGTGACTCTTTAAGGCATACGATGTAACGATGTTTTGGCTTGTGTTGCGGTCTTTTCCCTATTTCCAATTCTCCATTCATTAATTGTTTTGGCATTCTGTGATCTGCCATACGAATAACATGGCCCGTCCTTCACAATCTATATTTGTGTATAATTGCTTCCACAGAGAATGAATTGGTCCTTTGTAGAACAACAGTATCAGGGTTGTGAGACATACAAGTGGATTTCAAGCACAGACCGAAGGCATTGTTGATGAAGACGTCCCAGTATCTTCAGATGTCTGCGATAGACTATGGCATATCTCACACGAATATAGCAGAGATGACATAACGCAGACATTATATATATTAATTTTTGTCTGCGTTTTTATGCCCTTCTGACACTAAACACGGAACTTGAATGCTACAAATGCATCGGATGCCTTCTTAAGCCTTAACGGTATCTCATCATCAATGGAGCAGTGGCCGTTGAGGGTGCTACCAAGGTATATAAATTTGTCTACTACCCAAGTCGACTACTATCAACATAAATTGGTGGCTCTATATACTGAATTCATATACACACATACAAGTATATATAAATATAATTGGGCAGAAAGCTTTCCTTTAAATATTTTTCGTTAAATATGGCGGGCATGAAAAATTTAATTAAATTTTTATTTCGTTTTTCCAGGGTTCTTATATTTTTTCCGTTTCTTGGGAGTGAGCGTCTACAAACTCTGTTCATATTGTCGATTCTATCGAGCACCTTCGGCCATTTCTTTAGCCATTTTCAAGCGGGGTGTTTTTGGTATAGTTAATTTTAATGCATTGATTGTGTGAGATGTATTATTTGTGAATTAGAGTAAAAACAGTTTTCCGAAAACATCTTGTACATCAAACAGCTCTCGCCCACCATCAATGTCACCTAATTTAACATTGGTAACGGGGAAGGAGGACCAGGAGTATCTGATAGTCACGGGTCAAATAGAGGAAAAGAGAGACAAGGAAAAGCAGCGCGTGACATACCTGACGAGCTTGAGCAGGTGGATAACAGAATGGGGTTTGGTGGGAGGAAGCATAGGGAAGGAACTCGTTGAGAGCTGCAAGGGATAGAAGGAGGCGGAGAGCCATGATCGCCTACGTCCTGAAAGGACATGGCACATAAAAAGAAAGAACAGAGTGCTGAAAGTCTTTTAAAAATACAAAATCGCCCACTCGAATTTCAGACGCTGTTACTATAATTCACAAATAATACAAAACATGAAACAAAACTAATAAAATAATAGGAATAATGAAGAGTGTATAGAGCCAGAGTGTTGGGATCAAAAGCACCATTTATAAGAGGGAATAAAATTAGTAATAAAAATAATAGTAATAATGAAGAGTGTATAGAGCCAGAGTGTTGGGATCAAAAGCTACAATAATAAGATGGAATCAAACTAGTAATAAAATAATAGTAATAATGAAGAGTGTATAGAGCCAGAGTGTTGGGATCAAAAGCTACAATAATAAGATGGAATCAAACTAGTAATAAAATAATAGTAATAATGAAGAGTGTATAGAGCCAGAGTGTTGGGATAAAAAGCATCAATAATAAGATGGAATCAAACTAGTAATAAAATAATAGTAATAATGAAGAGTGTATAGAGCCAGAGTGTTGGGATAAAAAGCATCAATAATAAGATGGAATCAAACTAGTAATAAAATAATAGTAATAATGAAGAGTGTATAGAGCCAGAGTGTTGGGATAAAAAGCATCAATAATAAGATGGAATCAAACTAGTAATAAAATAATAGTAATAATGAAGAGTGTATAAAGCCAAAGTCTTGGAATAAAAAGCACCATTTATAAGAGGGAATAAGATTACTAATAAAAATAATAGTAATAATGAAGAGTGTAGTGCGCCAGAGTACTGTGATAAAAAGCAACAATAATGAGATGGAATCAAACTAGTAATAAAATGAGAGTGATAAAACTAGAATTTAAATTAAAATAGTGAAAGTGTTTGCTTGTAAAAAAATCGAAACAATAAGAAATAATATTTTCAAGTATGTATATTTATTTATTTATTTTGTTTTAAATATCAAGAGAATCGTTCGTGAATTTTATCTTTACTATAATAAAGATTTCCGTTTCATATTTCCTTAAACTTGTTTTCAAATGTCTTGTTATTTGTCTCCAAATTTTACAACTTAAAATCATTTTTTCCCTTTTAATTAAAATATATTTCCTAGTTGCGGATATGTTAATGCTTATATTGTTGAACTATTCCGAAACTGCGTTTGAAGTAAACATTACAAATATTCAAGTTGTTTTGAGAAACTACATAAATTTTTAAAACATTTTTCAAGGTTGCAAAAATTTCGCTTTAAAATCTGTGATCTTTTTCAAACTTTTCAACAGAGTTTACGACATTTTCTTGTTAAATATTTTTTACAACTCCAAATATGGTTATTTCTTTGTCGACGTTATAATCTAGCATTTTTTCTTTTCTGTCACCTGCCGTTTCCTTGTATCTAAGAAAAATTAGAAAATAAATACTCTTTCTTCAGTTTTACTAAAATCCGAAACATTTTCTATATTTTACATTTTTTTTTTTTTTTGCTATTGTTACTTTATAATATTTATCTTGAAAAAATACTTACATCTTTGGTAACTTGTATTGGGGCGAAGGTTTGCAGGTGAAAAAATGGTCCTTGACATTTAAAAACATATCAGGAAGTTTTTAGAAGTAATGTTTCACTCGCGAATAGATATATCGACATTGTTACGCCTGGTTGATGTCTTTTATTTCCATTTGTTTTCCTTCCACTCTTTCTTAGCTTTACTGTGTAAGAGTAGGAAACAGGAAATTCAAAAAAAAGTTATTAAACATGGAGGAAAGTCAAAGATGTTAAAACGCTGGCGAGAATGGTTGCTATAAAGGAAGTCAACAGAAAGTCTGCCTGGATAAATAAGAAGTAATAATCAGATTTGGAGAAGTGGAAAAAACTGATGAAAGTTTCAGGAGGTAGAATCGAGACAATAAAAAAAAAGAAAAAGAATGATAAGAAAGGTAAAAGGTCAAGAAAAAAGAAGTAGAAATGGAGGTAGAAATACATTTACAAAAAAAGAAATATATATGAAAAGCTGAGTGGAATATTGTAAAGACGTATAAGTATCGAATATATAAAAGGATTTTACATGTATGCTCATGTGCGATATATCTATCTATCTATCTATCTATCTATCTATCTATCTAATAAAATCACGATTTATTGATGTACGTAAAATTATATAATTTAAGATATGTCAAGGAGAAAATGAATTTATCAATAACCTGCTCGTTAGATATCTAATGCAATAATAAATTTTCAACCATTTTTGATAAAGTATTATATATATATATATATATATATATATATATATATATATATATATACACACATATATATACATATATATATACACACATATATATATATATATATATATATATATATATATATACATATACATATATATATAAAATATATATATATATATATATGTATATAAATGAAAATTGAAGTCAACACTTAGAGGCGACAGGCTGTATCATGCTAGATTGCTTCTAGCATGTAACAGCCTGTCGCCTCTAAGTGTTGACTTCAGTGTTTACTTTTTATATTTATACACGTTTTATCTCTGATATCGAGCACTTTATCCCATAAGTATAGCAATATATATATCTCAAGAGTATATTTCTTCATATATATATATATATATATATATATATATATATATATATGCGCGTGTATGTGTGTCATACTATCAAACAATATGTTCTGTGGTCATACATACACATGCAGACACATACGCACACACACACACACAGACACACACACACACATATATATATATATATATATATATATATATATATATATATATATATATATATATATATATAAAGACAAAAGGAAAAAAATTATCTTAGTCAACGCGTTTCGTCTTCTGAAAAAGGCAAAAACGAGGATTTTATTTTTACCAAGTATTTAAATAAAAGTGCAAAAATCGGTGTTAAAATGAAGTCAAAAAGCCATCACTGTTCTTATGGACCAAAACATCCAAAAAGGACAAACAACAATTCGACTCCTTTTCAACGGTGAACTTTAAGGGTGGATGAACAGAATTTAGTATATATATATATATATATATATATATATATAAAATTGAAAACCTAAGATTTAAAAGAGAAACAGTAATTTGAGTAATTTTACCCATAAATATAGCATAATTTAAGACTATATATTTATCATGTTACGACCTGCGTCTGCTATTCCGAACCTGTTATTGTCCCTTAGCAACCTTCTATGTCAACGTAACAGAATATCATCTTTGATAGTTAATATTTTTGTTTAAATGTCCGCATAGCTACTCTGAAGATGGCTTATATGAGCCGTAAGCTTAGATCAAAACCAAGGTTAATCAAAAATATTGGACAATTTTTGTTTTTATTTTCACACGAAATTAAAGCAACCATACGAAATTAAAACGGCTCATGATAAGACATAATAGACATTTATTGTCTGTTATTTTTAACAATATATATATATATATATATATATATATATATATATATATATATATATATATTGTTACTACAGAAATGCATTGTTTAAAAAGTCATCCTACGATTCACACAAAATACTTAGAGCATTGCTTCCCATTTTTCCAGCATACGGATGCGATTTCCTAAAAGCATCTGCTGAAGAACTAGAAGTATTGTAAAAAATAACCACTAAAAAAAGCCAGAACTGCTGGAAAGCAACTCCACAAAAAAGTACCCTGTAACAAAACCGGAAATGGCCCAACTTCACCAAACTATCAACTGAAGACACACACACGCACGCGCGCGCGCGCCCACACACACACACACACATATATATATATTTATATATATATATATATATATATATATATATATATATATCAAATTGGGTATCTGGCAGTAATACCTCTTTTATACAAGTTACATTAAAGACAACTGAAAAGGTATTGTATTTAAGTCTTTTATTTAATTTTCCTTTGTTCATATCAGTTATTTTTTCTTTCCTGAACATAATGTGTGTAAAAATTGACCGAATATTTTGTATGTCTAAGAACTTTCAGCTATGCTTTCAGCCATTATCAACGATGTTGTTTTTATTTTTAATTTTAACTGAATGTGTAGATTTTTATGCATGTATCTAGAGTTGTGTGAATGTTTTTTTTTTATTTCCAAACACGGTTAGAACGTTGAGCCCGTGTTCAAAGTTGATGTAATAAAAGCCAAGAATCAATAACGTCAACTATGAACATGGTCCTCTTTTGCCGCGGTAGGCAAACTACAGATATATCAATGTATCTATTACAGTAGAATATTGAATGAAAGGCTATTTTTATTAAAAGATACATAGTTGTTATGAAAAATACAAGCTTTGTCATAAAAAGCGTATATTTTTGCGTATGTATATATGATACATCGACGGAGATTTACCTACAAAATGATACAACTTGAAAAAAAAAGCATTCAATATTTTTTTTATAAACAAATAATCTTTGGCCTTTTGTGAAGAAATTAAAAAGAATGAATGGGTTCGAATGAGTTTGGTTTTGAATTCAATCAAACGCTTTTCTTTGCAATTAAAAGAACCAATCAAATGTCTTCAAATCGGAGAGAAAAAAAACGATCAAATGGGCTGCGAAGGAAAGTCAGTAATAAAAACCACTTTATCGTAAAATTTTAATTAAATCCTTATTTTGAAATTGTGAGATTCATGATTAGAAACGTGGAATTGAAAGCTTTTCATTAAATTTCTCTTTTGGAAAACAATTCACAGGCAGCAAGTTTTAAAAGTTTCAGCTCATTTATTTGATGGTTTGAGAGTCTTTCCATGAAATATCTATCTATCGATCTCAATCTGTTCGTATGTATGTATCTATCTATCTATCTATCTATCTATCTATCTATCTATCTATCTATCTATCTATCTATCTATCTATCATTCTTTCTTCATATCTATCTACATTTTTTGATATGCATCTATCTATCTGTAATTCTTTATATGTATTTATTTTTCTTTCCTATCTATATTTCTTCATATGTATGTATGTATGTATGTATCTATCTCCCCCCTCTCTCTCTCTGTCTCTCTCTCTCTCTCTATATATATATATATTTCTTCACACCTACCTACATTTCTTCATGTCTGCTCATATCTCCCCTCTTTCTTTCTCTCTCTCTCTCTCTCTCTCTCTCTCTAAAAATATATATATATATATATGTTTGTGTATGTGTGTGTGTGCGCGGGAATGCTCACTTATATATAAAATACTAGTAATAAATTATTTCTTAAAAACGCACACGATAATTCGTCATTTCATCCCTTTTTCCTTAAAAAAACTCAATAATGTAATACAGACTGTGGTTATTCAAGGTTTCCCTACCTCATCGACAACCAGATTAGACTATTTCTTTCTAAAGTAACTAATAGCAATACTGAACATACAGAAAAAAAAAACAATAACATTAACATCTTCTATAAAAGCCAAATACATGTTTACTATTAGCAAGACAAGTTTTCTCTTAGAAATATCATAAAGAAATATACAATCCCAGTCGATCTGAATAAGAAAATGAAATTATCTATTACAGAAAATTTAAAACGACTAACCTCATCATCAAATACGTACCCTCAAAATCAAAACTACAAAGAACCCACATTATTTACGAGTTCAAATGACCCTTAAGAAGCAAATCAAAGACATAAATAATTAAATTAGTCATACTACGACATGTTACACCTACCCGAACATAGATCAATTAGAACTGATTTAAACACACATGAAAACCTTCCAAACTCTATCCGAAATATTCTAGTAGAAAATACAAGTTTAATAGCATCAGCCACATGCGAATAAAGAGTAAAAATAATGGAAGACCTAATAATAAAAAGGAAAAGCCAATACTCAATAACATTAACTACGAACACGGCCACAATGTTCTGATCGTATTTTGAAATTAGAACATTCCTATAACGTCAGACACAAAAATAAAAACCCGTACATTCAGTTAAAAATAAAAAAATAAAACGCACTCTTGATAATGGCTAAAAGAATAGGCACAATTGCTCGGATACTTTAGGAAGTTTTTACACAATTTGTGTTTAGAATAGAAAGCACTTGTACGAGCACTAAATTAAATCAAAACTTTAATCGCAATACCTTGTCAATCGAATTTAATGAAGGATGTACAAAATAATTTTTTTTCATATCTATCTACCTATCTACCTATTTTTCTACCTGTCTATCTATTTATGTAGAATTAATATAAGTTACAGTTTATCACTTTGTTGATTGATATTACATTCAGCATCCCTCTATCGTCATATCTATCTATATTTATTTACATTTATTTATCTATCTATCTATGCTAAAATTAATTCCATGAATTCCTTCGATAGCTTGAAGATTTCCTTTTCTTGCATCGGATTCGACGTATTGCCAAGTAGTGTTACATCGAGTCGACAAAATGTTCGTCTGAAAATGACAGGTCTGGAAAGACGCCGAAATCTCAACAGGAAGATTGAGATTTTTGCGAATAAATTCCTTGGGCGATTTCCTTGCTATGAAAAGTAAAGATTTTCCTCTTTAATAGAACATTCATTGGAACCAAATATTTATGGTAATGTGGATAGTAAAATGTGTCCATCCCCCAATCATTCTTCCACACAATTCAATTTGAACATTGTTAAATACAGAAAAATTGCATATTTTGTTATTTTGACATAGAAGATTGCTATGCGACATTAACGGTCGCGAAATCGCAGAAAGGCTCATTATTAATTTTTCTGATCCTAATTCTTCCACATTCCTTGTGTTTTAATGGCATTACTGTCTTTCATGGGGTTGTACCGATTTATATATATATATATATATATATATATATATATATAAAGAAAGAACAGTAAGATATATAATCCGGTGTTCTTATAGATATTTTTATTTTAACAAAATAGTGCTCAATGTAAATTTACAGAGCATTAATATTATAAATTAATTGATTTAAAATATGTTTTTTTCCACTACACAGTTCTAACCATGTTTCAAAAATGGAAGCTAAAGGCTCAGAATTTAATTTTGTAATTAAATTAAAGACATTAGTTCCATTTCATCCTCAAGCGAATTTTGAAGTAACTTTTAAAATTACTGGGTTTTAAAGACACAGCTAAAATCATAATTCACGTTTCCAAGGTTACAGATAAATCTACTTCAACTAGACAAGGGGTGTCTGGGTGTTCATTATGTCTGTGTTTTGATGTATCCTAGTCTAGTAAAAAAAAATTAAATTCTGAGCTTTTAGCTTCCATTTTTGAAACATGGTTAGAACTGTGTAGCGGAAATAATCATATTTTAAATCAATTAATTTATAATATATATATATATATATATATATATATATATGTGTGTGTGTGTGTAACGTGGATATAGCGTTTATAGGTATTGCGAGTAGATGTGGGAATCAAAATGTTCATGTGATTAAATTTTATGTCTCAAGCGAACTACATCATTTTTACACCCTCAGCAATTTTCAAACATGCTCTGAAGATCGTTTGACACATGAAATTGACAGCTAAGATGTTCCGTTGTCCAAAATCGATATCTCTATAAATGCTCTTTATCTTATACTGAGCACTCTTCTATAAATATGGGGAATTTTAGACAACACACACGCATATATATATATATATATATATATATATATATATATATATATATATATATATAGAGAGAGAGAGAGAGAGAGAGAGAGAGAGAGAGAGAGAGATGTAATTTTCCACCTACATCAAGTGTTTTCGCTTTATAAGCGTTTTTATGACAGATCAAATTTAACGCTAAAGAATACGACTCGTAATCTCGTCCACTCGAATCAAGTATCGTCCCTTCGTTTGCTTAGCTTTCTAAGTTGTTTTCAGATACAAAATAAATGCTACCAACGTCTTGGTTCCATCAAATAAAGAAAGTTTCGGTAAAAACCGAAACACTTTAGAAAATCCGAAAGGTAAACTAGGATCACGGTTTAATCATTTTCAGGTCCCAGAAGGCGATTCCGCAAAGACTAGAATCTTATATTTTAGACAAAATGACGTTATTTTAGGAAAATAACAATTACGCGAGTAAGCAGTAAGAAATGATCTTTTTTTAGAAAACAATAATTGTTGCTTTGGATAAAGGACAAAATGATGAATAGAGAAAGACAGAGAGAAAAGAAATACTGGAAGAAATGAAAGAAAGAATTGAAGCACTAATATAAAAGATAGGAGGTGAACGAATTAAAAGGCAGGTCAGTAGTTTGGGAGAAAAGAAGAAATGAAGTAAATAATATCAGCTACGAAGAAAATCTAAGAAGGAGCAAAATATATAAATAAATAAATAAAATAAAAAAATGAATAAATAAAGTATTTGATGGTGAAAGAAAACAAATTTGTGAGAAGGAAAAATCTGAAAATGAAAAACAAAATATATAAAGGAAATAAAAATTAAAAAAATTAAAAAAAAATGTTTCTTTTAAAACTAATGGAAAATAAAGTAGATTTTATCAAAATTAGTTACGTTTCAGATTACTATTTCTACACTTTCTTATGATGGTATCGTCCAATTCTATGAATCTTTGTCAACTGCGGTTTAAGTCGAATTATATAATAATATGTAAAAAAAAATACTTTCTTCTCAAACAAAATTGTTAAATTTACGATACAAGCTATTAAATTTTGCTTTATTTTGAAATAGTCATTACAAACAAAAGACAAAAATATAACATTTGCCTCAATTGAATTATTCCAGAGAGTGTAATTACGAGAAACATTTTTTCAACTGTAAATCGATACATTTAGAATTCTGTAATCTACATTTCATATTCATGATCATTTCTATCATTAGAATAACAGTCCAAAACTTACAGTCGGATCTTTAACCTTGTGAAAAAATGTAAACATAATCTAAGAAAAGCATTAGATAGCCCAAAGCTTACGTACTGTAATAGATAGCCTGGAAATTACGGTTTATTAGGTATTAGAAAGAGGATGTTACTATTTGATTTAATCAAATAATGAAGAGAATTTCTAATTGCGTTTAAAGGTAATATACGTATTTATTTTTTAGTTGAGGAATTTTCAACCATTATTTTTTTTAATCTTATCAATTTTGGTTAATATTTGTATCATTCGATGAATCAGTCACATTATTAATTTTTGGTTAGTATTTAATTTCAACTTCAATTCTGTTAGTGGAACCATTGACCGCCATTTTTATTAATATTTTTCTAGTATTTACTTTCATCTTCATTTTGAAGATATTGTCAACCATTATAATTAATTTTTGTCTAGTATTTACTTTGATTTTCATTTTTATTAGAGAAACCATTGACCACCATTATTATTATTTTTTGGATAGCATTTACTCTCATCATCACATTAAATTAACCATTATTTTTAATTTGTTTTACTAGTATTTACTTTTATCTTAGTTTTTTTTTGTAGATGGAGACGTTTCAGTCGTTATTTCTTTTGACAAGTATCTAGATTCATTCCGATGTTTAGGTAACTCGGCGTCGGATAATGCCCATGGAAGCTAATCTGATTGAACATTAACAACGATGTCAACATTAAATGTCGAAGCGAGGGGTGACATATCTTAGACTCAACCAACCTACTTTTCTCGCTTTTATTGGGTATATCATTATCATTATTTTTTTAGTATTTACTCACATCTTCATTTTCTATTACAGTGATTATTGTCATATATTATTATTAATTTTTGGGATAAAAGTGGGATAAAAAGAACGTATGTATCTTTCATTTAATCCCCACCCTACACCGACACATTTCCAGTACATCTGATTTTCCTCTCCTGCTCCGCCTCCTCATCTTCTTTGGAAGAACATGAAGGGCGAATACCAGTAGTTTTGGCTTCCATACCACAAGACTCCCTACTGAAATCAGTTGACGTGATTCTCGAGCAGCTTGAGAAGCTGGTAGAGAAATCTGGTGCTTATATCTAATTTTAAAAGCTTTCCTCTCATATCCATTACTTGTAAAAATTATAGTTTATAAATAAATTATAAATATTTTAAAATGGGGAGTTACTTTTCAATCACCCTGTATATCTATTTCAGTCACGGAGTTAAATCGCTATCACTTCCACAGTTTCCCAAGAGAATGCTCAATTCAAAAGGCTTATTGTTCCCCATTTTTTTAACACTAAAATTTTAAACTCTTTTAGTCAAGGTTCTATCTATCTATCTATCTATCTATCTATCTATCTATCTCTGTTCATATCTAATTATCTATCTATCTATGTCTGTTCATATCTATCTATCTATCTATCTATCTATCTATCTATCTATCTATCTATCTATCTATCTATCTATCTCATTCTGTAATCTATCTATCTATCTATCTATCTATCTATCTATCTATCTATCTATCTATGTCTGTTCATTTCTATTTATCTATCTATGTCTGTTCATATCTATCTATCTATCTATCTATCTATCTATCTATCTATCTATCTATCTATCTATCTATCTATGTCTGTTCTTATATAGATATCTATAGATGTAAACGTTTAAAAGTGATGGAATCATTTTGATGAAAAGAGACGAGTTCGCATAATGGCAAAAACGCTGTGCATAGAGTAACTCCCGCTAGATGACGGCAATACACTTCTTTTATATGATATTTGTTGACGCTCTTAATGTATCATCATGCTAAGACCACAAACTGACTACACGTAAATACTTTTAAAAAATCATTTCACCCCAAGTAAGGCAATAAAGCCACTAAAACACAAGTGGTTACTGAGTGCGAAATAAGAAGAAAAGAAACATTATTAAGAAGCGAGAACAATAGAAGAGGAATCAAGAAGGCAGTAGATAACGATTGACATTACATCAACATTTTTGAAGATCAAATTTGGCTGAAAAGTATGGAGGGGAAGAGAATTACACAAACAAGAAGTGTGAGAAAAGTAACAGCATAGAATTTATAGTTACCTCTAGCCAATTAAACTGTGAAATGATGTGATCCCGACGCCAGCCTAGTATTTCGCTTAAATTCTATGTACCATAGAGGAGAGTTCATCCGAACAATTATCATGGAAGTATTTATAGAAAATACACAGGGAAACTACATTACGACGGTGGGAAAGTGACCGAAGCCGATACGTCAAGTCAGGACCAATAATATAGCAGATCATTCAAGTATCTCTAAATATATAGCAAGAGCACCGGACCATATGTAGCAGCAAAGCTCATAGGATGGACGAATGGTATACATAAGTATTTAAGATAGATTCTAGAGAGAAAGACTATCCTGCTCAGTGAACCAACTTTCGTAGCAGCAGACCTATCAATAGATGCATTATAGCCTTTCCAATTCATGTCAGTCGAGAATGTTAGCCCGAGAAGGAGCAAAGAGTCACTCTCCTGGGCTTTAGCATGTCATGCTGATAGGAAACAGAAAAGAAGTCTCTCAGATGATTAATGGAGAACAGTTTCGTTTTGGAGGCATTAAAATTAAGATGCTATTATTTGCCCCGGTTAACAAAAGACTGTAGATCATTTTTTAAGATCAGCTGACAATTTGACTTCAGAGTACTTGTCAGATTTACCTAGACATGTGTAAATGTTTGTGTTGTCAGATAATTATTTGGGAACTAATGTCATCAGGAAGGTCATTGATGAAAATTAAGAACAAAGTAGGTCCAAGGATAGAGCCCTGGGGGTGGTGGGGGAGGGGCTACCTACATTAGTACAAAAGGGTCTAGAAGAGAGGCCGTTCAGGACAAATTTCATTTCATGATTTGATAAGAAACACTGAATCTGTTCAAAGTAGAGGTTTATAACTTGATTCCTATTTAGGAAAGGATTTCTTGTTCCTTCTAAAGTATTCCCATTCTCGTTCACTCGCGGCAATTCTTGCGTCTTAGTGGCATTATCGTCTTACTTGGGGGTGAAATGATTAAAAAGTAAATGTCAAACCCTGTCAAACTCTTTCGAAATGTCCAAAGCGACTGCCTGAGCTTTCCCATTCTCATATAAACCTTGACAGACTCTTTTAGCAATCAGCAGTTAACCTAAAGAAGCTAAAGGCATATTGCTTGTCTGCTATGCGAGATAAAAGGGGTTTTAATAAAGAATACAGAAATACATCTTTCTATATTAATGTAAAAACTAATAATTCTGTCAAATAGAATAGTCATTGTGGAATAAAGCGTAGATGAGCCATTTCAGTTCAAAAAGAAAAAATGGGCGTGTAAACATATTTCTTTGTTTAATTTTTATATGTATTTTTGATTTTCTGGGATAATATTTCAGTTTATACATAGATATGTGCTTTCTGGTGCGCAGATACGATTTAATGTACATTTGTGTAATAGTGTAAATTGTCCGTGCCAAAATATATCTATCTATCTATCTATCTATCTATCTATCTATCTATCTATGTAGCTCTTACATAGATAAATGGATAGTTAAAAATATAGATAGTAAGAGATAAAAATAGATAGATAGATAGATAAAAAGCGAGAGAGATTGGCTGTCGATTCGTTAAACCAGACAGATTATAGCAACGTGATATATATATATATATATATATATATATATATGTGTGTGTGTGTGTGCGCGCGCGCGCATTATGTATGTATATTGAAATATATCGAATTTCAGCTGATGAATCCTTGGACACATTAGCAGAAGGCAAAATGACAGATGACAACATCAGGTGAATTATAAGCTATAATGGCAGACCGAATATCCTTTTTCATTTCATTTTAGGGATTGTTCTCAACGCTATCAGAATATTGAATGTATCTTAAACTGCCACTTAATTTTATTGGATACCACAGACTCGTTGCCCGCGATCAGGCCATAATACAACGTTACAAAAGAAACAGATGTTGTCAAATATGATATAATGATATTACCTATTGTTAGGTTACAAGTTATAACTTTTTCGTGTCCTGGTATTTAATAGTTTCAAGGGGAATAACCGCTTCTTCTTATTCAACGAATTTCGCATGGAAATGATTTTTTCCGATTTCTATGGGAAATATTCCCCATCGCATTTCTTATTTGCATGATTTAAGATATTTTCCATTTCATATATTGTATTACAAATACTGAACGGTAGTTTAGTGCTTTTGAATTGTGCCCTTGATAAATAAGTTAAGACATTGTTATCCGCTTACAAACGAGAAATTTCGAAGTCAAATAGCTTTGTAATCATAGAAAACCATATTAACCATCATTTATGTTTTCTTAACACACACACATACACACACACATGTATATATATATATATATATATATATATATATATATATATATATGGTATGATGGATAAATTGTCGTCTATATTACGCAAAAATAAAAATAGCACTGACATATCATTTTAACAGAAATATGCACCAACATTACACAAAAATATCTTGATATTGCAAAATGGCTAGTGTAGTGTAGTGTAACATATTTATGTTATAATTTTCGAATAATTATATATATATATATATATATATATATATATATATATATATATAAACCTATATAACTGATACAATGATACTGACATAAGGAAAATCTAGACATCCCTTGTTCAATTTAAGTAGAATATTCTGTAACCATGGAAACGTGATTTTAGCTGTGTCTTTAAAACCCGGTAATTTTTAAAAGTTACTCCAAAATTCGCTTGAAGATGAAATGAACTAATGCTTTTAATTTAATTGCAAAATTAAATTGGGGTTTTTAGCTTCTATTTTTGAAACATGGTTGAACTGTGTATGAAAAAAACCATATTTTAAATCAATTTAATATATATATATATATATATATATATATATATATATATATATATATATATATATATATATATATATATGTAACATATATAACAGAAACTTTAATGATGAGCAGAAAGGGAAGACAGTAATCAGGTGGATAGTAGACAGCGATTGACACTGCGTTTAAATTTTTGCAGATTAGAGTTGACTGGAAAGCATGCAACCGGAGGATGTTTAATAAGCGAGAAGTGCAAGAAAAGAAACAGCGTAGAAGTTATGGTTACATCTAACCAGCTCAACTGAGATGTCAACGGCAGCTCTAGTTCTGCTAAAATGATAAAATTATTGTCAATGTTTAATTTATATTAGTAGGACTATTGACTAAAATTTTTACTAACGCGTAGCACGTAGCGAAAGATTTTGAAGTTGAAAATTTTGGACAATGAACAATGTAAAATATTTTTTTTATTATTTTATTGGAAACTATTTTTTATTACTCTTGAGTGTGAAATTTTTCTAGTCTATTTATAATTGAGATGTGCACAATATTATCCCAATTCATATCAAGCGACTTGATATATGAGAAACTTGATACACGTGTTTTTACATATATGCACGTATATGCATATGTACATCAATACATTCCTGTTCACTCCTACTCAGTTACATACATATCTATCTATCTATCTATCTATCTATCTATCTATCTATCTATCTATCTATCTATCTATGTGAAAGACATTAGGAAAACTGTATTATTAGCCGATGCGTTTCGTCCAATGTGGATTTTTCAAAGTAAAAAAAACAAAAAAAAAAACGAAAATGAATTTATTAAAACATTCTTTCTCTAAACTCGTCATATTTCAGATACACAAACGACTCATTCCGTCTACCAGAGTAACCAATCCCATCTAAATAATCTTAAAATAATCACAAACACTTCCAGAACCCTTATGGATATACTCAGATACTCAAACAATAAGAGCAATAATATTTCTGAAGCAGACATTTATAAAATAAATTACCAAAACTGTTCCTCCCAAATAAAAAAAAAACCCCAAAAAACCAAAAAAAAACAAAGGCATCTATGAGTACAAAAGAGACCTCACAAATAACAATTTAACTAATGCTCTAGTCATTCATAGAAATAAATTCAAACACAATTTGGATTTTAAAAATGCTACACTCATTAAAAACGAAAATAACTCACTGCCGCCATTGAATATTATCCCAATATTAATCTACGCCCAGTCTTTTCCCCTGTATCACCTTTCCAAACAGAATTACTCCTCTCCCAAGCAAACACACAACTGTATCAAGAAATCAAATGAAAATGGTTAAATCCGTCAACACAACAATAAAAACAATATTTCCACACGTGATTGTACCTGACGGAATTTTCAGTTGGCAATATGAATACAATAGCGTTTTCTAATTCATTTTTTTGTTGTTGTTAATAATTACTTTGTTTTAATAAATTCATTTCTTTTCTTATTTTCTCGATAAAGTCCACATTGGACGAATCGCGTCGGCTAATAGTATAGTTTTCCTATTGTCTTTTACCTTTATAAATATTGTTTGGTTTGGTTTTGTTTGGTTTG
Organism: Acanthosepion pharaonis; assembly: GCA_903632075.3. NCBI lineage: Eukaryota > Metazoa > Mollusca > Cephalopoda > Sepiida > Sepiidae > Acanthosepion > Acanthosepion pharaonis. The sequence continues at coordinate 1,186,375 of CAHIKZ030003932.1, forward strand.
TTTTACGGCTTATCAACCTCAATAATTTATTTAATGTCAACAAGATTTTTATTGCTGGTAGCTTCCATTTCTTTATTTTCAAAAATGAATAAATGGTAATATTTCTTTTTTCTTCAAAAATGTCTTACTGGCAATAATGTATTGCTGGTAATAATTATTAAAAAATGTATTACTCGTAATATTTTTCATTTAAAAATGCATTGCTGGTAATATTTATTTTCTTCAAAAATGCATTGCTGTTTTGGTTTGGTGTGGAGTATCCATTTTGTTTTCGTTTTCTCTAAAACGTCGCCGTTGTTCACATGTTCGGTCCATGATAACCTCAGCACGCTTCTGAACAACCACATTTCTGTTGCTTCAAATCTCTTCTTCATCCGTATTAACATTATCCAGCATCAATTTTTATAACAGTTCAGTACTATTTTATTTGTTTCTAACATTTTTTTTCTGATTCTTAATAATTTGCGTAGGCATCATTTGCTATTCCAATGTGCTTTCAGATTTCAGTGTCGCACATTACATCCTCTGTTAAAACACTTCCCAGATATTTAAATTGTTAATTAAAGAAAAATATGCGATCTCTGGTAGGATAATGATACATGTTTAATAAATAAATCGAACGTCTACACAAATATGAGTATCCACTAATAAAAACGTGACACAAAACTGTCGGGTTGATAGGTAAATTACGTTAGCAAAAAAGTATATATATATATATATATATATATATATATATATATATATATATATATGAATTTTAACATAAGTATGTTATAGCCATTTTTTTTAAAACTTCTGGTGTCTTTTCAAATGATGGTGTTGATTGTAAAATATTTTACAATTTATATCATGACTTGACAAGATACCAGAAGTGTTGAAATAAAATGGCTATTTTTGTATATAACATACGTATGTTATAATCATTAAGTAAAAATTCGCGCTACTTTGTACTGAACTCTTACTTTTTTTTAAATAGTGTTTTTGGTTACTGGGATTTTATTCCATCTATACCTATCTTGTATTCGTATATATACATATATATATATATATATATATCTATATATATATATATATATATATATATACATGAATTATTCACACAAACACTAATGCAAAGGTTAATGATTTAAATGGCGAGACATCCATCATCGCAAACAATTCAAATAATATACAAAAACCTCCGTATCCGTTATGAATGAAATGATCCTTGTTTATATAAATTTCTGCCGTATTAGTTCTTATTTTTACTACAAGCTTTCGTCTGTTCCTACAGACATCTTCAGGTATAGAATAGATGTTGTTCTTGTTTTTTCTCTTAGTAATAAGAGGACAACGAAAATATATGTATTGTTGTATCCGAAAATGCTATTGAAAATGAGTTACTGTTTTTGGAGCGCGCAAAAGCAACGCTGAGTTTGATTTTTAAAGGTTGTGCGTTCATATATGGTGATGAACGAATTTTTTACTGGTAAATTTTTCTGTCAAAGTGGCATGAACTATATTGTTCAATAATTACAGTAATGTCGCACTTATTATCCAAAAGTCGCACTTGGATCAGTTATTTAAATTACGATAAACGTGCAATCAATTTACAAATACATGAATTATTCATACAATATATATATATATATATATATATATATATATATAGAGAGAGAGAGAGAGAGAGAGAGAGGGAGAGAGAGAGAGGGGGAGGGAGAGAGATAGTGTGTGTGTGAGAGGGCATATATATATGTAGTGAGAGAGAGAGAGAGAGGGAGAGAGAGAGAGAGGGGGGGGGCAATATAGACAGAGAGAAAAACAGAAGTGAAAATATGTCCTTATATCGTTATCTCTATGGAATTAGCCACTATTCGTTTGTATACTCATTGCAAATATTCAGATCAGGCTGATCTTATCAAATGACTTATCAGATGAATCTTGACGATATGATAATCTTTTGCAATTGAATTTGTTATCTCGGCTGGATCTGCTCAAGGCTGGCTTTACTGCTTTAAAAATCGTTAACGTTGTCTTTTAGTGGATGATTAATTGCATTTATTATTTGCAATAATGTTCTCAAAATAATGTCAACACAACCTACTGCGGAGTGTTCATTTTGTGTGTTTAAGCGGATGGTAGAACGAGACAAATATGGTGGATAGAATAATATTTACTCACAAAATGCTGGAAGTTGTGGAGAACCATGATTGCACATTTTCTGAAAAGGCATGACATATAGAAAGGGTACATTATTTTGGTACAGTAGTCAATACAATAATATACATTTAAATCACCTCAACCATACAAAGTATGTCATATCACTTTTATTTGGTAGAGTGCACACGTCATTTAATGAATTCTTATAATAAAGAAATAGAGAAACCTATTACTGTCATGTGCGATATGAAATACAACTTTATTATTGACATGTTTAATATGTTATCGTATATCTAAACAAATGAATAGTGGAGTTGGAGTAAAACCGGTTTATAAAAATGCTAGTTCATAAGAAGAAAGTGAATAAATTCCTAATTTTAATTGACAGTAGTGTCTATCCGTCATGCTTGCTTTGTTAACTTAGTCAGCAATAATAAAGAAAAGGTGTTTTTATTCATAAAACTTCCATCAGAGTCAAAACATTATTTAATTGTTTTGATGACTCGGCTTCGCAAGTGATAAAATAACTTACCTTTTTTTATTATTATTCTACTAAATCATTCCCTGTATAATGGCGTTTTTCTTTTCATAAACCGGCTCCGATTTTGACAAAGAAACACCGAATTTGTGATTACACAGAGAGAGACAAATAAATAAATAAATAAATATATCAAGGTTGTTAGGTAGTTTATGCGGTGTTTTTCTGTGTACTTCTTGTTTTCGATATGTCCTATGAGTATCAAATTTTCCAATCCCTCTTTCTTATTATATGCCCTAAAAGTTTCGACTGTGTCTTCCTGATATACGGTTTATTGAATAAATGGGGTTTCTGATCAAGAACGTTGAAGGTCCGAGTTAAATCATTTTAAAAATAAATCCACATATTCTAGGCTTAAATAGTAATTGAGGCATTCTAAAAAGAGCCACGACTCTAATCGTGGCAAACATCTTTCTGAAAACTGTTAGATTCCATCAGTAATATAACACATGCGCAATAAATTCCCGCCAAAAATTATCAACTTGATTTTATTTAACGTTGAGAAAGGACAAAAGACTTGTGATTTTTAACATCTTTTCTCATCATAGTCTAAAGGCCTAATAATAATTATTATTTTATTAACATTAGTGTTGTTTTTTTTTCCCTAATTTCTCCATCGGCATCATTTATATATAGAGAGACAGTGGCTGTCAACACTGGCAACCTTCCAGCAACTCCTGCAGCCAAGCTGGTCCCAAATGTAATTACTCTGTATTTCTTTGGATCTTTTCCGTACGTGTGGATTGGAAAGGGGGTATGTGGTCTTGGCAGAAACCTGAAAAGGTCATTGCTGTATCACCAACCTGTGATATCCCAAAACAAAAGACAGCATTTTACGGATTATAAGTCAATACTGAACTGGCGTGGAGCAGGACGTCACGGATTGTCTTCGACAGTGGGAGCAATCACTATATTCCGACTAGCACCAGCCTCAAGCTGGGTAACCACCGAACTGTAGGGTGTTCACCCGCTACGCACTGCCTACTTCAGTGGGTGTCTGAAGTTTATAGCGGCTAGTTAAATAAGCAGATCGATAGCCATGCAACAAACAAACAGAAAAATAACAACAAAAAAATAATGAAGATTACAGTTCACTGTATCGCAAGCTGGAATATGCGAATCATACGCACCGGGTCTGTCTGATAACCGTCAGAAAATTGATGACTGTCGCAAGACCGCAGTGATCAAGTGTGAGCTAAAGAAACTGTCTATTTGTGTGGCAGCTCTACAGGAAACACGGATTCCAGACAGTGGATCTCTAAAGGAAGAATTCTACGCCTTCTGGCAGGGAAGAAGAGTCGATGAATTCAGGGAACATGGAGTCGCTGTCAGGAACATCCTGCTCCGTATGATTTTACCTCTAGCAAGTAACACAGATTATTCTCACCCTTCGCCTCTCTAAACCTTGTGTACATCAATGCACTAACATTTCAAGGCACGCTCGCAGTCAAAGACTAGTTCTACGCTCAACTTAACAATGTTGTCAAGCGTATTCCATCACATGAATATATTTACCTTCGCGGAGATTCGGCGTTGACCAAGTGTACTGACCATGTGTTAGGTCCACCATGGTATAGAGAAAATGAATGAGAATGGTAAAAATCTAGAATTCTGCTGTTATCATGAACTGTGAAGCCCCTATTCTCAGAACAAAGCTTGACATAAAGCATCCTGGAGACATCCAGAATCAAATCATTGGCGCCAAAGCAGACTACAATGACCACTACGTGATCTCCTTTAGTTAAAACCTAAAAATTTATACTATTCAAAGAAGAATTACCTATTGGGAATTAGCTCTAGCAAGATAGCCTATCCAGATAAAATGGAGAAGTTCTTCGAGAGTCTCATGGAGACAATTACCAGTGACACATCACAGTGTGTGGAAGACATATGGAACTCCCTTCGGAACACCATCTACAGGAACAAAGACAGACTTGAGGCGAACATCTTTACATTAAAGACGGTCATCAAAGCTAAGCGTAGCGCAATGGTTAGATTCACACGTGACCCTAGCCATCAAAATCTACAAGTTCTGAAATCTACTCGTAGCGAGGCCCAGCAAATTGTACGTCGCTGTGCAAATGACTACTGGTTTCATCCGTCAGATAGCATCCAACAGGATTCGACCAACGGCATTAAACTGACAAACTAAAGTAGCCTGCGCCTCTGAAATCAAAGATAGAGAAATTAATAACAGAAAAAGACAAATAAAATTAGACAATGGGTAGAGCACTTTGTCAATATCATCTTCGATGGCTAGCTTACATAAATCATATGAATGACGGCCGTATACCAAAAGACATCATGTATTGTGACCTGGTCACAGGACACCGTCTGGTAGGCCGCCCCACAATAAAACCATAATATTCATGGAGAAGTCACAATGGCCGTATAAAGGGGAAACCAACTTTTGAAAATAAGAAGAGGACGAAGGAAATAGAGAGTGCAATGTCATAACCAACATTCCATATTCCAGCTTCATCTGCCGCATCTGCATTTCAGGATTAGTCATATAAGCTACTACAAATTCTAAGCCACTATATATATATATATATATATATATATATATATATATATATATATATATATGAAGCTCATGAAAGATTGAAATTTCGCTCGAGAAAAGAAGCAATAGATTTTATGGTGGAGGCTGCCAGTGCTGGAAGAGCTAAACTCAAAGCCTACAAAGGAAGAACTTAGTAAAACTATAGACGCTCTGGCCTGTGGTAAAGTACCGGGTGAAAACAGCATAATATCAGAGATCATCACATGTAGTAAGTCAGCTTTACTCAAACGACTACATAGTCTCCTGAGCCTCTGCTAGAGACAAGGCAAGGTTCCTTGGGACATACGCAATGCCAGGATACCCTGTATGAAAACAAGAGCAACCACAGTGACTCAAGTAACTAACGGAGTATCGTCCTGTTGGAAAATCATTTGCTCGAGTGGTTTTAACTTGCTGATCGCATCTATTCAGAATCCAGGGTTAAAAGATCCACAGTTGACATGATCTCACTACGTCAGCCCCAGAAGAAATGTCATTAAAAAAGATGCCACTATACATCGCTTTCATTGATCTCTCAAAGGCGTTAGTCATTGTAATCATGAAAGATCTGTTTCAGTTATTAATGAAACTTGGCTGTAACCCACAATTGTTGAGTATTATCACATCCTTAACGAGAACATGCATGGTGTTGTCACCTATGATGGTAAAATTTAAATGCCCTTTACTATTCGGAGTGGCTTAAAAAAGGATGCATTTCATCATCAACTTTTTTGGTACCTTCTTTTTCCATGTTATTGCACATTTTACTTAAGACGAAGAAGGTGTATACTTACACACAAGATGCAACAGCAAATTATTCAAACTGGAACACTTGAGGACAAAGATCAAGGTACATACAGTACTCACCAGAGAAATGCCGTCTGTCGATGACGCAGCTATGTCCACACACACCGAACACGATCTTCAAATTTAATTAGACAGTTCAACCATGCCTGTAAGGAATTTGAGCTTTTAACATAAAAACAAACGTCATCGATCAAGATGTTTCTGCATCTACATCAATCAGCATCGATGATGTTATGCTTAAAGTCACAGATGAATTCATATATGTGGACTCTACTATCGGGCAAATCCTATCGCTTGACATAGAAATTGGCAAACGCATCGCCATAGTAGCAGCAATGATAGACAAATTGTGCAAGAGAGTATGAAACAACAGTCAGCTGACCATGCGCACCAGACTAAAGGTATTTCAGACTTATGTCCTTAGTACTTCAATTTACGGCAGCGAAACCTGGACAACATAGGTCAGGCAGGAAAAAAAAAAAACCTTGAAAGCTTCCATCTCTGCTGCCTACGAAATACCCACCGTATCAGGTTGAGAGACAAAGCTACCAACGCTGTTGTACTAGGATAAGCAGACACTTGGAGAATGCATCTTCTACTTTGTCAATATCATCTTCGATGGCTGGCTTACATAAATCATATGAATGACGACCGTATACCAAAAGACATCATGTATGGTGACCTGGTCACAGGACACCGTCTGGTAGGCCGCCCCACACTGAAACCATAATATTCATGGAGAAGTCACAATGGCCGTATAAAGGGGAAACCAACTTTTGGAAATAAGAAGAGGACGAAGGAAATAGAGAGTGCAATGTCATAACCAACATTCCATATTCCAGCTTCATCTGCCGCATCTGCATTTCAGGATTAGTCATATAAGCTACTACAAATTCCAAGCCACTATATATATATATATATATATATATATATATATATATATATATATGTGTGTATATGAAGCTCATGAAAGATTGAAATAAATTTTATATATAGATATTTGCTTCCTACGTCTCCTATGCACGAATTTACCATCTTTGTTTATATAATTTGTTATTTAATTTATTGTAATGTACTTGTAATCTCTGATAATGGATTATGTAAGCCGAAAGAATTTATACCAAATTTAAACTATATCTATCTATCTATAAAAATGAGAAGGTCAATGGTTTCAACCTTACGGTCTTTTTATCAAATGGCTTCTTAACGTTTCATGTTGTTTTTTTTTAAATAATGATCGCTATATATATATATATATATATATATATATATATATATATAAACAAACGCAAAATGTTGAGTGTAATAGAAAGGTAGGGGGGAGATGAGAAGAAGAAGAAGAAGAAGAAGAAGAGCAGCAATGTTCTTATAAATGTATTCGTAGGGGGGTAATCGAAATATAGATTTTTTTATCCAGGTCACATATGCTTAAGAGGAATTTCCTAATATGTAGCAAGGACTCAAGACTTCGGTTTTCTGGTTTAAATGTTCTTTTGATCCGGAAATGTTTTTAAATCTTTTTATTATTACTGTTTCCTGGTTTGATTCAAGTCTGACCATTAACCGTTTATGTATTATATCTATCTATTCAGATCTATTATATATCTTTTATATATATATATATATATATATATATATATATATATATATATATATATATATATATATATATGTGTGTGTGTGTGTGCGCGTCTGTGTGTGTCTGTGTGTTTCTGTGTGTGTACAGGCGAACTCACGTATCTGTGTGCCTTTACGATCAAAAAATTGATGGAATTATTTACTGCATTTTTTCTATAGAGGCAATGTTGTATCTGAGCGTATTAGTAAAAACTCTCTCTCACACACATGGGAAGTTTCTATTATGTCCTGTTTCATTGGATAGAATAAGAGATTTGTGTCATAAAACGAAATATTCTATTAACGATGGAAAACGTGATTCTCAATAAATGGCTGGACGCTTGAATTTTACTATAATTCTATCATTATAGGATTAGATTTCAACTCAGTATTGAAGACGATAAACCACGTGAGACGCATTTATTTCAGATTAGATTAGGTTAGATATCAACCTCAATGGTTTATTTAATGCCGAGAAAATTTTTATTGCTGGCAATAATATTTTTACAAAAATGTATTGCTGGTTATAAAACCTATTTTTACACTATAATAGTGTTTTGACCCGTTTGTTGGTTAACTATTTGCCTATAGCTGGGATCTTAACAGGTGTTACCACTCCGGGTCATCAATTAAGAGGTGGTTCCACGGTCCTCAAAACCTCCTGATCAGAGGCCGACGAGACGTGTCCTCTTAGTGAGACGCTTGCCTCGCGCGTTCATGGCTTAGAGTCCCGCGCCCTCATGACCATCAAGATAGAGGTGCACTGTTCAGATCTTGTGTCCAATGAGAAACTTGACATTCCCTACACCATCGCCTTGCTGCGACAACTTGGGGACCACCCTGGCAAAATCATTTACCAGTTCGACACGCCATTTGCAAGCTAAAAGATCACGCAAGCTAATCTGTCTCTGGAGGATGTTCTCAAAGCTTTGCTAAGACCATGTGAGCTGGAGGGATTACGTGACTCTCGTGGACTCAACGTCTTCATATCTGAGATTTAGCAGTTGCAACCCGATGTAGAAAAAGTGTGTGAGAGAGAGGAAGAGGGAGAGAAGAGGAGGGAGAGCAAACGTGTGGACAAAAATCTAAGAAACGCCATTTACAGATATATGTATATATTTTATTTACTTATTATTTATTATTATTCTGATATATGTATATATATTTCTTTATTATTATAAACGTTATTTTTAGTGGACACACTGAACTAATTTTGCACTTACTAAATATGATATTTATAGTGCTAAAAGAATGCTTTCAGATAAAAATCCATTCGCAAATTATTATATATTGGAAAACGTTATAATATTTTGTTATATATCATGAACAATTTTAAGAGAAAGAAGTAAGTGGAAAATTTTTTTTTGTGTAACGCGTTTCGTCCTTCAGGACTTCATCAGTTTATATTTACGTTGATGAGACGACACATGCGCATAGAGGGAAGGCGATGGAATTTTTTTTTGTTATGTTTTTATTCATATATATATATGTTTTGGGTCTGTAATCAAGTCGATTATGCACTCCCTCATATATATGTGTAAAACATACGCACTTACACCACACGATCAAACATTCATACACACACATACACACACACATACACCAACACACACGCATATATACGCATAAACACACGAACATTTATACAACTACATATATATATATATATATATATATATATATACAGACATGACAGAATTGAATAGACGCCAAGATAAATTTTATTTCTCATTTTTTTTAATAACCAAGATAAATTAACTTAGATTATTTGGTTAAAATTGCAGATAACAATACTGGAACATGCCACGAACCAAAGGAGCATCAGACCTATTTGAATTTCAGCGAGGACGTATCGTGGGCCAACATGAAAAAAATATCTGAAAATCTTTCAATACCCCTTTCTACTCTTAATAGAGTAATCGTACAATTCACCAGAGAGGGCAAGAAGTGCACAAAACCTCATCCAGGCCGCCCTGTGCCCTCTGAAAAAACCATGCGTCTTGTCGAAAGAAATATTGAACAGGATTCACATTGCAAGGCCTCTGACATAGCAACACAAGTTGATGTCAGTCCCAGAACAGCTGTCAGGTATCTTCACAAGCTGGGCTACTATGGCAGAGTTGCGAGAAGGAAACCACTTCTCCGTCCAACCAATATCAAACACAGAAAGAATTGGGCTCATGAGATGGTGGAGAGACCTGTGACCTTTTGGACCACTGTCATTTTCTCTGATGAGTCAAGATTCGCATTATTTTCCGACAGTGGAAGAGTATGGGTATAGAGACTCCGTAGTCAAGAGTTTGATTTAAAAAGACTGCAGCCAACGGTGAAACATGGGGGCCTTTCAGTAATGGTACGAGGTGCAACTTGGAGTGATAGTCGCCTAGAGCTTTTGGAGTGTGAAGGAAACATTAATTCAACCAAATATGTTTCTATAATAAAGAAAGGGCTCCTTCCAATATTCTCAAGTAGTAGAATGAGTAAAGTTGACTCCCTATTTATGGAAGATGGAGCTCCATGCTCAAGCAACGCAACATTGGTTGAGACAAAATGGGATCAATAAACTTCCATGACCAAGTCAGTCCTCGGATATTAACCCTATTGAACACCTTTGGGGCATATTAGATCGAAAACTCCGCAAAAAGAACAAGAAGTCATCTTCTAAGCCCGAACTTTTAGTACTATTGCGCCAAACATGGCAAGAAATCCCTCAAGATGATATATGTGAGCTCATCGCTAGCATGCCTGGAAGGGCCCTTGCATTAAAAAAAGCAAACGGGATGTCAACCAAGTATTACTTATGACCATTTATAATTACTTCATTTGTTAATTTACTTTAAACGGTTTCTGTGAGCGTCTATTTAATTCTGTCATGTCTGTATATATATATATATATATATATATATATATATATATATATATATATATGTAGCATGTCAATGCATTTTATTATTGATTCTCAGAAATGTTCTCGACATATTACGCCAATAAACCTCTAAACTTTCTTGTTAGAATCTTACATATATTCGTATGAACTGAATGTATTCTTGAAAGGTAGATCATAAAAATGTCACCTATTGTATTTATAATAATAAAATGTTTACAAATTAACAAGAGTTTCTTCCTTTTATATATATATATATATATATATATATATATATATATATATATATATATATATATATGTATGTATGTATTAAGAACGTGACTTATTTAACCTTTGCATAAATATATTTGACTATTTCTTTACGTTTTATACTCTGAAGCAAAACATTTTCTCGACCTTTACAGTATTATAAGCACACGTAGAAAATATTTAGTCACGTTTATCTGCATACCTGGCACATATAAGAAGGAATGGTTTGTGTTTAAAATGTAAAATACACTTTTGAACCTGTAAAATCTAGATTTTTAATTAGTTGAACCATTTTTGATCTTTAATTCTTTCATTTTCATTTCACTTACTATATTTCTAATATATTTTATTAGTTGTAGGAATAGTATTTGCTTTTTTACTTAATGAAATAAATATCTGGAGTTTTGATGAGATAAAGCATCATTGCGTATTATTCTTTTTGAATAGGATTTATTTCATTTTTATTTCAATTACTTTATTTACACTAGTAGTTTTAGTAGTATCTGGAATATTGACTAGATGAAGCTTTGTCATGCATTATTCATTTTTGACCAGGATTTTTTTGATCTTCATTTCAGTTGCTTTCCTCCACCTACTATTATGAGTAGTAGTAATATTATCTGGAATTTGAACAGCTCAAGGACTGTCAAGGATTATTTATTTGTGAATAGAATTTCTTTCTTATTTATTTCGATTGCTATATTTAAATTAGTATTATTATTAGTAATATTATTATCTGGGCTTTTTATTACATGAAGCATTGTCAAGCATTATTTATTTATTTTTTTGACTAGGATTTCTTTCATCATCATCTCAATTGCTATATTTCCACTAGTAGTAGTATTACTAGTAGTAATATTATCTGTAATTTTGATTAGATGAAGCAGTGTCAAACATTAATAATTTTTTACTAGGACTTCTTTCATCTTCATTTCAGTTGCTTTATTTTCACACATTGTTGATAGCAGACGCAGCAAGGAAACTAGACGAACTCCAACAGATGATAGTAAAGGAAAGCAATAAGAAGAGAGTAAACATCCCTTGCAAGAAGACCGTCTTTGTGGTTGTCAGCAGAAATGATGTGCCCAACATGGATCTTATAAACTGGAGATACCAACATTAGCAAATGGAACAATTTAAATATATGGGAAGTGTTTAAACAAAGGACTGAATGTGGGAGTTCAAAGATCTACTCTCTCTTTTATTCAGCCGCCATGTTACTCAGCCGCCACAAATAAATACTGCTACCTTCACCAGAAGTGCATCCAGTGGCACTATTAAGAACAGGACCGTTAACGCCAATATAAATTACTATTACTTATAGTAGCTTGCCAAGGACTGAAATGGACTTCTCCTTCAATACGATTATTCCGCCGAGGATATAGTCTGTAAAAACTTCGTTTAACATATTTCTCTTTTTTGAATTTGAATATTAAATGTATTCAAATAGTACAAGTTGTCTTTTTTTCTTCAAAAGATGTCGCCTTGTTCGTTCCACACGTGGCTCGGCACTAACCTACATGAAATTTTGGATTGAATCCTTGATTATTATTTGTTGTAAATTTTATTTTAAATGAATGAAAAATAATTGAACATATTAATGACTGGTCGCACGTATCCGAGTGTTCCTGCCTGCTAGGGCGGCTAGTTAATTACTATTGCAGACGTCTGATCAGTCCCAGTTTTTTTTTTTTTTGTTCAACACTTATATAGCCCACCTGTGGTTTGTGCTACAGCTATGCAATGTCGTTACGGCGAGAGAACTCATTATGGAAAATATTAAACAACATTTCGACACATTTAATACACGTCTCCTTGCTTTTGCTAACTGTGACTGACTGCGTCTCTCAGCTTCGAACGTTGGCTTTATTTAAATGATAGATTTTAAAATCAGCGTTCTGTGATGACCAACCCTAAAATTATTCTGAATATAACCATCGCATATAATAGCGATGAACGTAATGACTTCCTCGGTTGTCAACCGTTAAAAGTTGACGACCTCTCTTTTAAAAACTTTGTAAATGTTATACTTAATGGTGTACATTATCTTCCAAAAAAATGAAAATCGAAAAAGGACTTGAAATTAATATTGAAGGTAGACAGCATAAGCAAATTGTTATAGAGGAGTAAAGTGTCGCTGCCGACACTTGAGTTTGAACATAGATTGCCAGTGAGCAAACACAGCCGGTCCCATTATTGAATTAAATAGACCACGTGACCATAGAGGAAACGTATATATGTAAGAAGTCGCATGACGTCTAGATTGATCGCTATTCCTTCGCTATATTCAATTACTATTCGGATCGTTATTTCTAGTCTATCCTCTATTACTATACGGACTGCTATTCTCTACTTTATTCACTATACTATTTCTCCATTCGGAATGGTTATTCTATTCAAGCGAGCATTATCGAGCAAGTACTATTAGTGCGAGGGATATTCGAAGGCGTCTGACCCCACTATTGTTCAACGGCGTTACTATAGTTGCAATCTGCGATTACAAAATCTCTACAACACGAGCATTACAAAAGTGACAACGAGTATTCGTTGGCATCCAAAAAGTGGTAAAGAGTGTTCGTTGACATCGCAAAACAAATGGTTGGCTAAACTTGCTAAGTGTAAGAGCCACTTACGATAAATTTCAGATGTTTGAGAGCCGCAAGACATGAATAAAATTTACACATACATTTTTGTTACATACACATATGGCCACTCTCACTCCTCTGGCGCACCAAAATAATTAACCCCCTTAAGCATGACGTCAGTCTTCTGACATTCCTCGGCAACACTTGCTGGTCGGAAATTTCTTTAATCCTTCTGCTTCCCAACATTTCTTCCCTCAGCCCTAAAGAACAATGCCTCACTCAGATCTAGCATTAAAATTAGAATTGAAATACTTAAGTATTTTTTTTACTAATAATGAACCATAAACTTGCGTTTTAATTCAGTGGTTTCTCAGTTCATATACAGTAAATAATTATAACCTTGAATATTTTCTTATTTATATTTTACATTAACAGTGATGAAAAAATGGAGCTATGCCAATATATTTCCTCGAACCGCATATTAAAGGGAAAAGATCCGCATGTGACTCGTGAGCTGCGGTTTGGCCATACCTGAAATATGAAATTGTTATGGAGTGATTTCACAGTGGAGGCTTGTATTTGTACTAAGTCGGTCCTAAAACAGGTTCGACGTACAAAACGTTAGGAACTTCATATAATAGGTATACCGCAGTAATCTACTTGTGGTCGCTGATACTTTTAGTATCCGACTAACGGTCGTCCGACATCGACTGACTGACCAACTCACTGACGATATTCAGTCCCCACCGCCACTGGGGCAGCATGTGACACAAGGTCGCTTATTTATTGTGGGTTATCCGAGCCCGTGGGCTCGGCCCAAAAATATGCCCATTGAATCCGTATAAACGGGCTCCGGGCCGGTTTACCTCCCCGAACGAGACTCCGCCCCTCGGTGTAGCCTCGTTCTGGTTCCTCTCCGCCTGAAGGCAGAGAGTTCAACCGGTCAGCCGGTCGTCCGACTTCAGACTGAACTCGGACCAACTCACTGAGCGACTCCTTGCTCTTACTACTCCTACTTATTATAGGTGGGAGAGTCTATTAACTATAGAATAGGTGTGTTCTACTATAACAGAAATCCATAGACATTGGAAAATCTCAGTTCAAGATAAATCAGAAACAACCTAAAAGCATTCAGACAGAATGTATAAAATTTAAAAATATTTAGTGAAATTAATTCCTCGAACGACCATAATATGCACATTGAAGAAAGATATCAAAAGAACTATGAATAAAATTCCATCATTCCTCGTAAAACTAGAAAAAAATAACTAGAAAAACCTGTATCACCTTCGTGCGCCATCACAAGACAAGGCTTAGACAGAGTTGCTGAATATCACATTGATTTGCAGTGTGCTTTCAAACTGCAACAGGTCTAATGATGACGATAAATTGATAAAATCAAGAACAAAGGATTATCCATTAATTGTGAAAAGATAGAAAGCATTGTTGTCAGGAAAAGAAGCAGTTAGAATTGCGAGCTTTAGGGACGTCAAAATAATGTAGGCGTGCAAAATCTGATATGAAGATGAAGTGAAAAGAAAAAAGCAGGAATAATCGGCTCGGGATATTTTGATAGAACTTTGATATATATTGTCTCCAAGAAATCAAAATCAACAAAGGACTTGATATTAATATCGGAATTAGACAGTACACGTTAATAGGTTCGGAAACAATAAATATTGCAGAAATAGTTTTGCCATAAATGAGAAATGTAAGAAAAACATCCGTAGACATTGGACGAACAACCAGAATATATGCCCAGTAAACAACGACATTGGGAAGAAAATCAACGGAATTCCACCCTATGTCTAAAAACTTTCAAGAATTTGGAAGACCTGTTGCACGTTCGTGAGTTAAGAAAGGTCAGGGGGATTAGGAGTGGACTGATATTTACATATTATTATTTTTTAGATGTGAAATTTTGCAGGCGTCACATGAGATAAACAATGATAACAAATTTTCGAATCTAGACATATTAGTCAAAAACACACCGATCAACAGAATTACTTATGAGTTATACACTAAATTGTAATTTCTATTTTCTGAACACATACAATCCTGATCAAAAATTTAAGACCACTTGAAATATTTTTATAAGAGACTTTGTTATTGATACATTATGAAGTTTTTCTTACTTAAGGTTACTAATTCTATAATCTAAAAGGTTATGTAGACAAAAAAGTTATAATCCGATGAATTTATTCAGAAATGGACATTTTTATAAAATGAGGCGTTTTACACTTGATCAAAATTATAAGACCAGGAGGTATAAATTGTTAGATCTAGGGTAATTCCAATGTTTTTAGTTCAGTTAGAGATTAGCAATCACTGCGTACCGAAGTTGAGCGTGCTCGAATTCTAGATTTCCATAATCAAGATTTGTCAGCGGGTGATCGCAGCTAAGGTAAATCGCAGTAAAACTGTGATTTGCAACTTTCTAAAGGACAGTGCGAATTATGGAAACGCAGTCTTCTGATATGCCCAAATAAATTTCTCCGGTATTGAGTAGGAGAATAAGATGAGTTTTGTGAAAGCCAGTGGACCTTCTTCTAGTCAAATTAAGGCAGCCGCAAATGTTGATTGCAGTCCGGTAATAATCAAACGACACTTACGACAAAAGGCATGTTAAATAAAAAACAAAGACATGCCTCCTGAGACTTCCTCCACAGACATAGTGGCAGAGGGTCCCTAATGGTATGGGGTGCCTTTTCTTACAGAGGGACGATGGATCTCCATGTGGTGCAAGGTCGTCAGACAGCGGCTGGTTATGTTAGCATGTCACAAAATGCATCGTTGTTGACGGAGGGCCATCGCTTGTGTGGGGATGGGTGGTTATTCCAACAGGATAATGCTTCAATCCACGCTGCATGCCGGAGCTTGACCTTTCTACAAGAAAATGGAGTCCATCTCTTGAGACATTCTGCATGCTCACCGGACTTGAACCCAATGGAAAATGTTTGGGGATGGATGGCAAAAGAAGTTTATCGAAATGGCAAACAATATTCAACAAAAAGTGAAGCTATCTTCAGAAGCTGGAACAATATTCCTCGCAGATTAATGGAAACACTAATTTCTAGCATGCGCCAAAGAATTTCTGAAGTCATCAAAACCAGTGTAGGTAGAACTCATTATTAAATTTGGTTGAATGTTTTCGTACACTTTTTGTAGAATTTCGTAGAATTTTTGTCTCTGGTCTTACAATTTTGATCAAGTGTAAAACGCCTTATTTTATAAAAATGTCAATTTCTCAAGCCGTTTGAGTCAAGTGTGTGCTGATGATTGCAACACCTCGTCTAATATTGGCAGGCCCATGTTGTCGAATTGGCGCAAAAGGCGTTCATGGGTTCGTATATATGTGTGTGCGTCTGTATCTGAGTAAAGCTGAGTTATTAATAAAGCTATCTGTTTAGCGAATATTTGTTTGTTTGTTTTGTTTAACGGCATTCCAAACTTAGTGGTCATTTTATGCCGAAAATGATTTTGGTATAGCTGGCAACATTATTTTTTTCAAAAACCCACAGCTGGCAACACCATTCTTTCAAAAACGTGTAGCTGGCAACATTATTTTTTTTTCAAAAACTTATAGCTGGCAGCATTATTTTTTCAAAAACGTGTAGCTGGCAACATTATTATTATTTTTTTTTTTTAAAAAAACATCATCCTTTCACAGTGTTTTGACCCCAGTTACAATTCCATTGAATAAGATTTTGTTAAAAGACATATAGCTGGTAGTATTTTTCCTTTTTTTAAACGTATAACTGGGAATATTATTTTTCCAAAAACTCATAGCTGGTAATATTATTTTTCAAGAACGCATCGCTGGTAATATTATTTTTCCAAAAACGTATGGCTGGTAATATAATCTTTTCAAAAACGTATGGCTGGTAATATAATCTTTTCAAAAACACACTGCTGGTAATATTATTCCTTGAAAAATGTATGGCTGGTAATACTACTTTTCCAAAAACGTATAGCCGACAACCTTAATTTTTCAAAAACGGCCTTTCTGTTGGATGTAGTTTATCGCTATACCTAAAATGTGGATGTAGTATATTGCCATACACAGGGCGCGGATGCAGTTTACCGTCATACCCATGGATGCGGATGTAGTTTACCGTAATACCCATGAACGCAGATGTAGTTTACCGTCATAACCATGGACGCGGATGCAGTTTACCCTCATACCCATGGACGCGGATGTAGTTTACCGTCATACCCATGGATGCGGATGTAGTTTACCGTCATACCCATGAACGCAGATGTAGTTTACCGTCATACCCATGGACGCGGATGTAGTAAACCGTCATACCCATGGACGTGAATGCAGTTTACCGTCATGCCCATGGACGCGGATGTAGTTTACCGTCATACCTATGGGCACGAATGCAGTTTACCGTCATACTCATGGACGCGGATGTAGTTTACCGTCATACCCATGGACGTGAATGCAGTTTACCGTCATGCCCATGGACGCGGATGTAGTTTACCGTCATACCCATGGGCACGAATGCAGTTTACCGTCATGCTCATGGACGCGGATGTAGTTTACCGTCATACCCATGGACGCGAATGCAGTTTACCGTCATACCCATGGACGCGGATGTAGTTTACCGTCATACCCATGGGCACGAATGCAGTTTACCGTCATACCCATGGACGCGGATGTAGTTTACCGTCATACCCATGGACGCGGATGCAGTTTACCCTTATACCCATGGACGCGAATGCAGTTTACCGTCATACCCATGGACGCGGATGCAGTTTACCCTCATACCCATGGACGCCGAATGTTAATAAAAGACAAAAGGAAAAACTTTTATGACAATACATTTCGTTCCTTCAAGAAGTTTATTAAGGCAAATATTAAAACAGAAATGTATTTAGTAACCTTTCTTTATGAACACAGAAAAGTGACGTTGTGAAACATAGATGCATTCAAATTTGAATTAGAGAATACTCGAACCTCCCTCAACGTTAAGGAATACGAAAGGAAAACGATGAAAGACGCTATGTGACGTAAATATTTGGCATTTTTTAAAAATAAGATAACTGAATTAATATTTTTGATGTTAGTATTGTTATTGTTTTTTTTAATTTAAAGTTTTTAAATTATATGTTTAATAAAGACATGTGTTAATCGTTTTTTCTTTAACGTCATAAAACTTTCATGATCGCAAATAAATATGTTGGCTTGAGAAAATAACTTGACAAAATAAGACGAAAAATTATCTAACGTGTATTAATTGAGATTAACACAAATATAAACATACGCTTTGTATATTTTCAAATATCTCCTTTTTTAAACGCAGGTTTTCTTTCTCAATATCGGCTATTACATATGTTAAACTTCGTAAATTAAATGACTCTTGCAATTATTGTTTATTATTTTATTAAAATATTTTTGTTCTCTATTCCTATAATTTGTTTAAAACAAAATTATTTTCAACGTTATCAATTAATGTCTCATAGTCGGGTCATCGGTTAATAACCAGCTTATTTTGGCGAAGAGGATGTCTAGACACCTAGCAAGATTAAAAGCAAAACATGTCAAAGAACGGATTAAATTTCGTATAAGACCAACGGCAATTCAGCACAATTAGCTATTTTCTTCTTCTTTATTTGCCATATCCTCTCAGAAAGTAGGTGATCATGGCTCTACACAATTCCCTGTTCTTTGCAGCTTTTAATAATTTTTTATTTTTGTTTTTTCTCCTAAACCATGTTACGCCATCCATTTACTCAGGCTCACTAAGTATGTTATGCGTTGTTTTCTTCTGTCCCTCTCGCCTTCGATCTGTCTTGTGACTATCAGGTTTTTCAATCACTCTTTCTTCATTATATGCCTAAATTCCTTATGTTAAGTATAATTTCCTTTTTATTTCTATTTTCTCTAAAACTTCGTCGTTGATAAAATATTCGGCCCATGTTATTCTCAGCATCTTTCTGTAGCTTCAAATCTTTTCTTGATATTTGAGGAAATTGTCAGCATTTAGTGATATATAGGAGAATAGATATCACGTAACGGTTCAGTACGCTTTTCTTTGTTTCTAACAAAGCTTTTCTGTTTCTTAATACCATTCATAAATCCGCTGACTTACATTTAAAAGCAGTTCATGATACAAAAGAATAAGGTATTATCAATTTTATTATTGATTACACATACTTTAATTTATATTTGCAATTATTTTCTAATAACTATAGTTACTATTATAAATAAAATGCATGTGAAATACAAATATAGCTCTGTCACGAATGCAAAGAAACAAATGATTGCTCATGAGATAATCAGACTACATTGGAGAAATATGGAATGGTATCAAAATTTATTCCTCGGAAGGAAATATCTGCTTTTTTTTAAAATTAAGTTTGCCATTTTAATTTCAATACATGTATTTTAGCAGTCAATATTTTATCATATTCGAATAGGTGTATTAGCTAATTACGCAAACAATGTGGCAACCTTTGCTTTACATTATATTCTTAATGAAATTTAGCTGAACCCCCCCCCCAAAAAAAAAAAACTTCATAACGAACAAGAAATTACCAATACCAGAATGACATAAGAGGCCTGTTAATTTTCCAGGATTATAACCTAACCTTAATTTGAAACATCTCTTCCATGCAAACATTGCCCTGCAGGAAAAAAAATATTTACTTTTTTAAAAATGGAATTACAAACTGATATTACACTAAAGACTTTTACATTCAAGTAATAGTAGCCCCGGGGTAACAATTTATACTAATTTTAGTAATTACCATATAACTTTCAAAGTGGAAGGCCATTCCAAAGATCAAAAACAGCAATCGTCTGTCTAGTAAGATACATATTTATTGAAATAACTTGGAATATGCTTCCTTTTTCAGTACTTATTTTCATTAATCCCTGCTAATTTTTTTTTAAATAATAATTATATTTTTTATTGTATATATCTATTTTTTCCTCAGATTTATATCTAACGTAAAGGAAACCAGTATGCATCTATTTATTTACCATCATAGCATGTTACAGAGCGTTCGCATTCTGACCATGAGACCCGGGTTCAAATTTCACCATGGTCGATATGTCAAGATGTTATCGGACTGGAAGGCACGATCCCAGCATGCGGCATCTTTGGAAAGTGCCTGAAAACCACACCACAAGCCTTGTGAATGAAATTGGGTAGGCGGAACACTGGAGGGTCGTCGCTAGCTCTGCTGGCACGAAGTCACAAGTCATCGTGGCCAAGGACTTGAGCGTCCTGATCATGTTTGATCAATCTAGATAACACGCCCTTTCTCAGAAACTGTAACTAAGGCCTGATGTATAAACCACAGGTATATATATATATATATATATATATATATATATATATATATATATATATGTTTGTGTGTGTATATATATATATATATATATATATGCATATATTGTGTTAGGTATATTCAAATTTATTTAATAATATTTTTACAATGTATTATGAATGTTTATTATTTTTATAATGTATTATGAATGTTTATTATTTTTCACATTTTTTAATAGTTGAAGCATAATATGTAAGTGTTTATACGCAGATTATTATAAGAAGGTGCATTAAAAAGAAATACTGAATTTTCTATTAAAAGGTCGTAATAACAGATGAACAGGTCAAGAAGTCCTTGTCTAATTAAATAATATTTAGCGTTGCATTCGATAATTGTTCAAGGTACAATTGGTTGGGGTATTATGTTTTGTCAATGCTGTATCTCGGGAGCACGGGTACATGTATAAAAGATTAGGGTCTTAGAATCATATAGATATATGTTGCCAACACTATATAAAGGCATCGTTGGTCGATGGGCTTCTAATATTGAAAACAACGACCATGGCAGAGCGTTCTGGACGGCATCGAATGCAAGACCAAGGCAAGATTTCAAGTTGGATGACATCGGTTGTGGTTTGACATGGAGAGAGATGGGTTCTGCTGGATCTATTTGCCCAAGACAAGCTACGCATGAATGAATAGCTCTCTGGATTTCAACCCAGATATGTAGAGAGAACTCGTCAGGTGTTCAGCTTCGTTGCGTCCCTAAGACCACAACAGGTCATGGGATGATGATGATGATGATGATGATTCGCAATATCGTTTATACAGGTTACGATGAAATCATGCTGAAAACATCGTTACTCTTTCGACCACCAAAGTTAAGGATCGTCAAACTTATTAAGCAATTAAATGAGGGACCGCTAAATGTACTGCATTTGGGATGCGGAGCTGTGTTAAAAGATGACGGTGCGTAAAACGACGGACTGTTTGTTTTGTTATTGTTTTTTTTTTATTTTCTGATCACGCTTCACATCTGCTTGTCGCTGGGTCATCGTTGACATGTGAAACTAGATATCATTGTAACGGTTTATGAAGTCCGGTGAGAAGATGCATTCTTGTCTTACGCACCATTCCATTTTTGAGCAGGCAGTTCATTTTGTATCCGCATACAGGCGGTTTGTTCGCAAGATACCTTCTGGATTACCCACGCAGTGAGTATCGAATTCACTGCATAAAAGTTCCCACCTTTGTAATGTCACTGTCAAGTATAACAAAATAATATTTCTAAAAATGAGACAAATATATTTCTATATACTTTAGTAAAACCCAGCATCTCACATCGCAGGACCTTCTTTCAGACAAACATGGCTTTCGTTTCTCTATGTCAACTGCTGATGTATTAACAATTATTGCGTAAAGAGTCTGTCAAGCTTTAGATAAGAATTGTGAAACTCGGGCTGTTGCTTTGAACTTCTCAAAAGCCTTTGATAGAACTTGACATTTTATAATCAATTCACCTCAAGCAAAACGATAATGCCACAAAAAGATGGCAGAAAAATCTTGTTTAGTCTTATTAGTTTGTACATTGATATCCATGTGATAATAAAATATGAACATCCCATCTCCCTTTCCACTTTAATAAAATAAACGTTTTCAGTGATTTTAGCCAAATAAAGCTTCGTAGATTTGTTGCTATATTACAGATGAATTTCTATATTCTTTATTCTTTAGTAAAAATGCCAACTCTTATTGCAGGTCATTCTTTCAGAGAAGCAATATGGTTTTCGCTTCTGTAAGTCAACTCCTGATGTACTAACGATTATTGCTGAAAGACTCTAGCAAGCTTTATATAAGAATGGTGGAGATTGGGCTGTTGCTTTGAATATCTCAAAAGCGTTTGGTAATTTTTAATCAATTCTCCTCAAGCAAGATGATAATGCCCACGAAGTCGGAAGGGATTACTGGTCGTGAATGAGAATGAGAAGACATTAGAAGGTACCGGAAACCAAGACTAAACAAGGGGTTAACCTCATGTTTCAAAGACCGGGGAGGTGTGTGAACCGGATGATAAGTGAATTTATTTACTCCCATAGATCTCCCATAGTTGCGGCCGCTAATTGTTTCAAGACAGTGGAATGCAATTGTCATTCAATGATTATTGAATCTTCCACTATTCTGCGTTAGGTTGGTTCAAGGTTGAGTCTAGAAGGGAGATTAGAAAACCATTATTATTCAGTCTTATACATAATCCACTAAGCTTTTCTCTTGAACTAATCCCAGGAGAAAATATAATATAAAATACATAATCAGATGAACATTTTCAGAATTTATTAACATTAACAAGACACAACACCAGGTGTTCCTACTTCGATTTATTTATTTATCAAAAAATATCCATCTCTAAAAGATATTTAGTTTGTAGAATCCGATAAAACTTCATCCTTGAGTTATTTTTCCCAAGAGGCAGATAAAAAGATCACTTAGATAAAACCTTTAACGCTGTCTAAAATACACTCAGGAGAAATGAAATGCCGATCACAATGGTGGCCAACTTCTTTGTTTTTCTGGTTTCGCTTCTTTATTCTTTCTTATTAATACATATTTATAATTTTGCCCTCACCTCGAACAGCACAGAAAAGGCCGAGTGTTGAAGTTAGAATATTTTTTTAGAGAGAATGGCAAAAGTTTGACTATTGTTTTGCTTACTAATTTATTCATGCGCCTTGTACCTCTGTTCTTTTTCATGTTTATTTAGCTGGTTGCCACAAGAGCATCATTTCGCACCATCTGGGAGAGCATGAAAAGGAAGAAAACCTGAATGAAGAAAAAGCAACTAATTTTAACTGTTTTAAGATTTATTTAATTGCTCCTATCACTCTTCTATTATACTCTTTTAACTGTTCTCTTTATGAACTTTTTTTGATGAAATCTTACAACACTTTCAACATATTCATATTTAATCGACATGAGCAAAAG
>CAHIKZ030003932.1:1215000-1225000 GCA_903632075.3 Acanthosepion pharaonis
TCTCCCCTATATTTCCATGGACTATTTAGAACAATATCTAATGCAGTCCAATCTTTAAATGGTATTTACTAATGACTAGATGACTAATATATCCCATTTCATTTCACATTCTATGAGCACACAAAGTTTTGCATAACCAGACCTCAAGGAGAAATTGTACATACGATCCATCGCTAATGATATTGGTAAAATTGTCTGTTCTCTCTACCGCTCTAGTAAATACCTGACACCACCTGCTGTCCGCTTCCTTTACAAGAGCCAGATCGGACCGAAAATGGACTGGAGGTGCACAGTTTTCATTTTATCAGTCTTGATAGAATTCAAAAGCATTTACGCGTCCTTGTTGGTGACGAATTAATTTCCAGCCTACAATCGCTTTCTCACAGACGAATAGTCGCATGTCTCCTGCTTTCCATTGAAAATGTTCAGACAAACTACATTCCTTAGTTCTAACCTTCACGGCCAAGGACCGCCATGCCACGCCCATTGTAACGACCCAATCTCATTCTTTTCCTATTCCCCTGGTCAGATGTAAGTTCCATTCGAACAGTTTCTTCCCACGAATCTCGCTGCTTTGTAGAACCGACTCTCAAGAAGATACTTCCTCGATTACTACAATCTTAACCTGTTCAAGTCTATGATTAACAGTTAAGTTTCTCACATGTCTCCATCAACTTTGCCTCTTACTCTGAAACAATCTGCGTCGTGTGGCTGTTGGGCCTTATATATGATGGACATCATTGGAAAAGAATTTTCTCGCTTTAGAAATTATTTTATCTGATTGACCTGTCCTTAAGAATCCGTGTTGATGTTAATGAGGTCTCAAAGAAATTATACACAGTTACTTCACTGAGCGAGTACCGTAGTGTTAGTCATATATTAGTCATTTGTTAAATGAGGTCGCAAACGTTGTAAAGTGCGTTCCACATGATCTGTCAGCAAAGAAGTAGAAACAACATGCCGATTACTGTGCTGTATTGTATTACCGTCAGTTTCATGTGTCGTTTTTGGGTCAGAAGCATTACGGCATATATCTGGATTTTTATCACAATGTTAAGCGGATGTATGTTCATCCTAGACCTCAAATGGAACCCATCCATATAATCCATTGCTTAAGATTATGAGAAAATGTTTGTGCCCTTGTACCGGACTAGGAAGTGACCGACTTCAGTTTTGCTTTATATTTACAGGTCAGATTAAACTCGAAATGGAGTATTAATGCCATGTTTGAGGTGGCGCTAATCAATCATCACTTTCCTGCCTTGCCAGAATTCAAAATTTTTTCCGTGAACTTGTGACGGAAGGCATATCTTCCATTCTTTCGCCCAGACGTTTCAAGCCTATCGCTGTTTTATCGCTGTTTCTATGGCAACTGTTTAAATGGGATCCATTCTTTAGTTCTTTCCTTCAAACCAGCTACGACTCACCATGCTATGTGATACTATTTGTCGTTGTTATTTTTTGTTAGAGTGTTATTTTTTTCCCTGTACGTCTTCATCCTGCTTGGACACGCCCAACACGAAGATACCTGAAATGATTCGATCTTGACTGCCTTATGATCAAACTCTAATCTCAACGCGGGATAAGGTTAGCTCTGGATTGAAGTTGTCACTTTAGCGACCAGCCGTTGTGTTGGAAGTCTTGGACGACCGAGTGGCAGGGTTATTTGATTACACTATGTTCACGAAGGTGAGTTACCAGCATTTCCCCCGTATTCGCATGCTAACTAGGAATTTCGATTTAGACTGCTTTTTCCCCAGAGAACTTCTACATCGAGAAAATAACTCCCGCATGGCTGCTTCCCTGAAAAATACAATCTTAACTTCATTTAATTTTAGTTGAGGGTCAACGCCATCTATCCTCCTTATCGCCATAATCTTTAGTCATTCTAACCTCTTACATTCATATCACACATCTCATTAAGTAACCCTTTAACCTGAGTAACCCCTGAGTTTTATATCGAGTGGGCTTATTAAAAAAAAAAAAAAAACAATCACTGGCTTAGTCGTAGCAGAAGGCCATCTCAAAAGTACTGAGAAACTGTATCCAAGAAAGATTATTGTGGTCGGATATGCAAGGAATTTGTTATTACAAGCTGTTATACGATAATGAAACATTCACAGATAAAAGTTGCTACCAAGAGTTACTGCCAAAGGTTACAGCGAAAGGATACTACTGACGGATCCTAGGAAAGTTTGATGTTGAAAGTTGCTACTAAGATTACTTCCGAAGGTCGCTGCCAATGGACACTGTCAACGGTCACCCACGAATGTTGCTGCTAATGGATACTGCCAAAGGTTAGTGCCATAGTTTATTACCAAAGGTTACTACAGAAGGGAGATATCAAAGGATACTGTTAAATGTAACTGCTAAGGATTATTATCAAATATTACTACCCATTGTTAATGCCAAAAGTTATGGCGTTTAAAAGCAGTTATGGAAAAAATAAAGATAATTAATAAAGAGAAAATCCTTAATAATGATAATGCATCATTCGATATTGCATGAATGATCAAAGACCTCCTGGTAGAACTATGCTTCAGCCACAATATTCACTTGGAGATCGTCCCTTTTGTTTACTGTTCAAATCTTTGTCAAAACATTTATACAGATATGGATTGATTTCAAGAGTAGATGTCGATAATAAGTTAGTCACTTATTTCATGTGAAAACCATAATAATTTTATAGATATGCCATAAAAAAGCATTTGTGATAGAAAGCATAAATCATTGAAAGATAAGTCTACAAAAGCCATGATTAAAATACCTCTATTTTGTTTTATTTAACATAGAAAAAATTGGAGAGTACTTTAAAACTTGTTATTTACCTGCGTATAAGTAAGAATGATATAATCATATAATCTATTAATCGAGTTCTAAATATATATTGTTTTACTAAAAGTTCAACAAATATAAGAGCCATTCAAGGTAGGTTAGTGAATAAAGTTTTATTTTATAGATGCAAGAGTGTTGAAATAAATGCAGGTTATGATGATATGTAAGATAGATAACGGTTGACGAATGATTTGAAGTTTTTATACTTATCGCGATCAGGGCGTCTGCTTCTCAAAATAAACGTTGTCAGCAAGACGTTGTTTGATTGCAACTTCCTACTTACTAAGAAATACGACGGGAAATAGGATGATTCAACTCTGTGTACGTGGCATGGTGTTTCATAGATATAAATGTCAGAACGGGTGGCACTTAAGAATGTAGCTCGTCTGACCATTTGCCATGGAAATAACGATAGACGTGCTAGAAGCTAGCGGCGTTTCGTTGGTTTGAAAATAATTAAACGCCTACAAGGCCGCGTAAATATTTTAGAACTGTTTTTCTTGCTTTTTCAATTGGTTTTACATTTAGAAACGGTAACTCTACGACTATCTGTCAGTTATATACCATACGTGATACACGCTTAGGCGATCATGTATCTTTCGATACATATCTGACGAGGCAGATTGTTTTTTCCCGCAGTGGTCGCCATTTCCTCCTGCTGTAGACCAGTTACCATTCAAGGCTATAGAACCCGTCCTGCTATTTACCCATAGCTGAAAGAAGAAGAGGATTCATACCTTTCCCAAGAGTATTAGTGCGTAAGGGAATGTAATCCACCACTTCACAGTATTTAAACCACCGTTCGCAAATAATGCTTTCTTATCCGGCATATTGACTGTGGCCTTTCCACATAATTCTCTTTTTGAGCTTAATCGCTTCGACTACTTTGTGTTCTGATTACAGTATTCGTATTTCTTCCGTTAGAAAATAATCTCTACAGTATTTTAACATAAATAATGTATATAAAAACGTAGATAATAGGACTTTTACATTTCATGAACTTTCATGTAGAGTTTTGTTTGTTGTTTGCGCAATGACTTCGCTCCAAAGAGTTCAGATGTGATTGGTCATCCATTTCATGAGAAATAAGGTTTGAATTTGGAACTAGGTAACCAAGGGTTGGTACCCTAGTGCAGTTAGTGGATGTCATAATAGTTCTTTCTTAGATATGTTCCATCCATTCGTCTGTTCGATTTGAAAGACGACTGGATGGAACATATGCAAATCTACTAAGAAATATCCAGAACATTAATTGAAGATCCCATGCAATGCTTGACACAATTTACAGAGAACTGAGACCAATCTCTCTTAAGCTCAAACAAAAACGATTACAGTTTGCCGGCCACTGGCACCAAAGTGAACAGAGAAATCGTCTCATCCTTATTCCTATGGCATCCTTCTGGAAGTGTCTTCTCAGGAAAACTGACTTTCCCAGACAACATAGCTCATGACATAGGGTTTTTGCACTCTATCAAGGAAAGGGAGGTCAGGGCAGATCTCCCCCAAATATGGCACTCCATTTAGGCCTTATCTGGCTCTTATAAAGGTAGAGGATAGCATCAGGAGTCTTACTGGACCGGTAGAAGGAGCTAATTTCAAGCCTACTTTTATTTTACGTGCAATTTTAGCGAAGAATCGTATATAAGAGTTCCGCTCGAGTTCGGGTGTCAGTTTGTGGCTCAATATTCTCACAAGGCACGGTGCCTCCTCGAGGGGACAACAGTTTCTATTTCGAACCGTGTAGACTGGCGCTACAAAATCACAAATAACTGAACCGAATGTCAGAAATCACTCTAGGACTTTTAAAAGCAGCAACTACTAAAATGGATATCCTATCTAACTCGAAGAGGAAATATGACATAATCAATATGTGAACAATTAAACAGTTATGAAGTAAACCCTCATCAATACTGGAAAAACGATAATACTACTGGACTTGAGAAACCTATTTTCCTGAAAAATTGGTTTAAGAGAAATATTTTATATATATATTTCAACAGACAGAAATATTATCTTCTCGTCCAGTGAATGTTTCCTTATAAGGAAACGGCTAATATTACCATTATCATTACTTAAATATTTCTTAATATTTGGTGCGAAGCATACTAAACATACCAATGGTTATTTAAGACTACCAAATTTTTGTTACTTGATATGATGTAAGTCAATTAATAGTCATTATTGTAAACTTATCATGAGGCAATAGATACTAATATTAAATAGAAAAAACTCATTAAAATAATATTTTAAAGTATATAATAATCTGGCGTGCCAGGAAGTTTATCAATATTAAATCTCTTACTAAAAACCTATTGGGTAATAAAAATGAGATTGACAACAGCAGTTAACTGAATCTATAAACAAAAACTAAAGAATGCATTTGAAATTAAGTCATGTCACACATGTCCATTAGCAGAAAATGATGCTTTCTGAAGGGATTTTGGAAAGATTTTCAGAAATCTGTTTCGAACGCGATATATACAACAAACAGAAAATAGGTTCAGATCAGAAGGTGAAATATTCCTACTGTGCTTATCATTTTAAAAGTTAGCAATTATAATTATTAGGCAATGGTGATAAAGTTACAGATAAATTTTAAGCCGTTACAACACCATCAATAATATTTTACACACACACGGTCTATATATATATATATATATATATATATATATATATATATATATATATATATATATATATATATATATATATAATGATAGATGGCCACTCGTAATTGAGCATACCCGTCTACTAGGCAGGCTAGCCAATCCCTATTCGCTTTCTGACCATGAGAGCCCAGTTCGAATCTCCCTTTTGTCGATTTGTCAGGAAGGTCACTTCCTGATGCTATCGGTCTGGGTGAGCATAAACCCAACGAGTGGTAATGTTAGAAAAAACATACCACTGGTTGCCCCAAGGTTTGGGAGTGAAATTGAGTAGACAGAATCCTTGGGGGCAGTCAATGGCTGTGCTAGTATGAAGTCACAAGTCATCCTGACCGAGGGTTTGAGCGTGCTAGCCTTGTTGATAGTTGATCACGCTAGATAACACGCCTTCTCCAAGAAACTGCAATTAAGGTCCGCTCAGCATAATTGCATTATAGGTGGGATCTGTGGGTGTTGAACAACACACACACACACACACACACACACACACACACACACACATATATATATATATATATATATATATATATATATATATTGGGTGCGATGGGTAAATTTCGCCATTTTATGCTTTTCATTTCGCGTTGTTTATTTTTGTGTTTTCGACTGCACAGAAATAGAGCACCATGACACAATTGACACAAAAATCTGGAAACGGCTGTACTGTTTGGCATTCGCACCGGAGGCTCCAATACCAACTATTCGGAGCGTTTGAGGGATTATCTGACGATAGTGCAGAGGAATCGGATAGATTTCGGATAGAGTCTGATTGCGATTACGAAGCTACGGCAACTCAGAAAGCTCACTCTGATCTTTCTGATAAGAAAAGAACTCCCGAATTTGTTGGTTAGTGCCTCAGACTCAACACGGAGGCCTACATCAAGTGCCTTGCAGACGTAGTGCTGCTTTGGGTCAAGAGTGTGGCTGCTGGATGACCCTATACCTGGTAACAGGACTCTACTGCTTACCACACAAGCAGGAGGACCTGCTCCTTCCTGATGTTATAATTATCAATGTTCATTTCTTTCTATTTTCTTTAAAACTTTGTTGTTGCTCACATGTTCAGTTCAAAGTATTCCCAGTATGCTTCTGTAGAACACCATTTCTGTTGTCTCAAATCGTTCCTTCTATCTGTGAGGAGATTTCCCACTATTCACTGCCATATAGGAGAACTGATATCACATAGCAGTTCAGTCCCACTTTTCTTTGTTTTTAACGATTTTCTTCTGTTTCTTAGAACTTTGCTTAGCTTTAGTTTTTACTATAATTGCGTTTTCCAGATCAAAGTTTCGATAAAGTTTTTAGTAGCCCGCAAATAAAACTGAGTTTATTGTTTTTCACTTCGTGTATGTTTCTTTTCTTTTAATATTTTTACATTAATGTACAATTTAATAAAATATATTTTTAAATTATTCAAAATACAATTTCTATAAAGATTGTTGTTTGATGTCTACCGTTTGACAATCCTTTGCAAGTTATTTAAAGCCAGAGAAATAATTTTAGATGTTAAGAATCTTTTTGCCAGAAGCTAATAATGCGTTAGTGACGCAAGTCTTAATATTTAACCCATAGCTGAGTGGGGAGAAGAGGTGGATACATACCTTTGCCAAGTGTTTTTGCGCGTAAGTGAATACAATGAACCCGATGGAGATTCAAACCCTACTCTCTGATTTCCAATTCCATTACATCACCCACGCGTCCAAGCTTAGAGCACCTGGTATTTCCATTTAAGTACTGACAAGGCTCGGCGTTGCTTAACTTCGGTGATCGTACGAGTAGCGGTGTTTCTGCGTGATATGACCGTAAATCATATCACTGACCCAACCAATCTTACAGTACCTGGTATTCCCAAGACGTCACCCATCTAGATACTGACCAGGTTCATCGCTGCTTAACTTTTGGTGACCATACGAGAACCAGTGTTTGAACGTGATACGGCTGTAAGCCATATTATTGAAAAATCCAAAAATACAGCACATAATATTCCCAAGCCGCCACCCATCTAGATACTGACCCGGCTCGACGTTGCTTAACTTCGATGATCGTATGAGAACCAGAATTTCAACGTGATTTCATAAACCATACCACTGGCATATCTAAGCTTACAGCACCTGGTACTCCTAAACCGTCACCCATCTAGGTACTGACCAGGCTCGACGTTGCTTAATATCGGTGATCGTATGAGAACGAGTTTTTGAACGTGATACTGCTATAAACCAGCTGAACCTGAATTCCGTTTTTTTTTCCGTTAATGTAGATTTTAATTCTTATGAAATAAAATTATTTTTCTAATGACGTCGGACGTCAGCAAAACATGACAAATTAAAACGTTCCCCTGTTTTCAAGAAAATAAATGACAATTATATATAGACCACGCATAGACAGGATGAATTATGCAAGTTTATCCTAGCATATCACTTTTCACTTCCCTGCAGGATAAGCGTTGTAGCAGGTGAGCATTTAGTTTTAGGTGTGGAATTTTTTTAAGAAAAGATTTGTTTGTTTTCTTTGTTACTTTACGCAAGTAACGCTTTTGGCTATTTTTTCTCGGCTTTCTTTAAAATGTCACAACTGTGAAAGTGTAACACTTGGCACCTTCAAATATTTTACAAGGTAACAGCAGATCACAGCGTTAAATGAGAGGAAAGCTAAAATGCAAGAATTCCAGTCACTAATCATAGACGTTGCACAGTGGTTAGCAAGCTTGTCTCCCTAAAACATTTATGAGTAGTGAGTTCGATGGCACATACATTCAGCCTTGTGTCGTCATTTTATAGTTTATGGATTTTAGTGAAGAGTGGTAAATATTTGGAGCTTTTTTTTCCAGTGGGCAGCAACGGATAAGATCTAGGAAATGGAAGCGTGCGAACAGGTTTCAAATACGGATGACAGCGAGTTTTTATCTTCTGTTTTTCACTGTTTTGTATTTCTTGGGAAATGCGTAAGTCCACATGACATACTCTATGAATAAAATAGTAGTGGGTTATATTGTCTTGAAAGGGCAACCAATGCAGGAGAATGAAACACGAAATCAATCCACTATCTCAAGAAGAATCATGGTAAAGCATTGTTTATAGATATAAAAGAAAAGGAAACTGTGGTTAGCCATTATCACCTCTATTATAAAGGGACTTAGAATTTAAGGAGGCAGTATATTTGTGAAATACTATGAATTATCATACTCAGCTATTATTGATTAATTTTGAATAATTTTGCTTACTTTTATTTTCAGATATAGTCAAGGTAAGTGCGGGTTTTGTACCAAGTTAAATTACGGAATTGAGAGAATTATTATTATTATTATTATTATTATTATTTGTGTATGTTATGTTTCCTGCTTTGTATCCTTTAGAGCTGAGTCCAAACTATCGTCCTTAGGCACTATAGGAGAATTGGCATTTAATTGATAGCACTTTTCTTAGTATATCGGATGTTCCTAGTAGGGCGATCTTCTGTGTAAATTGTACATTGATGTTACCTGGGACACTGTTAGCAAAATTGTTCATTCCTTTTCTCACGAGGCCCAGTGCTCCGATTATTATTGGTACAGTCTCAGTCTTCATACCACACATCTTGTTAATCTTGACCTCCAAGTCCTTGTATTTGGGCAATTTGTGGATAATTTTCATGGAGGTGTTTCTCTCAGATTGTACTGCTATGTCAATAAGCATACGCTTCCTGAATTTCTTGTCTTTTATGATAACATCAGATATTCTGGCCGTTATTTCTTTGCCATTTTACATTGGCGTGTCCCAGAGGATAGTTGCATCGTCATTTTGGTTAACTGTCACTGCTTGGTGTTCATAACATCGCACAGTTGTTTCGATTTTGTGCTTCTTGTTTTACTTCCAGCGCATATATATCACTGCCTTGTTATGACTGTGGGTATATTCATTTTTGCTAGTTCCGGACATCCTGAGATGATCGGTAGTTTCATCACATTTTCCTCAGATCCTGCATTTCGGGTTGGTTCCATTCTTGATTATGTGACAGTGATAAAATCCGGTTGCGAAGTTTTGGTCCTGACCTGCAATAATTAGGCTTTCCTTCTCAGCTTCCAAACCGGTGCTCCTCATCAACTGATGAGTTTTCTGTTGGTTCACATCTGCTTCTTTCGTTCTTTTTATGTATTTGTCATGCAACGCATTTCCTACCAGTTTTTTTTTTTTTTTTTTTTTGTAATTTAATTTGGCTAAATATTGCTTTCTATTTTACTCGTTTGGCGTAGATGGTATTCGCTTTGTATTTTTGTTGGAAGGGTTTCTGTTACATTTCTTGAAGAGTGCAGCTTCTTGATTGGTGTTTTACTATTTGTAGAAGAAGCTCATTGGTTTTTGGGGTAATGCTTCCAATCTTATTGTTGTAGCTTTTAGGGTTAGTTCAAGTTAAATTAGACCTCGGCTTGCTAAAACTCTTGGTATGTACAACCTATCAACATCTGATTTCATGTGGTGCATCCTCATTTGGGTAAGCATTTTTATGGATTTGGTGTCCAATAT
>CAHIKZ030003932.1:1230000-1257500 GCA_903632075.3 Acanthosepion pharaonis
GAGTCTGTCAGTCAGTCAGAGTGAGCGAGTCAGTCAATCGAGTTTATTGGTTCTACCTTGGACTATCACCGTGGTACAAGGAACCGGACCATAACAGTGGCGACGGGCGATTCGAATTCATTCGGTGGAAGAAAAAAAAATTCGTTTGCCACAGCATAACAGTGGCGACGAGGAAACCAACTCTCTACGCGGAGGACATAGCTTTCTTTTTTTTGGCTATCCGTCGCGCATAACAAGTGGCGACGAAGATTCGAACTCACACGTGAAGAACAAACAACAAAATCGTCTCTCGTCAACATAACAAGTGACGACGAAAAAACCCCTAAAAATGAAATACGAACTCTATACACGGAGGATTTATTTTTTTTGCTATACGTCACACATAACAAGTGGCGATCTGGAAAACCCTTAAAGAAAAATAAACTCCCTACTCGGAGGACATATTTTTTTTCCGTTGTACGTAACAGTAAATTTTCTTTTCTTGATATCAAATTTCACTGACAACAAAGGAAAGTTTGTTTTTTTTGCGAGCACAGGCTACAGAATATCAGTTTACACACACACAAAAATACGTTATGGAACTTATCAAAATCCAGTTTGAACAACAACAAAGATACGAACAAAAACATCTAGAAATGCAAGAATTAGTGATACGTGCAATGGCAAATAGGAACCAAAAACCCGAGAACGAATCAGTTCTCTCTTTGGAGTAATATCGAAGATTTCAAGTACGCACCCGACGAAGATAAAACTTTTGCAAATTACTTCCGAAGGTATGAAGATCTATATGATTTAGACCGCAAAGTTTGGTCAGACGCACGTAAAGTACGCCTTTTATTAAGAAAATTATGCACAGGCGAATATACCAAATTCGTTGATTATATCCTTCCCAGAAAAACAAGCGAGTTAACGTTCAAAGAATCTATAAAATTGCTAACGGAACTTTTCAGCCATAATACTTCACTATTTCATAAAAGATGGAAATGCCTTTACAAAAAAGGATAGCGAAGATTACGTAACTTTCGCATCCATTGTTAACAAATATTGTGACGACTTCAAATTATCGGAACTCAGCGCTGACAACTTCAAATGCTTAATTTACGTCCAAGGCCTGGTTTCAACAAAAGACGCAAAAATGACACGTAGAATAATTACTAAATTGGAAAATGAACAAATCTGACACTTCAAAAACTAGCCGAAGACTGCCAGAGATGCGTCAGCGTGAAAAAAGACTCTAAAGACATAGAACAAGCTGGCAGAGCATACATACACAAATACGAAGACAAACAAATTTTCCCTCCTCACAAACAAACCGAACTGATTTTCCCGCCTCAAGAACAGGTAAAACAAAATAATCAACATAAAAAGAAACTACCACCAAGTCCATGTTATCGTTGTGGGTCTTGGCATTGGGTTAAAGACTGTACATATCGTACTTGTCTATCATGTAAAAAAAATTGGTCACAAAAGTTCTCACTGTTGGTATAGAAAAGAAAGCAGAATAAGAATTACGAGGACCGACCAAACAGATGAGAATAATATAAGAAAATATGTACAAGGTTGAAATGCAAAACAGAAAAGTTAGGTTACAGCTGGATTCGGGTTCAGACTTAACTATCATAAATCTACAAACATGGAGAAAACTGAACAAACCTGTCAGGTTAAAAACGGATAAAATTGCGATATCAGTTACGGAGAGAAAGATAAAATTCGATGGTGAAATAATCACAAACGTAACATTTAACGGAATGACGAAAAAACTAAAAATTTACGTCTTAAGAAATACCGAAAACCTATTTGGGACAGACTGGATGCAAAAATTAATATTGTGAGATCTACCTATTAGCACCTACTGCCAGAATGTAAAAAGTTATCAACCGAGGCAGACAAATTAAAAGGAAAACTAAGAACGAGTTTCCCCGAAGTATTTTCGGCAGGTCTCGGAAGATGCAAGGAAATGGCAGCTAATATCAAAATAAAGGATAACGTTCAACCTATTTTCAAGAAAAAAAGGAGTGTACCGTTTGCGTCAATAGAAAAGATTGAACCGGATCATATATATATATATATGATACCTTGTGGTGGTTCTAATGGGGCCGAAAATGGGAAAAATACAGTTGTTTTTTAATAAAATCAATTTGAAAACACGATTAAGACACATCGTGAGAATGAAAGGGAGACAACTCACCCACGAAAATGTAAACAAAAGAGCATAGCATGATGAAAAAGACGTCGAACTTGACGAAAACAAAATTTTATCGTCTAATGTTCATATTATTATTAAAGAGGAAAGATCAAAGTATTTTTGGAGTATTTTTCTACATTTTTTAATCGTTCCTAGCCCGTCTGAAATTTTCGTTAAAAATATTGTTTTTTTTGGTAAAAAAAAAGGGCAGATAATCATTTTCAATCATTTTTTTCGATTTGATAAAAAAGATTAAAATCTTACTTTGATATTCTTTTAAAAGTCAATTATCATTTTTTCAAAACTGATTTTAATAAAAACAGATATTATACTGTTTATTTAAAATATTTTGAACCAAGCTTAACTTAGCTTCTGCGCCGAAAAAATGTAATTTGAAAATAAAACAAAGCAGGTCATAACCTTTCGCGTCGCTTGACGATTGACGAAAGGCACATTCATGACGTTTAAATAACTTACGGGAGGAGAATTCTTTCTACGCATGGAAGGAAGTGAAATTATTTAAGTGAACAAATTATTTACCTTGTTACTTTTAAGGAAAACTTTCAGCGCTCTAATTTTTTATTTTTATTTATTTATTTATTTATTTTTTGTACTTAGCTTTCATTTTTACGTTTACGATGCTTTATGGAAAATATAAAGAAATTAAAAAATAAGACTGTTAATAGTGAGATTAAATTTCATAAGAAAAAGGTATCTAATTAATTTAGGTACCTTTCTTATGAAATTTTATCAGAAGTGTACATAAAATACTATAATTTTATGTACATTTATTACATTTTACTGTGTTATTTGTATTTCCATTCATTTTATTATTAATTTTGATATTTCATTTATGGAAAAATGTCATAACTGAGATTAATATAAAAATAAGATCATATAAATTAAAGTTTAGCAGTAGTTATATTTCATAAGATGATACTGTTCCTTGTAGGTACCCTTCTCAGTTGAAATTGAAAACTCAAATTAACTTCTCCATAAGTGTTTCGCAAAAGTAAAAGGCTTAACAGCGGAGAACAATGCTGGACTCAAATAATGCAACTAAATTGTATTCTGGTTGGTCTTCCGTACTTGATAATTACTGTCCGACTATAAACACAAAAATTACATTTCTTAATTACCATGGCTAATCTGATTGGTCCAAATTATACAGTTTTCAAAGCGCTAGACAATGACAATCTCACACGGACATTTTGAAAGGTTGATGTTGCTTTTAACTAATGTTAAAATATTTTTAAAAATTCAATTTAAATTTTTTTAAAAAATCTTTTTAAAATTAAAGAAATAAGAAATAATTGTATTAAAAATTCAATTTTCATTGAAAAATTTTTTTGCTTTCAGAAAATATTGTCCATGTTCGTAAAAACAAATTAAAACAAATAAAAGCATTTGAAACTAAATATTTGTTTTATTGAGTTTTGTATGTTACAATTCACAGCTGATTTTCAGGTACGTTCGCCAAAAAAAAAAAAAAAAAAATGATTTGCATTCTTCAAAGCCCTTTTTAACTATTGTAATCACTAAAACCGATGGTCTCGAATTTCTAGAGTTTTCATAAAATTAGTTATGGGGGTGTTAATAAATATAAAAAAAAATATTTTTGCCATGACTTTAATAAAAAAACATATTTATAATAATTTCGATCATCTGTGAATAGTTTCTGAAAGTTTCATTAACATCTGACAAATATTTTTTTTATTTTTGCAAGATTTTCCAAATTAATGTGTAAATACAAAAAAATGCGCTAAAATTATCTATGTTATTTACTACCCCTTGTTGCGACAAAGAGAAACAAGGTTTTTAAATCAAAATTTAGAATATTCTAAAAAGATGGAAAAAATTTTTTAAAAATAATTGAAAAAAAAAATTTAGTCTATCCTCTTCAAAAAAAAAATAAGCATTTTTGACGATAAAATTTTGTTTTCATAAATTTGGCGTCTTTTTCATCAGACTATGCTCTATGTTTTAGCGATTCCGTGGAGTGACTTAGGTTAAAAAACCCAGGTTGTGTGTGTGTGTGTGTGTGTGTGTGTGTGTGTGTGTGTGTGTGTGTGTGTTCCTTTATATATGGCATCGGATTTCTTACATTTTCAGCCGATAAAACAAACATCCACTTTTTTTTTCGGCAGGTAGTATTTCTTATTGTCTTGCACACTTTTTTCTTTATTTACATGCAGAATGCTTTAAAAATTTCAATTGTTTATAATAAAATTCTATTCACCAATCGATAGACTCATAACGATTGTAAACAATGTTTTTGTTTGAATTTGTGTTTGACCAATTCGTAAAAAAAAACTAATTAAGACATGCGTGTCCGTCAACCTTAAACAATAATCTTTGTCAATTTTATTTTTCAGTCTTTATGATGGTCGATATTTGATCTATCTCTTACTGTTACATCCCCGGGCAACGCCGGGCTCTACCGCTAGTATATATATAAACTGGGCGTCTATATAACTATAACATTTTAAAAAAATGTCGAACTAACACTAAAATATATATATATATATATATATATATATATATATGTATGCGTGTGTGTGTGTGTGCACTAATATATATATATATATATATATATATATATATATATATATATTTAAAATATTAGGGGATCAGATGATCACGCTACCCTGGTTTAAAGCTTTCAGTATTTTCAGGCGATTCGAGCTAAACAATTTCTTAACGCTTTTTTATTTAAAAATAAAGAAACACACAACGTGATGTGTAATAGAAAGGGAGCAGAAAAGCAAAGATATTGAAATTGTATCGGAGGCGGTTATATGTAATGTAAATACACTCATTCTGGTTTGTACGAAATGAAAGGAATTTTTAGACTATAAGCAGCGTGTTATTATTTCTGATCTCTCATTCAGAACGTTTTTTTGGTGTGTTAATGTAATTGTAATATATATATATATATATATATATATATATATATATATATATATATATATATGCTTTTGTGTATATGTATCGTGGCTTTTACCGTGGATTTCGATATATTAGGGAAAAATGAATCATTTTTATAACTTAATCGTGAGACAACTCACACAGATATTTTGACTCTAGTGATGAAAGCTAATCCAGATCGGATGCCGTAATCAAGTAAGTACAGAAATTCAACACGACAAGGATTTTAACAAAGGCTTAATTCAAGGATTAATTCCTGCCACGTTGGGGGAAAAAAACCGAACATTTTTCAACCATATGGACATATAAAAGCATTAGAGCATCTAGCTCAAAGTAAGTAAATTTCCATTGCCTCCGCAGACAAAGGAGTTTGGAATTTATATCACAAATAGAAATACAAACAACGAGAAAAAGAGATAGGGGAAGGAAAATCATGATTTTAAAATTCCGTTGACTTGTGGCCATATCCAAACAGGGATTAGCCAATGGAAATAAATCCAGACAGAAAACCCGAAGTGTAGACCCGAAAGCTGACAACACTGACAACTTTCCGGCAACTCCTGCAGCCAAGCCGCAAACATGTATTTCTTTGGATCTTATCATTACGGCCAAAAGAATGAGGGCATATAGTTTGAGTAGCGCACGGCCACCATATACCATCACCCGGTCCTACAGCCTGAATATGTCACTCCAGTCGCATTACCAACGGACTAAATTTAGGCCAAAAAGGGCCCTACCTTTTTTCTCGCAAGATAAACAATATCTACTATATATTCCACGATACTAATATTTACGTAATAATCGATGAACGTAACGTACTTTTAGAAACAAAAAGATAATAAAGCAATTAGAATATTAGTTAAGAAAAATGGTAGCTTGATATGCCGAAAGAAAACATCAATGACAAAAAAACATACATAGGGATATCTACTGGAAGTTGGAAACAGAGACTATACAGTCACCGACATTCCTTTCCCTGTGCTTCCTTAAAACACCAAACTGATCTATCTAAGCATTATTGGAAGATTGAAGATAGTGGTTTCACCCCACTAATCAAATGGGAAATCATCTGTTGATCTCAAACCCTCAACAACGCCTGGGACTGATGCGATCTGTGTATTTGTGAAAAAATTGGAATAATCAAATACACAAACGCTAACCAGTTGTTAAGCAACTAGATTTGTCCATAAGGAAATTGTCTAGGATTTATATGCAAACAACTCAGTGTCATCGCATATATATATATATATATATATATATATATATGAATTCCGGCATGTTCGAATTTAGCGTAGGTCAATTGGTTAATGAAGGCAAAAACCACAAAGCTATTTTTTTACAAAGTATTCGGATTTTGAAATTAATCTTTCGCTCGCCAGTGGTTTGATATTGCCCGAAGAGACATATTTTGACGATGAAGCATAATTGTAATTGTGTGTCGGTTTTTAAAATGTTTTTGTTTTAGTATCTTAAATAAATAATATTTAGCCCTACACTGTACTGAGATCTCTTTTAAATTAACTATATATATATATATATATATATATATATATATATATATATATATATATATATATGTGTGTGTGTGTCTGTGTATGTGTATACATACATACATACATACATATATATATACATATATATATATATATATATATATATATATATATATATATATATATATATATGGGAATATTCAGGCACATATGTGTTTGTTCAACACTCACAGAACCCACCTGTGGTTTATACTGCAACTATGCTGAGCAGACCTTAGTTACGTTTTCTGGTATAGTGAACGTTATCTTGCGTGATAACCCGTCTGAACAAGTCCAATACGCTCAAACACTCGATCGCGATGACGTGTGACTTGGTGCTAGCAAAACTATTCACGGGTTCCGTCTACCCAGTTTTACTTACAATGCTAGGGCCACCTCGTGGTATATTTTTTTAGGCACTTTCCAAATTCACCTTCCTAACAAATCGACCATGATGAAATTCGAACTTTCTAAGCACTCGGCAACGTGCCCGTACACGACCATCTCTCTTTCTCTATCTCTTATATATATATATATATATATATATATATATATATATATATATATATATATATATATGTAGATAGATAGATCTCTGTTGTGTATCAGCATGAGTTAATATCAATATCAATATCTATCTATCTATCTATCTATCTATCTATCTATATATATATATATATATATATATATATATATATATATGCTTATGAAGGGGTTAGACAAAATGATGTGAACACCTGGCTTAAATATTTATTTATTGAATAATAAGGTGTTGGACCTCCATTAGCTTCTAAAACTGTTTTGATTCTATGTGGAATGGAATCAAATAGGTTTTGAATTGTTTTCAGTGGAATTTTTTTCCCATTCTTCAATCAAAATCTCGGGAAATTGCTTTAGCGACGATGGGGAAGGAAATCTCTTTCTCACTCTTTCCTCTAGAAGTCTCCATAATGGTTCAGTTGTGTTGGCCATGGAAAGCGTTCAATTATATTAAGACAGTCATCAAATCATGACTTCACATTTTTGCAGTATGCATGAGTGCTTTATCATCTTGGAATATGACACTTTTTGGCAACAGTATGGTAGACATTGTAGAATATTGTCATTTAGAATATCGAGATATTTATCTGCAGTAATTCTACTATTAAGACTGGTGATAGGACCAGACGAATACCAGGAAATCTCCGCCCAAATAAAAACTGAGCTATCTCTTTGACTGACGGGACTATGCAATCCGGATTATAAGCTTCGCGCTGTGTTCTTCTCACATAAACCCGCCAGTTTGTAGGAAATAACGTGAAAGAAGACACACCAGGCCACATGACGTTTTTTCATTCTTCGAGTGTCGAAATTTAGTGATCATCACACAATGTTTTCGCAACTTGGCGTTAACTTTGTCATCAGAGGTTTTCGGAATACCAGCATTGTGGAGCAATCGACGTACTGTGCATGTAGAAACAGCATTGGTTAAGTGAATAATGAGTACTCTATTAATCTTTGCTGATGATGTTTTGACTTGTTTTATGTAAGTTGTCATAATCGTGGACACTACAACTCGTGACACATTCAATTATTCAGACGTTTTGGTCAAAGATGCTCCTACTAATCGAGAAGCAACTAATTGGTTGGTTGGGTTTTATGGCATAT
This sequence comes from Acanthosepion pharaonis, assembly GCA_903632075.3. Lineage (NCBI taxonomy): Eukaryota > Metazoa > Mollusca > Cephalopoda > Sepiida > Sepiidae > Acanthosepion > Acanthosepion pharaonis. Next base: position 1,238,293 of record CAHIKZ030003932.1, read on the forward strand.
CAACCACCGTAGGTCATTTAATGCCAGATTAAGTTATATATATATATATATATATATATATATATATATATATATATAGTACTATCAAACGTATAGCTGGCAACATTATTTTTTCAGAAACGTACAGCTAGCAACATTATTTTTTCAGAAACTCATAGCTGGCAACATTATTTTTTCAGGAACGTACAGCTGGCAACATTATTTTTCAGAAACGCATAGCTGGCAACATTATTTTTTCAAAAACGTATAGCTGGCAACATTATTTTTCCATAAACGTATAGCTGGCAACATTACTTCTTCAAAAACACACAGCTGGCAACATCACTTTTTCAAAAATGTATAGCTGGCAACATTATTTTTCCAGAAACGTATAGCTGGCAACATTATTTTTCCGAAAACATTATCTAGGGCCTTGCTGTTGGATGTAGTTTATCGTCATATCCAGGACGCACCAACTAATTATTCTCTCTGAAAATCCGACAGGCCGTGTATTTTAGTATTTAACTCTCTTACAATTAAATAATGATTTAATTAAATGGAGAAGCAAGATAAAGTATTAAAGTGTTGAGCAATTAGTTTTATGCCGTTTTGATGTTTGCAAATACCCGGAAAAGCCGGAATTTAAAAAAGAAAAAAAGATGTTCACATTATTTTGTCTAATGCCCCTATATTTTAAAGGGAAAAGAGGCTGTAAACATATTTGGTTAGAATGTGGATATTTTTAATATAATATATTTTATTTTCTATATTATTTGCTACACAAGTTTTGGGGTTTTCTGACCTTTATCAGGCGAAGAATAGTTATTTATACATATTGTTTAAAGGAATTATTCTTTTCTTATGTCAAGTCATATAATCATTGTTTTTTGTGTGTAGCAGTCATTCAAACTCATCTTGGACTGGCGGAAGAATGTTCCTTTGCTTAAGGGGTAATAGAAAAACTAGGATTTTTCAGAAAAAAAAGGGGAAGGGATGAGTTTTTCTTATCTTTTTATGTTCTCGAATATCTCGTCAGATCTTCCATTTTTGTGTATTGTGTGTTGGTGTTTTTGCTATTAATTTCTTCTTCAATACATATATAGTGTTTTATTACAAGGAAATAGTATATATCTACGCACTTTGTATGCTATGTAGGGTTTGTGTATGCGTATGATCCGTCTATTTTTTTGGCCAGATCTGTGTATATATTCGTTCTCCATATATATATATATATATGTATATATATATATATATATATATAATTTTAAAGAAATATATACAGTAACTACATGTATTTTGGTGTGCGTGTTCCAATAGTGTGTTTTACTCCTGTGTGTATATGGTGTGTGTTTATGTGTGTGGGCTTATGATTTCTCTAGCTCTGGTTTAAATTATTGCATGGATTTTTTTATTGTATTTGTTGGTAAGAATAATCGTCTATTTGATATATTGGAATAATTTTGAATTTACCTTTGTTGCATTTATGGATGTGCTATGACACAAAGTGTTTGTATATATATATATATATATATATATATATATATATATATATATATATATATATATATATATGCGCAGGTATGCAGCAAATAGAAAAGAATAGGCTGGGTGCATAATCTGGAGTTCCTTAGTATTTTGTTTTTTATTTTTAAGAAGACATTGCTCCATACATAAGTAGCGCTTTAGTATAATAATATTTTTTTTTGTTTAAAAATATGATTCCTTCGCTACATAAGAGTTCTCATGTTTCAAAAATGAGAGCCAAAATCATCCAAATAATTATTAAAATTAAGTTGAATTGAGGTGTTTAGTCTCGTTTCATTTTCAAGTGAAATTTTAGGTTCCTAAAATTTCGCTTGAAGATGTAGCGAAGGATCATATTTTAAACAAAAAATATATATATATATATATATATATATATATATATATATATATATATATGGATATATATATATGTTTATGTATGCATCTTAAATCTAGTTTAAAGTTATTCAGAATATATATATATGCAAACGAGCTATAAATAACTGTCCATTTTGAATAACTTTAAAATGGATTTAAGATAAACATATATATCCATGTAAACGTGTCTCTTGCGTGTATCTCTATATATGTACATATGTCTGTGTGAATATATTTATTTAATTGTGTATTTATATATAGAAACTAAAAGACACTCACCCATGCACAAACAGACATATAGACCAATCTGTGTATGGACGGTTGTCGGTGCGCGTGTTTATGCATACAAGTGTTTATAGAAACATTTTTTTTCTCTCCCTCTCCAGGTTGAGGGCAAATCAGTGACATTTGGCCATACTGGGAATTCATTTTCACTTGAGGGGCTTGATTAAGAAAGAGATTCCAACGGATAAGTGCACGTGTTAAGGTGGCATCGAAAGCCATAAAGAAAGAAATGAATAAATAAAAGTAAAAACTAAAAAAATACGTAAAATAAAATAAATAAATAAAAATAAAATAAACATTCCTTAAAGAGATAGATAAACACTTTACGAGGAAAAAAACATTAAGGTCTTTGTTAGAAGTCTGGAGGTGTCGATTTCAAGATGTGTTTATAAAGAGAAAAAGTCTGTGTTCAAGATAGATTTCGCGATTTCAACCAAGGAAAAGAAGATCGAAGTTTGGAATGAGGCTAAGAGAAAGACAAAAATGGCGTTATAGAGGGAAGGCGAATAGGAAGATAAAGCAATAGAAAGTAAAACCGAAAAACAAAACAAAAAAAAACAGTGTGAATGAAAATGACAAGATTAAAAGTTAAGAAATTTAGTCTTGGATAAAAAGTACGTGAAACGGAACTGGCTGGGGAAAGCCAAGACGAAGAATGGATACAGTAGGAAATGTGAAAAGAAGAAAAAAGAACATACAAGAAGAAAAGGAAGATGGAGAAATACAAGAAAAAGATGTTGAAGAAACAAGAGTTAAATAAAGAAGATGACGTAACAAAAGAAGAAGATGAAAAAGAATGAAAATAAGAAGAAGAAGAAGAAGAAGAAGAAGAAGTAGAAGAAGAAGAAGAAACAAGACAAAAAAGAAGAAGAAATACAAGAAATAAGAGAATAAGAAGAGACAAGAAAATGAAAACAGAGATGGAAAGGTAAGAAGAGGAGGAGAAGGAGGAGGAGAAGGAGGCAAGGAAGAATAAGAATAAACGGGAGAAGAAGATGGAATGATATAAGGGAAAAGTAATGAGGAAGAAGAAGAAGAAGATACAAGAAAAGAAAGAACAAGAAGGAGAGATAAAAGAGGAAAGTGACGAAGAAGTAAAGAGACAAGAGAGAAGAAGAAGAAGTGAAAGAAATAGGAGAATAATAATAATAATAATAATAATAATAATAATAATAATAATAATAATTAGAAGAAGAAGAGGAAGAAAAAAGGATGAAGAGAATAATAATAATAATAACAACAATAAGAAGAAGAAGAAGAAGAATAAAGGGGAGGAGGAGAACGAAGAGGAGAATAATAATAATAATAAAAATAGGTAGTAGTAGTAGCAGAAGAAGAGGAAGAAGACGGGTTGTAGATATGAAAAACAAAGATACATATGAATAGAGTAACATAGACAGTTATAGTTAGCTAGTAGGTTTGCTAGCTAATTAGATATAAACTAATTGAGACAGAGATATGAAAAGAATTAGATAGATAGATAGATAGATAGATAGATAGATACGAATATACTTATATAATAAGCGACTGAGGTAGAAAAGACTACATATATGAACTGACAGATTTTGATATAGCTAGCTAACTTGTTAACTATCTAGTTAGATAGAAGGGAACTAGATAGATAGATAATGCCCAGAGTGAGAATGATATATCCATGCATATCAACTGACATGCCTGATCAACTTGATATGGACGTATAGTAAAATATAGTCAAACTGAAATGGCCAACTCGATATGTAGAAATAGATAAAAATAAATTATTCAAATATCTCTGAACTAATCAAGTGCGTTTCGTATTTTCCTTTTTCTTCTCGCCAAATTCTGCTCATTGTTCATGGTCGGATATCTTTTCACGATTCGGTGAATAAACATCATTACAACTTGACTACAACAATAACAACCACCAAGCGGCGACGACTATGCGTCCAACCCAACACAACGCGAAAATCAAGACAACGATTGAAAAAGACATGGCTACAGTATAATTAATCTTCACTTTATTCTTTGACGAATATTCAAGGTTTGCATGTTTCGTTTTCAAAAGCTTTAATTTTACACCATTTTTTAAAAGAATTTCACATATTGGCTTAATAGACTTTCTTCGCTTTTTTTTTCTTTATTTCTTTCATACTTTATTCTATCTTCTTTCTTTGGTCATTGACTTACGTTTCTTTCTTTCTTTCTTTCTTTCTTTCTGAATTGGTCATTTGTTTTTTCTTTTCTTCTTTCTTCATGCCTTTCTTTTTTATTCATTATCCAGTTCTTAGGTTGTTTGTTTCTTTTTTCTTTCTTTATCGTTTTTTTCTCTTACTATTTTTACCCTCTTTTTTTTACATAGTTTCTTTCTTTATTCATTGACTATTTCTTTCTTTCTTTCTTCATTGAGAAATTCTTTGTCTTCTGTATCCATTTTTCTTTTCTATCGTTTCTCTCTTTTTTCTTACAATGTTTGTTTCTTATTTCATTCACAATTTTTCATCTCCTTCTTTCATTCTTCCTTTAATATTTCTTTCTTTTATTCACTTCTTTCATTCATTTTTTCTTTCTGCAATTTTTTCTTCTTTCTTAATTGACCAATTCATACTTTCTTTTTTCTCTCTTTCCTTCTTTCCTTTTTCTTTTATTCATTACCCTAATTCTTTCTTTCTTTTTTCTTTCTTTTTTTCTTTCTTTCTTAATTTCTATTTCTATTTCCCCACTTTCATTTTCACATTTCTTTTTTTATACTTTTTATTCTTCTTCATTGTCTAATTGTTTGTTTTTTCTTTCTTTATTTATTTAGTTCTTTTTTCTTTTCACTTTTCTTTCTTTCTTTTTTCTTCATTGACAATTTCATTTTCTTCTCTTCTTATTTTTCCTCTTTCCTTCTTGCATTTTTTCTTTCTTTATCACTTGTCATTTTTCTCCCATTTGTTCTTCATTTATAATTTCTTTCTTTCATTACTTGTCCTTCTTTCTTTCTTTCTTTCTTTCTTTCTTTTATACATTAACTATTTTCTTTCTTTTTCTCTTTTTCATTGGCTCTCACTTTCTGTCTTTCTTGTTATTCATTAGATATTTATCGCTCTTTCTTCCTTTTTATTGATTATCCATTTCCTTCCTTCTTTCTTTCTTTCTTCAGTGGTCATTTCTTACTTTCTTCCTTCATTGAACAATTCTTTTTCGCATTTTCATTCTTTCTTTAGTCATTTTTTTCTTTCTTGTTCTTTCTTCATTAATCATTTCTTCTGCTTTTAATTCTTTTATTGTTTCTGACATCTAAAGATTTTAGGCCGCATATCTTTATGACTATTAATTAAATCCATCTTGTATTTTCTGAAGCTTCCCTTTTGGCCTTTTTGCCAAAAGTTTAGAAATAAAAAACAAACTAAAATATTAATCACTCTCCACGCCTTATTCTAGACTCTGCGTTTGTCTTTCGCTCCATTTCAATCTCATCATCATTTTTACCTTCCCACTGATAGGCCAAAAGCCATACTTTCCACTGAAAATCTGTAATTTAATGCTATCGCTTTCTACAGTATTAAGAAAAAAAATTCAAACTTCTCTTTGTTTCCACCGCCTCACTTTTATTTCCCGCTCCCGGTACCTCTTGTCAGTATGGTTTTATTAGTATCTAACCACTGACAATATATTACTCCTGATTTCCATGGTCTTTTCTTTATTTATTATTAATGTAAGCAGATACGATATCTACATTTTTATATATCAAGAACAATATTGGGGAGGATGAATAACAATATAGAAAAGGTTTTCGTGTGACGCGTTTTCTCTTTTAGGAATTAATCGGATTTAAATTGTTACGTTGGTTTGACTACACATGTGCAAGAAAGAAGGATGCTGAGAATATTAAATTTAATTTGGGGTGGGGTGGATATAATCTATCCGATTTCATTTATATTCTTTTTCTTTCCATCACTTTTTCTTATTAGATATCCCACACTGTAATAATAGAAGATCTGTCAAAAATAGTGAAATGTTGTAAGAGCCCGGGCGCAAATTTACTGTAGATGACTTTGCGATCAAGGCACTCTCTAAACATTTTCGTCTTATTGAATGATTTTCTCATTTGATCAGAATAGAATTTTTTTATGTCAAAATTGTATTAATTCTCACTAAAATGAACAAGTAATGCATTTAATATAATGTTTTTAAAATGCCCCGTTTGTGTTTACATAAACCTTTACTTAGATTACTTGATGTTTCCCCTATGTATTTTTGTGACAATTTTTACAGGCGATAGAGTAAATAACTCCTTCAAATTTTAGCATATTGTTTTGACTAGTATTGACTAAGATTATTATGCGTGGGGCGTAGTTGAGCAAGAGACCAACAAAACTCCTTGTAACATCAAAGATGAACTGAAGGCAATAGTCACCAACTTAGACGAAGAGAGTTGCAGGAGATTCCGAAGTCGTCTGGAGACCGTGGTTGAAGCCAATGGCTATTTTATTGAAATGATTTACTCTTTACTACTGCAGGATATTTTTTGTGTAATTTTTGGTAAATATATCTATTTAAATGAATTGTCAATGTTATTTTGACTTTTGAGTCATTTAGACGACAATTTATACATCGCACCCTTATATTTGTTAGAATGAGCGTTATTTTCATTTTTACGTCATTTAGACGACTATTTATTCATCGCTGCCTGTATATACATAACAGACTATTTAAAATTTTAATCGCCAGGGTATATGGCGATATTTCAAGCTTCATTTCGATTAATGTAATTATATCAATCTGTTTATGAATAGTATTTTAAAATTTAAATAAATTTGTTAAATTTATAAATGTGTTATATCTTTTTTTCACAATTATATTTCTTACAAGTATATTCCCCATTTATATTGCTGCTCTACAGTTTGTTTTCAAAAGAACATCTGACAATTTGGTTGACCAATATTTTTTAATCTATTTTCTAAGGCAGTTGTTATCGATGTCAAGTGAAAATAATGAAAATGGCAGCTTTGTCGACTAGATTCTTTTCAGATTGTCAGGATGATTACATAAAACATGGTCAAAGCAGTTTTGACTTGAAGCCACATTGTACAGGGTGTTCCAAAAGTCGCATTATCATTGATAACCTTATAAATTTTATATTTATTTACCAAATGGAATTATGCTTCTCTATGTGACAATATATTATTAAGAAATTTAATTGGTCGAATTAGGTAGATGGTGTCATGCAAATTTTCCCTGGTTGCTATTTCACAAGTATATGTCACGTGACTTTTGAGTCACATTCATGTACATCCTGTACATCAATGTGAATTCTCGTCTTCAGCAACTTTGTGAATATATCTTCTTTCTACTCTTTAAACCATCCTGTCCTTTGATAATTCATGAAATTTCTGCAGATATTCCAGTCATTTTAAAGTTGTTGTTTTTTTCGGGGAATAATGGACATTTATTTATATTTGTTAATGTCATTGTTCAGTGTATCTACTGAAGTTGTTCATCTAATATCTATGGATGTTATTCATCCTTTTGCTATTGAGGACAAAACAATTTTCATAATATTTACTGTTTCCTCATCTATTAACTTATGCTGTCTAACTTCGATATTAATATCACATAATTTGATTCGAGATATTTAGAGTCACATCAATATAATATATATATATATCAATGTCCGAGCCAATAATTATTGATTCTCTTTTTTCACATGTCCTCTAACATTAAATGTTCCAGTGGCAAAATCTTTATCTACAATTGTAGGTATTTAAAATGTTTTTAATAAGTAGTTGCCAACTTCTAACGTTTGACAAACGGATAAGTCATTAACTTTTTCCATCAATAGAATTTCAGATTTATAGAATGTTTAAAAAAAAAAAAAGAAATAAAAACGGCTGGTTTAAAATTATGGGAAGAGTTGCAGATACATTGTGATGACGTCATTGGATCTAGCTGCTACTTGAAATGAGTTGACATTAAAAAAAAATCCCCCAAAACAGCTAATCACAACATATATATATATGTAACTATATATTTTAAGACATTTTTATGTTTATACATTCTTTTTATAGATACAAATATTTAAGTAAGTGCTCTGTTTATAATATATTTGTATCTATAAAAAGAATGTATAAACATAAAAATGTCTTAAAATATATATATATATATATATATATATATATATATATATATATATATATATATATGAATATGAAGAATGTCTTAAAAATAATTGTTGGATTTTGTCCATTTCATAATGTGTGACGTCATATATATATATATATATATATATATATATATATATATATATATATAGTAGAATTCCTCATGTTCTAAGTTTAGAGTAGTTCGGATATGAGGACGGGTTCGGAGATAATGTGACTTGTGTAATACAACTATAAATTAACAAAACACAAGAACATATTGCAATATATGCCAAATTAAATGTCTCACGAGAGTAAATATTAATTTGCGATGTTTAATGCTCAATAAATTTTATTTTCAATTGTTATTCTTAGTTCTTTTTTGATTTAGCTTACTTTTCGATGTTCTAATTTTTATAAGGTAAGGCTTAACTTTTTTTTTAAATTAAGCAATTGCTTTCTCTACTGAGTGCCAGTCATCTTCATCATCCTTCATATTTTCATCATTATCGGAAGAATTTGATTCTTCCTCTATTTCTTGACAATCCACATAATTTTGAAGTGATTCTACCGTTGAATTCTTTTGTAATCCAATGACGTCTTCATTTATCTATTCTTTTAAATCATCCGAAGTGAAAGTATTCAAGTTTTAGTTGTTGCGTTCAAATTCTGCAATACTCGCTTGTTAATTTGCAAATTCAACGAATTAGGAGCTCCGTCCAGTTTTTCAATTATTTCTAATTTCTGACGTAACATGAAATGATTTCTTTTTCTTTATCTTCCAGTTGAAGTTTCTTCTCTGCGAGACATTGTGGCTTGAAAATTTTCAAGTTACTAAAAATGATCTGCAAAGGAGAGAAAAATATTAGAGTTTAGCATATTCCTACAAGATCTAATTGGTAACACTGAGAAGTTCGGATATGAGAACTTTCGGATATGAGGACTTCTACTGTATATATTTTCATATACTTTATTGTGCTTAAACGCAACAAGATACGTTCTCGATTTTATTTCAAACAATTATATACAAATTATAACAACCTCCCCCAATGTATTTACATAAGACCTATTTTGTTAAAATGAAATGCCAAGCATTTTCTACGTTTCTTTTCATGAAAACAATATCGAGTATTGTCAAGAAAGTTAATGTCAATATAAACAATGTAAATTGTTATTTACAAATTTTTCTTCAGCTTTGGAGACTAAAACGCAAACTGTTCATATGTTTACTTTTCAAGAAGAAGAAGAAGAAGAAGAAGAAGAAGAAGAAGAAGAAGAAGAAGAAGAAGAAGAAGAAGAAGAAGAAGAAGAAGAAGAAGAAGAAGAAGAAGAAGAAGAAGAAGAAGAAGAAGAAGAAGAAGAAGAAGAAGAAGAAGAAGAAGAAGAAGAAGAAGAAGAAGAAGAAGAAGAAGAAGAAGAAGAAGAAGAAGAAGAAGAAGAAGAAGAAGAAGAAGAAGAAGAAGAAGAAGAAGAAGAAGAAGAAGAAGAAGAAGAAGAAGAAGAAGAAGAAGAAGAAGAAGAAGAAGAAGAAGAAGAAGAAGAAGAAGAAGAAGAAGAAGAAGAAGAAGAAGAAGAAGAAGAAGAAGAAGAAGAAGAAGAAGAAGAAGAAGAAGAAGAAGAAGAAGAAGAAGAAGAAGAAGAAGAAGAAGAAGAAGAAGAAGAAGAAGAAGAAGAAGAAGAAGAAGAAGAAGAAGAAGAAGAAGAAGAAGAAGAAGAAGAAGAAGAAGAAGAAGAAGAAGAAGAAGAAGAAGAAGAAGAAGAAGAAGAAGAAGAAGAAGAAGAAGAAGAAGAAGAAGAAGAAGAAGAAGAAGAAGAAGAAGAAGAAGAAGAAGAAGAAGAAGAAGAAGAAGAAGAAGAAGAAGAAGAAGAAGAAGAAGAAGAAGAAGAAGAAGAAGAAGAAGAAGAAGAAGAAGAAGAAGAAGAAGAAGAAGAAGAAGAAGAAGAAGAAGAAGAAGAAGAAGAAGAAGAAGAAGAAGAAGAAGAAGAAGAAGAAGAAGAAGAAGAAGAAGAAGAAGAAGAAGAAGAAGAAGAAGAAGAAGAAGAAGAAGAAGAAGAAGAAGAAGAAGAAGAAGAAGAAGAAGAAGAAGAAGAAGAAGAAGAAGAAGAAGAAGAAGAAGAAGAAGAAGAAGAAGAAGAAGAAGAAGAAGAAGAAGAAGAAGAAGAAGAAGAAGAAGAAGAAGAAAGAAGAAGAAGAAGAAGAAGAAGAAGAAGAAGAAGAAGAAGAAGAAGAAGAAGAAGAAGAAGAAGAAGAAGAAGAAGAAGAAGAAGAAGAAGAAGAAGAAGAAGAAGAAGAAGAAGAAGAAGAAGAAGAAGAAGAAGAAGAAGAAGAAGAAGAAGAAGAAGAAGAAGAAGAAGAAGAAGAAGAAGAAGAAGAAGAAGAAGAAGAAGAAGAAGAAGAAGAAGAAGAAGAAGAAGAAGAAGAAGAAGAAGAAGAAGAAGAAGAAGAAGAAGAAGAAGAAGAAGAAGAAGAAGAAGAAGAAGAAGAAGAAGAAGAAGAAGAAGAAGAAGAAGAAGAAGAAGAAGAAGAAGAAGAAGAAGAAGAAGAAGAAGAAGAAGAAGAAGAAGAAGAAGAAGAAGAAGAAGAAGAAGAAGAAGAAGAAGAAGAAGAAGAAGAAGAAGAAGAAGAAGAAGAAGAAGAAGAAGAAGAAGAAGAAGAAGAAGAAGAAGAAGAAGAAGAAGAAGAAGAAGAAGAAGAAGAAGAAGAAGAAGAAGAAGAAGAAGAAGAAGAAGAAGAAGAAGAAGAAGAAGAAGAAGAAGAAGAAGAAGAAGAAGAAGAAGAAGAAGAAGAAGAAGAAGAAGAAGAAAGAAGAAGAAGAAGAAGAAGAAGAAGAAGAAGAAGAAGAAGAAGAAGAAGAAGAAGAAGAAGAAGAAGAAGAAGAAGAAGAAGAAGAAGAAGAAGAAGAAGAAGAAGAAGAAGAAGAAGAAGAAGAAGAAGAAGAAGAAGAAGAAGAAGAAGAAGAAGAAGAAGAAGAAGAAGAAGAAGAAGAAGAAGAAGAAGAAGAAGAAGAAGAAGAAGAAGAAGAAGAAGAAGAAGAAGAAGAAGAAGAAGAAGAAGAAGAAGAAGAAGAAGAAGAAGAAGAAGATTATTTTGTAAATGGTTGGCAGAACAGAGATTAGGAGATGTAACTAATAACAACTTTACTAAGAGCTACACAGGGAAGGAAAATGTGGAGAACCATGATTGCTAACACCCTCAAGGGACAGGGTACATAAAATAAGAAAAAGAGCTTGTGTAAATGGATGGCAGAACAGGAGAGGTAGGACAGAAAATTGGAGAGAGCCATGACTGAAGTCACACGGTACATATAATAATAATAATAATAATAATAAGAAGAAGAATAAGAATAAGAATAATAATAATAATAATGAGTAAATCGTTGCTAACAGAGATTAAGAGAGCGAAAAGACAATATTTACTAAGAGCATCAAAGGAATAGAAACTGTGGAGAGCCATATACACCCACGTCCTGAAGGGACATGGCCCATAGATGAAGAATAAATGCTGTCTGATAAGTAGCGACAAGTCCTTGCAGTGGTGAATATATATTTGAATAAAATTTAATTGTATGTTTTTATTATGAAGAATAAGTTAGCGAAACAAAAGCGGAAATTATTTATGACTCAATCAAACTAACGCAGTAATTCCTCCTTGATTGACATGTTTAATGTCAGGTCGATAAGTCTATACAATAAATTTAAAAAAAAGGATGATAAAACGTTAAAATCATATTGGAAGCGACAGTTAAGGAAATACTTACTGTCGTCTTTCTGACGTAACTGGACATGAAATTTTGGAAATAAGGTTTTGAATTTATATATATATATGAACAAATGAAATTATACTGTCCTTTCTAGCAAACAATTATAATGCCGCGTTTAGTTGCAAACTGATTTCATTTTTTTTATTTTAAAATAATAGAAAATAAAACTTTTCAATCGACCCTTTCACAGTTCAAAAATTATTTATTAATAATGAGTTACCTCCCGTAGACCAAACGTTTTAAACAACTGCGTATTAATTTTATCCGTCGTCGGTCGAAGAGAGCGCATTAAAAGATTGGTTGCTCGAGTAGTAAACACGTCGGTGTGTTTAACTCTCTTTAGAATTTAATAACTTTTTTTTTAGAAATTTGTGATAAATAAATTGTTTATAGATAACACGTGATACCACGCCCTGCTTTGTTTGTTTGTCAAGGTTTAAATTCGTTATAAAATTGTACATATATAGCAGCAGTAGGGAAGTGTGAATGAATAATCAGTCATTTTGATGTAGTATTTCAGTGTCGACTGTGTTTTAAAGGGTAGATTTGCGCTAGCTTTCGGATTTTTCTTACAGATGGCCACCGACGTTACCGATGGCCGGCTAATTCACCTTTTGAATATTTTGACCAGTAGAAAATAAATATTTCTGAAACTTAAGAAAACAACTGAAGCCGAAACGCAAGTGTTTTCGATTTTTAAAATTTAAATTTGGTGCTTTAAGTTAAAACATACATTTTTGAGGCAATTTAAACGAAAATCAGAAAGAAAGGGATTGTCTGTGTTCAGGAATTAATGCAGCTGGCATATGTACAATATAAGCGTATATACCAATGATTTCAGTACAGAAAATCATCACAATTTTTTTTTATCTGTAAATGGCATTGTAAATGATTTTACTCGTGATAGGTGTAAATGTGTTTATTGCAGAAATGATTTCAAAATACAGAAGAAAAAGATTGTCTTTGGTCATTAATTAATGAAATCGTTACTGACAAACCTGTACTATACAGGGTACGATGGATAAATTGTCATCTAAATTACGCAAAAATGAACATTTTAACAGATATATTTACCATAATTACACAAAAATATCTTGAAATACTAAAGAGTAAATTTATTTATTAAAATCGCTATTAGTTTTAACTACGGATTCCAGATAACTTCGGAATCTCCTGCAACTCTTCTGAACGTCTAATTTGGTTGAATGTTGCCATAATCCTTACCTTTCAGCTTTCGTTTTACAAATAGTTTTGTTGGTCTCTCGCTCAATTGAGCACCACGCATAATAATGAAGGAGGTTGAAGTCTGGGGAGTTAGGTGACCAGATGTAAGGGGTGATGTGGTTGTAGAAATAGTCTGACAGCCATGACTGGATTCTCCTGCTTGTGTGGCATGGTGCAGAGTCCTGTTGCCAGACATAGGTTCTTCCAGAAGAAGCCACCCTCTTGACCCAGGGCAACACTACCTCCTCAAAGTACTTGATGTAAGACTCTATGTTGAGTCTGAGTTTCTGTGGGAAGAGGAATGAAATAACGTCGCCATCACTAGTGATCACTCCAAACACCTTCGTAATCACCATTAGACACATCCACCTCTTTCCAAATCCTCTGCACTGTCATCATATTAACATCCAAACACTCTGAAATGTTCGTATTGGAGCTTCCGGCGCGAATGCCAAGGAGTACAGCATGCAGTTTCTGAATTGCGTCATGGGGCTCTTTTTCTGACAGAGGGTGCCCAACTGACCCTACTATACTGTGCAGTCGACAAAATCCGAAACACAATGACAAGAAACAAACTTGAATGGGATTTTTTTTTTCTTGGTGGAGTTGCATTGCGACCAGAAATATTCCCCTTTTTACAATTTTTTTTATTCATATCACTACAAATTAAACACTCCAGATCAAAAATATAAATATATTATATATACTATTTTCATTGTTCAGACTGTTGTCCTCTACGTTATAGCCACATTTACGATGTTTCGGCTGTTGTACTTTCCCTCCTTCTTCATGTGATATTTGCTGGAATTTTGAACCTGAAGAAGACCGGAGCGTACAACAGCCCAAAAACTCGTAATATAGCAATAAAGATGAGGGCAACAGTCCGCCAATATAGCATTAAAGATGAGGGCAACAGCCCGCCAATATAGCAATAAAGATGAGGGCAACAGTCCGCCAATATAGCAATAAAGATGAGGGCAACAGTCCGCCAATATAGCAATAAAGATGAAGGCAACAGTCCGCCAATATAAATACTGCAAATAATTACAATACCTCATCTCAAAAATATAGGCAGATGATAAAAATATTGATTAAATTTTATAAATTTATCCCCCAAGTAACGAAAACTTAGATACCCACTCAATGTGATTTCTTAAAATATAAAGAAAATATTTACTTATTTTTCATTCGTCAACTGGAATACGTAATCGATAGAAATATATACAAAAAAAAAAAAAAAGAATCATTGATTACGAATTTCAAATTTTAAAAAATCTTTGTATATTCTAATAAATGATGTCGTATGAGAATATTTGTCTTGTCTTCCGTAGGTGGGTTTTCTGCGGTTTATCAATCATTTGTAGGTTATTTAAAGCCAGGACTATTTTTTATATTATAAGAATTTTTTTTGAGAAGATAATGATTTATTGATAAAAGTTTTAATAATTAATCCATACCTGCAGGGAATAAGAATATTCATGCCATCCTCAAAAGTATTTGCGCGTAAGGGAATTGCAAATCGGCTTTCCGATTAACAATTCGTAGTTATTATCCATTAGACCACACGCACACCCAGGCTTACAGCACCTGGGTATTCCGAAGCGGTCACCCATCCAGGTACTAACCAGGCTCGATGTTGCGTAGCTTCGATAATCGTACGAGATCCGGTGTTTTAACGTAATGCCTATTGTATAACTGTACCGTTTTCTTATTTTTTCGTTTATTCACCAGAATTGTTTTCAATGGCCCTGAATAATGGAGTTTTTTTTTGTTTGTTTTTTTTTAATAAACGTATTATTGGAATGACAAATACAAATTAACTAAGTAAGGAAAGTGTTTAGAAAAAGAAAAAAAATGTCTTTTCAGCACCCGCAAGCATCGCGATCGTCACCCTCATTCCCTATTTCCTTTCTCCCCGACTCCTCGGTGACAATGACAGGGATGGCTGGGAATCAAAGAGATTTGGACGAGAGCATTCGCGTGGATTTGATTTTGGTAGACAAAACTCTGCACGACGGAGAAACCCACACGCTTGGTCAAAAGCGGCTTGCTGGCGGCTCAAAGGGAATTGAGACATGCGAGACTTGGCAAATTTGGTTGCATCGGGCTGTCGGATGCTTGATCTGCCAAGATCCGCCTTGGTTACGGGAGCCCGACTGGCGCTACCATCTTCCGCCGGTTTGGTCGTGTTGTAGATAGCAAAGATCTATTCTGCCATTGGGGTCTTCGCGGGTTGGTCGCGTTCAGTCTGGTCCTTTCTCTTCGATCTTACTGCCATGGGTGGAGCGTACAAGAGTTGGAACTCCAGATGGCTTCGCACTTGGGATCACTGGGACAAGGAAGCGTTATACCATGATAAGGATCGACAAAATATATTTTACACTGGATGTCGAAGTGAACAGTTCGTTATCAAATGTACCAGTTTGACTTATTAAACCTTGATGAATTTGTAGCGATAAATTACACTTTGCAAAAAAGAAAGATATAGATTTTACTTACTTGTATACAGGAGTGATATACGAACAGTGTTAAGAGCGTGTAGAATGGACAAAATGAGAATGAATACACAAATGAAGCAATCGAGATAAACCCAAACCAAAACGAAAGAAAAAAGAATCGATGGCCGATGAAATGGTGAAATGAGACAAAAACACATTGCTAAGATACGGCACATAATATAGGACTTATATATAGGATATAGGAAAATTAGGAGCAAATATAGATAGGCCAAAAGGATATGACTCAACAAAAATTAAAAAAAAAACAAGAAAGAAGGAGTATCACGGATATAAAAGATATGCTTAAAAAAAATAAGATGACTAGAAGGACAAAAGACCTGCTTGTCAATATGATGCATAAAATCCAAAGACGGGATACCGATATTAGATAAAGAAAATTACCACAGAGATGGATTGCATACAGCAGAAAGCTATTCCAAATCAAAATATGGCAAGTGGCAATAAAGAAATGTTGAAGAATCAGGAACAGAAGGAATTTTAATTGAGAAGCTTGTAACTGTAGTCGATCTCGATATGGAAAAGATTGCAAAAATATTATATGAAATATACAACAATGGTGTTATACTGGAAGACCTAAGTAGATTCATTTCGAAAGCACTGCCTAAGAAGTCAAGTGGAAATGAATCAGCCTAATGAGCCATATAACAACATTTCTGTTGAATTGAGGGAGCATCAGCATCAAACCAGAAATAGGACAAGAACAGTGCAGGTTCGTCAACGACATTGGAACAAGGAATGCGATATTTATGCTCAGAGTGATATCAGAAAGGGCAATACAAATGCAGAAGCACGTGTACCTTTGTTCTATAGATTATGCAAAATCGTTTGATAAAGGTAGTATCAAACAACTGTTAGAACTGTAAGGTAACCTGGAAATATTTTGGAAGGATATTTACAATAGTCCAGAACCTATATTGGCTGCGAACCACCTGGGATGAATAGGGAGTTCAGTAAATATACAAAAATAGAAGAGTTGTCTAAGACAAGGATATGTCTTCCTATCAGAATTATTCAACCTATACAGCGAGGTGATTCTAAGAGAATTAAAAGACCTACCAGGATTCATTATTGGCGGCTACAATCCTAACAACATAAGACAGGCTGATGACACTAATAATAGCAGGTAGCGAATGGAAACTACTCCTATAGAAAGTAATGCATAAAAGTGACAATATAGGACTAAACGTCAATTGTAAGAAGACAGGAACAGCCCAATATAAAAAGCAAAAGTTAGAGCCTAGAGGAAAACTTTGTATTGTTGATTTTCTGGCAGGGTCTTCATATAACAATTGGCCCAACAGAATTTCCCTTTCTGGCATAATTTAGCAAATTACAGAAACGCTTACGATTATGGTACAGCACAAAAATATGGTATCGAAAGCATTAACGAGGGCTTGCGAGTTTAGTTTTCGGCAAGCGCATCTTTTTTATTGTATCATTTCACCACAAGGAAGACAATAAAGTCGTAAGAGATTGCTGGGTGTAAAAGAATATGAGAAAAAGAAATTATTATTAAGGGGAGAGAACAATTAAAAAAGAAACAGCAATTAAAAATAAACAGAAGATAACTATTGACAAAGTTGACTGAAAAGAGTTCCACAAATGAGAAGTGCAAAAGCAGAAACTCTTAGCATAGAACTTACGGTAGCATCTACCCCATTCAACTGTAAATTGATAAAATCCTTGAGATTCTGATTCTGTCTGTGTGTGAAAAACTTGATCTTTATAATTCCTCACACAACTACCCGTAAATAAAAGAAGCTGAATCAAGAAAACAGTAGATAGTGGTTTAAATAGCATTTAAATTTTTCAGACCAACGTTCACTGGAAAGCAAGAAACCGGAAGAGAGTTCAACAAACAGGAAGTGCGAGGTCTTTGTGGACCTCTCTACCGTTAGGGTAGAAGATCGATTTTATCTTTTGCTTTCAACTGTGAAATGCTGAGACATTGTATGTGTGTGTATCAGTGTGTGTGTGTGTGTGTGTGTGTGAGAGAGAGAGAGAGAGAGAGAGAGAGAGAAAGCGAGATAAAGAAAGGGATTTCGTTGGAGTAAGAGAAAAACGCGTTGGTATTTACGTAAAGAATTCATTCGCGAAGAGGCGAGCAAATTATTAATAATTTTTTTTACTATTTATATTCGGACAATTGTCCTTATCTATGTTGTTATTATCACAATGTTTCGCCCGTTGTGCCCTCCGGCCTTCCTCAGGTTTAAATCGACCTTGATAACCTATAGGGAATTCTGAACTGAAACTTTTATTTAATCTCCGATTGACTGATCTCATTCCACTGCTCATGTCGAAGGATGTCGTCTAGTTCTTATTTTATTTATCACTGTTCAGTTATTGCACGCCCGCTTCTACGGAGTACAATAAACTCTACCCGACTAAATGATTGAACTCACAACCACTATATTACCAAATTCTCAAACCAACACTTTTACCTAAGATTTCAGTGATTTGGTACCAGCCCCGATTCATGAGTGTAGGCTTTGTTGTCGTCATCGTCTTCTCCTCTTTCTCTCTCTTTCTCTCTCTCTTCCCTGCGTTTGTGATGCCGAAGTCAAGAAACGCCTACTTGATTACTGCAGTTGAAAAAGTCAATTATTCGTTCAGTCGGAAAGACAAACAATACAAATTATCTTTCGTTCATCTGGCTGCAGGGAATGGAATTTGGCTCATAGAGTAGTAACGTTCGCTTAATACTTGCTCGATCCAGCGACAGACAAAAAGATGCCGGTGTTTAATCCAATTAAAACTCTACGAAAATTAAATGTTTGGATGTAGTTTCAGGTTATCCAGAACATTCGATTGTAGCATTTCTTTAAAGACACAGGAACGACTAGAGTATTTTTTTTTTTTAGTTTATTTATATTGATGGAATAAAGTGCTTCATGAATATCTGACAGATACTTCACTGGAACCAGACTGCATTTAGTTTGGTTCTTTGATTTAGATCCTTAAATGTTTACCGTTATTAAATACTCCACTCTCTCTCTCTCTCTCTCTCTCTATATATATATATATATATATATATATATATATATTTATATATATATATATATATATATATATATATATATATATATATATATATATATGAGGGAATTGTATGAAAAAAGTGGAAAAAGTTTATTTGTGACGCGTTTCGTACTTTAGGATTTCATCGGGATAAATTTTTTATGTTGTTAGGACTACATATACGCACGACAGAGGATGCTGGGAATTTAAAAAAAGATTTTTAATTCTTTGTCTATTTCTTTCCATCATTTTTGTAAATAGGTATTTCATACTGTGATATTAGAAGATCTGCCAAGTTTGGTGTAATGTTGGAAGAAACAGGAAGGAAATTTATTGTAGATGGCCTTTGCGATTAAGGCTCTCTCTAGACATTTACGTCGTTGTGAAATATCTTCGCCTTCGATCAGCAAAGTAGC
>CAHIKZ030003932.1:1260000-1277500 GCA_903632075.3 Acanthosepion pharaonis
CTTAGTTACCAATGTTCCACGAATTGAACAGATGTTAAGCGATTTTTATTTATTTATTTTTTATTACCAGACAAGTATTCATTTTTAATTTATTATATTTTATCTATAATATACACGGAATTAAACTGAAATACAGCATGTGCTCTGCATATAGTATTAAAATCACGGTTTATGACATCAGTTTATACTAATTTTACACACTCTTCCTTGATATTGAGCACTCTGATTGCAAAAACTGCAAGCCTTAAAAGTCTAATCATTAGAAATACCCCGGTGCATCTTTTTTGCTTTTTTTAGGGAGCGGTCTAAAATTATATTTAGATTACGTCGACTTGAGCCCTCATTTTATTTTAGAATTTAAGATTTAGCTTATATTTTGACTGTTTGTATACACACACACACACACACACACACACACACACACACACACACACACACACACACACACACACACACACACACACACACACATATACATATATTCGGCAGGAATATTTTAAAATAAAAAATAGCCTTATTTATTTTTTTTTAAAGATTTCTCGAATATTCAGGTCGGTACTTTTAAAAAAAATCAATGGAGCTTCTACTCAAATACGGATATCCGCTAGCGTGCGCCGATGGCTTAGGGGGAAAAAATCTTCAACTCTTGCCGAATTAGTCGGGTTTCGATCCCGGCTTTATGCAATCGGATGTCTAGTCAAACTGATGAGCTGTGTACAGCGAAATAGTCTGTCTGTGGCTAACTATATATATATGTGTGTGTGTGTACACTGATTAGGGTTATGACTTTTTGAAATCCTATGTTCCTGTGTCATAAATCAATGAAATTTTGCTCAAAAGTAAGCAAAACAACATTAAATTGTTTTGGTTCTTGAAAAAAGGTCAGGCCCAACCCAAAAATTCGATTTTAACGCATTTAACAGTTTACAGCTAGAGCATAACCTTACAAATAAACAAAAACAAGTTCTCGTAGGATCAACAAAATTTTGGAAGGCTCCAGAAAGTCATAGTACTACTGTTCTTGTATAGGATTTTCGAGATTTAGTGATATTTTTTAAAAAAAAAATCTAAACAAAAACTTTGTTCATTAATTTTTAACAAAATTCATAGAATTGCGATACAGGAAATAAATTATTTTACAAAAAGTTAAAACCCTATTTACACACACTCACGCACACATACATATTTTCATTTTCTGTTTATTACTCTTTATTATAAACAGAATTTACTTAAATATTTGTATCTATAAAAATATTGTATAAACAGAAAATATATTAAAATAATTGTCGGACATAGTGAATTTTATTATATATATATATATATATATATATATATATATATATATATGTGTGTGTGTGTGTGTGTGTGTGTGTGTGTGTATGTGAAAAATATATAGTAAAAAAAAAAAAAGAATTCGTTAGGTAAATAATTCAAAGTTATTTAGCATTTTTGTTATTGTTTTTAAAAAAATAGTGCTCGATACAAAAGTAGAGCATAAATATAATTATTTATTTAAAAATATGATTCCAATGCTACATAAGAGTTCTCATGTTTCAAAACAAAGCCGAAAACTTCAATATAATTATTTGAATTAAATTGAATTAAAGTACTAAGCTCTGTTCCATCTTCAAGCGAAATTTTTTTGGAATAACTTACTTCAGAAATTTACGCGTTTTATAAGTATATTCATTATTGAAATCAAAATTTCTATGGTAACGGCGAAAATTGAAGATGGAACAGTGCTTAGTACTTTAATTCAATTTAATTCAAATAATTATATTGTAGTTTTCGGCTCTTGTTTTGAAACATGAGAGCTCTTATGTAGCGTGTTGAATCATATTTTCAAATAAATAATTATATATATATATATATATATATATATATATATATATATATATATATATATATATATATATATACGACCGTGTTTTTAAAATTAAAACATTATATAAATATATACATACAATAATCAATTTCTTGTTAACATTTAATATATTTCAAACTTGAAAATGGCTAAATGTATAACCGAAACCACTCGGAAAGAATGAAGAAATCTCCAACTGTTGCCGAATTAGTCGGGTCGGGTTTCGATCCCGGCTTTATGCAATCGGATGTCTAGTCAAACTAACTGTCTGTGGCTAACTATATATATATATATATATATATATATATATATATATATATATATATAAGTTGGAGAAATGTGCTGAGTACAAAAGTACAAAATATTAATAAACCATCAGTAAAATCTTATAAAATTCAAAACGTATCAGAGTAAAAAAAAATGAATTAAGTAAAAAAATAAGCAATTGACCTTTACACACCGACGTAACGTATAGAATATAGAGTTGCTTTTCGTATTTGTTTATTACGTTTATTTTTCAATAACCTACTAATTTCAATAAACTACTGTACAGTATAAAATCATTTAAAAATGAATTAGAAATGTAAAAATGATGAAAAAAATTACATTAAGTCTATTTGAAGCTGGTTGACACAAACTTATTATCCGGGTAATATGCCGGGCATTTTAACGTGGTGTAAGTGGTGTGAAGATTAGCAAGCTTGTCTCAATTACAACTGAATAGTGAGTTCGATCCTCACTGGGTGCCCCATAATTTCGGCTGTGTGCCCCATCTAAGCAACGCTTAGTAAATAGAATAGGCACTTTAACGTTGTGTAATGGTTAGCGAACATGTCTCAATTGATCAATTGCAACCGAATAGTGAGTTAGATCATCACTGGGTGCCCCATACTTTCAGCTAAGTTAAGCTTAGAAAATAGAGGAAGCCCTTCGATGTGGTGTAATGCCCAGCAAGCTTGTCTCGCTAGATCACTTACGACTGAATAGTGAGTTATATCCTCACTGGGTGCCTCATACTTTCGGCCTTGTGCTACATCATAGCTACTCTTAGTCATTCACTACACGGATATTAAAGCCTAAAATAGCGGCCAGGTACAACTTGTTACTTAGCAAACAACTTGTTTAGCGACCTGATCTTTGGAACAGAAAACAGTCGTTGGGTGAGGAGTGGTTGTAATTTGTTGTTCCTCCTTAAAGATTTTCTAGTTTGAGACATGTTATGTCCATGGTATTCTCATCATTGAATGAGAGAAGAATATTTCTATCCCTTCAAGGTATTTGTCAGATTTATCAATATTTCTTTGTATCCTTTTTTACATGATAAAGTTTTCCTATCTCGAAAAGTATTTGCTCGTAAAATCAAGCATGAAAAATGTTCGCTTAATTGAAAATGCTAAATTGTCCTCTAATTACTAACTTCTTCTTCTTCTTCTTCTTCTTCTTCTTCTTCTTCTTCTTCTTCTTCTTCTATGTGCCATGTCACTTCAGGACGTTAGCGATCATGGCTCGCCACAATTTTCTGTCCTTAGGTAGCTCTTCATAAATTTTGCCTTTTTGTTATCTCTCCTAAATCCTGTTCTTACATCCATTGCCACAAACTCTTTCTACGTCTTCTATGTGCCGTGGCCTTTCAAAATGTTGACGATCATGGCCCTCCACAATTTCCTATCATTTGTAGCTCTTAATAAATTGTATATTTTTATCTTCTTGTAATCCCTGTTCTGCCAACATCTTGCATATGCTCGTTCTTCTTCATTCTTCTTCTTCTATGTGCCACTGTGTGGCGGAAAAATCAAGGAAATAAAAGGATATAAAAAAAAGAATGAGCATGTTAGGGTGATAGGATGTGGCAATGATGATGATGAGGAGGAGGATGATGATGAAGAAGAAGAAGAAAATTGCCGTTAGTCCAAAGAGCCCTGTATATGCACAAAAGCTGAGTATCATCTACCATGTATTCAATTGTGAAAGCAGAATAACCTATATAATGTTTTTATTACTTCAAAGCTCCGAATAAAATTAAATTTTAGCATTAAATGACCCATGAAGGAATTGATATGCTGTTAAAGAAATCAATCAATCAATCAACGTAATACGAATCCCCCAATATGTTAGTGAATGCAGAGCTATTTCCTTACAGATGTCTTGGGAACACGTAAGCAACCTTCTACAATCAGGAATATGCTTCAGCTTTATAACGTAGATATGGTTGATAAGCCGTAAAAAAAAAGAATTCAATCAATCAATTACTGATAGATGAAGAGGTGATTTGATAAAACAGAGATATCATTCTGAAAAACGATGCTGATTGTAATGTGGTCAGAAGCGAGAAAGTTTTAAGGAAAATCGGAACAAAACTATTTTTATTTAGAATTAGAAAGAAGCGGTTTCTACTAGAGTTAGTGAGGAAAGAGGGCTTGGATAGCTTGACACTCAGAGGACTTAATGAAATTTTGAGTAACCTACCAAACGAACCCGTGTAAATGGATGACGGAATAGGGACTGAAATGGGCAGTAAAAAGCAAAACATTGCTTAAAGCATTAGGAAAGGGACAAAGAAGCAGTCATAGAAGAAGAAGAAGAAGAAGAAGAAGAAGAAGAAGAAGAAGAAGAAGAAGAAGAAGAAGAAGAAAAGATTGAAGAGGAAATGGAGATACAATAAGGAAGAGAGAAAACGGCGGAGAGATGCATGAAAAATGGAAGGCGTAATACAAAATGAAATGTAAGTTGTGGAGGACCATGTTCACACTGATCTTGACAGGACACGGTACATCTTTATTTTTATTTTTTCAAGATAGGCGTGTGTATGTGTATGTATGTGTGCGCGGGAGAAGAATCCTACTTTACATTTTGCGTAAATGTAAGTACAGTATATATATATATATATATATATATATATATATATATATATATATATATATATATATATATATTAGTATGTGTAAGCATATATCTACATGTTTGAATAAACTTACATACCGGTACATTTTCCTTAATTTCTCACATTTCTGTAGAGAAATGTGTTTCCACGACTGGACATTATTTAACAACACTTAAAGGCATTTCAACGCCAAAGCCTCTTGGCAATGCGATTTGATAAAACCTAAATCACGCGTGATTAACATAAAAACCTCGAGAATCTCGCGTCGAAGAATAAATGTTTATATAATGAGTAAACAAATACAGTACCACGGAGATTCGATTCGGGCCAAGTCAGGCAGGTAACAAGGCAGTGACATTCAACTTAGCCTGCTTCTCTTTCGTCATCTTTACCTCCCCACATTTAGAATGATCTAGGGGCCAACTGGGCAAAACTTGACTTTAAGCAACCAAACATCTTGACATTGCAGAAGAGGGAGACGACCATTTTGAAACTGAATTTTGTGTCGTTGACCTATTGAAGGTGTTTCTATCCATGCAGTAAGATGACATTTAGTTCAGCCTGGAGCAATGTGAAATACCGTGGGGAGAGAGAAGCAGAGATAGTAAAACTGACAGTGGAAGAGACTGTCGAGAGAAAAAAAAAAGAGACAGAAAAAGTCACAGCGAGAGTGAGTGAGTGAGAAAGAAAGAGAGAGAGAGAGAGAGAGAGAGAGAGAGAGAGCGAGAGAATTAGAAACAGTCCGGTAAGGAGAGTATGTTAGAGAAATAAGTAATGAGAATTAGAGAAAAGAAGAAAATAGAAGTTGAATAAAAGAAAAAAAAAGAAGAGAAAATATGTATGAATAGAAAAAATACATGGAAAGATTGAGACCGGAAGTGGAAACACAAGAACAAAAGAAAGAACAAAATAAAGCGTTTAAGTAAGAAATGGCACCCCAACCGTTTTTATTTATTTATTTTATTTATTTATTTATTTTACTAATTTTCCCTAATACAAGGCCTCTCAAAGTTACAGTGTTACGGAATGAAGTTGAATGAACGTAAGAGGAACAAGTACTTAAGAGATGAAATATATATATATATATATATATATATATATATATATATATATATATATATATATATATATATATATATATATATATATATATATATATGAAAATTTGCTTAGCTCTGTTGAGTAGAAATATGAAAAAGTTACTTCCGGAAGACAATGTTACACTGAGCGTCCAAGTATACAGGGTATGGTTTTCTGCAGAGAAAATCATCACCCAAAATCTACGATGGGCGAAGTTGGGACGCGATTTAAATAAAAAGAAACAACAGAAAATTAAGGTAAAAAGAAAAGTTTTTTATTAAAATAATTTAAATAAGAGGAAATGGAGAGATAGAAGAAGGAAGATGGAGGAGAGATACAGGAGAAAAAGAAAGAAGAAAGAGTGACATAAAAGGAAACGGAGATAGGAGGAGTGATAGAAGAGTAAAGGTAAGAAGGAGTGATATAAAATGTAGAAGAAAAAAAAATAAGTGAGATACAAGAGGAAATGGAGAGATGCAAGAAGGAAGGAGTAAGACGGGGGGGAGAATGAAAGATAAAATCCAAGAAGAAGATACAAAAGGAAAGGGGAGAAGTAGGCGGGTTACAAGAAGAAGAAGAAGAAGAAAATCAAGAAGAAGAAAAAGAAAAAGAGAAGGAGAACTACAAGAGGAAATGAGCAGATACAAGTATGAGATAGAAGAAGAGATAAAAGGGAAAAGGAAGAATAAACCGTGTTACAATAGGAAAGAGAAGAAGAAGAAGAAGAAGAAGAAGAAGAAGAAGAAGAAGAAGAAGAAGAAGGATTAGGAGGAGGAGGTGGAGAGATAAAAGTGTGGGATAGAAGAAGAGATAAAAAGGGAAGAAGACGTGTTACAAGAGGAAAGAGAAGAAGAAGAGGAAGATGGAGAGATACAAGAGGAAATGAAAGATACAGTATAAAGAGATAAAAAAGAAAAGGGAAGAGGGTTTGATGCAAAAGGAGAGGGAAGAAGAAGAAGAAGAAGAAGAAGAAGAAGAAGAAGAAGAAGAAGAAGAAGAAGAAATGAGCAGATTCAAGTATGAGATAGAGATAAAAAAAGAAAAGGGAAGAAGAAGGATTGATATAAGAAGAGGAAGAATGGAAGAAGGACATAAATTTAAGGAGGAAGTTATAAACAGATTTGCTTATGGCCATATCACGTTCAAACAACGATTCTTGTCCGATCACCGAAGTTAAGAAACGTTGAGCTTGGTGACTTGGTCAATAGCTAGATGGGTGACCACCTGGGATACCAAGTGCTGTAAACGTTCTAAACACGTATTGGGTCAACGCGGTAGAATATTTTCCCATTCAGCGCCGAAGTGAAAGATTTCGGGAAGGCATGCATCTTCCTAACATAGGAATGTTATGGCTGATTAAGAATAAAAAGAAGTGAAAAGAAACAAAGGAGGAGAAGGTATGATCAGAAGGAGAACAGGTTGAAAAGGCGAAGATTAGAAAATATTAAATGTCCCAAATGCTCAGTATTCAAGTTACTAAGTTGAAAATAAAGAAGAAAAAAAAAAGGTTCAACACAAACGGTAAACAGGATCAAAAAAAAAAAAAAAACTGATGAAGGGCGAAGAGAACAGCGGTAGAAACATTGTAACAAAAACAACAAAGATGAGGATAATAATGTAAATGATGATCATCCCTCATCCAAGAAATTGAGTCAGAACTTAACAGACTAAATTTTAAAGACAGAAAAAAAAACTAAAATAGTAAAAAAAGAACACATTCTCATTGACACCAAACGATAGGGGAAGTTTAAAAATGATTTAATCATTTCTATTTTCTTTTAAATGAAGTATCCTATTAAGGAATATGTTGGTACCGTAACGATCATCAACGCTGTATGTGGAATCGCTGAGCCGATTTCAAATCCTAGTCACGGCTGCTGAATTCGCTTTCAAAAAATACTCTCCAACTAAGGGTTAAATAGCAGAGTAGACTGACTCCTGTAGTTTTTGCATTGTAACAAGTCTAGGAGAAGGGTAAAATCTGAATTCCACCCTGTAGAGTAGGTACTGAGAGACCACTTCACTATCTTTCCTAAGAGGTCATCGGAGTATACAGATATTAAAGAAAACAAATTAGTTGAAAGACATTTTTGCTTACGTCCAGAAGGAACATGGGATTGAAAATAAATATAATCATTTAAGAAACAGACTTTTTTGCACAGTAACACACTGGGAATCAAAGAAATCATACGGGAATCGGCAAACTTGGACTTTTGTGCTGGCAAAAAACCTGAACAGGACAGTTTTTCCATTGACACCGCTATTATTTTAACTAACTTCACTCCTCGGCAATTTTTGTTGCTTTAAAGAGTGATGATTAAAATTGTACTGAAAGCTAAACATATGATGAAAGCGAATTTATTTACATTATTTACATTGTTCGGACAGTTGTCATCATCTTTATTGTCATATTCCCGAAGTCATGTTCATGGAGAACATGACTAAGGACTGTGTGTACTTTACCTAAAGAGTTGTGAGTCTATTCTCTAGCTACTGCAGTGGTTGACAAAAACATGGAGAGTAATGTTAAAGGGAGATAACTGAGACATCCTGGAGAGGCTTGGCTTGTGGAAGTAAAACAATCTGCCAGTACAGTTCGAAATTGCAAGGCCGGAACGTACAACGACCAAAACGTTGTGAATATGACAATAAAAATGAGGACAACAGTCCGAATAATATAAAATAATGTTTTTGTTCTTGAGAATTTACCAGAAAAATATTAAACACTATTTATTCATTAGATTGTTTATTTACAAGAATAATTTTATATTTACAGCATTCTAAAAACTAATATAATTAAAACTAATGCAATACACTATTTTTCACTAGCAGTAGAGCCCGGCGTTGCCCGGAGATATAACAGTAAGAGATAGATCAAGTATCCCCATCATGAAGACTGAAAAAATAAAATTAACAAAGATTATTGTTTAAGGTTGACGGACACGCATGTCTTAATTAGTTTTTTTTTTTTTTTAACGAATTGGTCAAACCCAAACTCAAACAAAAACATTGTTTTCAATCGTTATGAGTCTCTACCGATTGAATAGAATTTTATTATAAAAAATTGTCTTGTAAATGGAATTTTTAAAGCATTCTGAATGTAAAAATAAAGAAAAAAGTGTGCAAGACAATAAGAAACACTACATCCCCCCCCCAAAGTGAAGTTTTGTTGAAATCGGTTGAAAAATGTAGGTAGCCTTTCTGTAATCTTTTAGTTTTACAATTTATGATTTTTACTTATTGAATACAGTAAAAAAAATTGCATATTTTGCTTGTGGTGATTCATAATTAGAATTCTGATTTGAATATATTTTCCACTCGTTGTTTCTAATACAAAAAATATTAACTTTATTTGGGTTTGTTAATTATGATCTAACAAATCTTATTCATTTAGTAGCCTTTCTGTAATAATAATCTTTTACAATTTATGATTTTTACTTATTGAATACAGTAAAAAAATTGGACAGAATGTGTATTTAAAGTAGTTTCCCGCTCCGGTTATTATTTTTAGTTAGGACTTGTGTATGTTTAGATTTCATTATCTTTCCCTAAAGATAAAGAATTTGTTTGTATTCGTACAATCAGTAGAGATCGTTAGATTATTGTTTAAGGTTGACGGACACGCATGTTTTAATTAATGTGTTTAATTAGTTTTTTATTTTTTACGAATTGGTCAAACCCAAACTCAAACAAAAACATTGTTTTCAATCGTTATGAGTCTTCCGATTGAATAGAATTTTATTATAAATAATTGTCTTGTAAATGGAATTTTTAAATCATTCTGAATGTTAAAAATAAAGAAAAAAGTGTGCGAGAGATTAAGAAACACTACCTGCCAAAAAAAAAAGTGAAGTTTTGTTTTATCGGCTGAAAAATATAGGAAATCCGCTCCCATATTTAAAGGAATCCACACACACACAAACAACCTGATGTGAGTTGTCCCCCTTCCATTTTCACGATGTCTTTTAATCGTGTTTTCAAATTGATTTTGTGCAAAAACAATTATATTTTTCCCATTTTTGGCGCTGTTACAACCACAACAAGGTAATTTTATGTAGTCCTGTGAAGTTTTGTTGAAATCGGTTGAAAAATGTAGGAAATCCGATCCAATATATAAACGTTACAGACACACACACACAAACACACACACACACACACAAACACACACACGCAATCTGCGTTTTATAATAAGTAAGATTTACAAATTTATAAAGAAATAAACGTGAAAACAATTTTTTATCCGTAAAGTTATAAACATTTAATAAATTATTAAAATATGTGAACCAACTTTAAGGAAATCCTTATTAGTTACCATTTTATAAAGTTCGAATAAAGTTGCAATTAACCGATGTTTTGCAAACTATTCCAATCAACAAAATACTAAATATACAGTGCTTATTATTTTTGTTGTCAATTCTCAAGAAAAAAGAAAATATATGAATTCACTTTTGTATGTTTAGGTTTTATTACGATTCTCATCATCGCTTTTAAAAAGAATAAACATTACCAAGAAGTGAACGTATTTACAATGACAGCAGTGCCAAGGGGAAAATGTCCCGTGTCAAATTCTTCAAACCCTTCTTCCTCAATATGTGTTCAAGAAATGTCAGCTGTCCCTTCTTAAGTATGCGTGTCCTTTTTGTTTCTGTTTCCATTAACACGCCGTCCATTGTATTCTTAGTATCCTTCTGTAGAAATACATTTCTGTTACTTCTAGTTTTCCTTTTATCTGTGTGAAGATTGTCCAAGCTCATTGCCAAGCAAGAAGCTTGATATTACATAACAGTTCAGCAATCTTTTCTTTCTTTCTAATGAAATTTTCCTGTTTGTTTTTTGTGTTTTTTTAGTACTTGGGTTTAGCTTTTCAAATGCTTAGTAAATCTCTATATTTGCTTATCAGTGGCACTTCGATGTGGTGTAATGTTTAGCAAGTTTGTCTCGCTATATCAATTAGAATTGAGTACTGAGTTCGATCCTCGCCCGGGGCTTCATACATTCGGCTTTATGCCACATCTGATCTATGCTAGGTACTTCGACGTATGGTAAGCAAGCTTGTCCCGCGAGATTAATTGAAAAGTAAATTCGATACTCACTGGGTGCTCCGTATTTTAGGCCCTGTGGCATATCTAAGCTACGCTTATCAAATCACCAATGCCTGTACAGATTTAGGTGTCACATTTTCCAACCTCTAATAAAACACTTTTCAGCTATTTTAACTTTAGTATTATATTTATTTTGATTCATTTGACATATATCTGTCTTTACATTCCCTTTATCTTGCTCCAGCGCCATTTCGTTTCTTTCTTTATCCCTTCGTCTCGATACATTTTTTTATGTTTTCTTTTGCTATGTTTTGTTTTGTTCTTCTCGCATTTTTTCTGATCACTTCTTTCTTGATTATAAATGATTTTGCTTATATTTTCCTTGATTTGTAACTTTTTGTCTGATTTTTGTTTTCACAATTTACCTCCCATCGTCTTTTTCATACTTCCGTTTCCGCTTTCTTCATCTCTTCTTTTTCTTTCCTAATTTTTTGTTTATTTTGCTAGGCTGATGTAGACGCTCTTTATCTCTCTTATTCTCCTAGTTTCTTTTCTCTTCAGCCAACGATCAGCTTCGCAACGTTTATTCGAGCGTTTCTCTCCAATTATCAATCTCATTGCTACACTAGAAGAAAATTTGATATCTTGATAATGAGCTTTGCGGAGGTTAGACCGTTTTCAAAAGACTTGAAAATTCGCTGAAAAGTGCTGACATCACGTGTTAACGAAGTTTGAGGAAGTGGCTCTCCGACAAAGGAAGATGACTGGGACATTATTTTCAGGAGGGCTTGTTTGTCTATTCAAGCAGAAATAAAAGACGACTTCGAAATAGACGTATACATGTAGAATATGCATAAATAGCTGTTATGCTATTTAGATACGCTTTTTGGACAGAGTCAAAGATTTATTGAATAAATAAATGTGCAAATCGGAGAGTAAATAAAAAAAAACCTCCATGTACATGGTGATCAATTGAGCGATAAAGTATACGTTGGATACAAAGATATAAAGAGGCATAATCAGAATAAAATGTTGAAATATTACACCATCGAAAGACAAAAGAAACAACACATGAGATTATATATATATATATATATATATATATATATAAGAAAGTAGAAACAGTTTTTCGTGAGACGCGTTTCGTCCTTTAGGATTTCATCGGACTATATTTTTTATCTACATAAAATGGGTTACTACTACATTTAAAACAATAAAAGACTAAGTGAATATTTAACAAAACAATAATCTAAAATTTGAAAGTGGAATTGACTCAATCGCACGTAATTGTCACAAAAAATATGTAGGAGAAACCTCAAGAAATCTAAATGAAAGGTTGTATGAACAAAAAAGGGAATTTTACAAAACAATGCATTAGTTGCTCACCGTAACAAGACTGGCCACAATCTTGACTTAGAAATACTACTCTGATCAAAAGGAGAAAACAATTCACTAAGATGAAAATCTTCAGAGAGTGCCTTGATCGCAAGGTCATCCGCAGTAATTTTGCGTCCTGGCTCTTGCATTTCACCATTCCTAGCAGAACGTCTATTATCATAGTGTAGGATATCAACGAACAAAAGTGATGGGAACAAAAAAGAATCTAAATGAAATCGGTGAGATTATATACTCACCCCGCAAAAAAAGAAAAAAAGAAAAAAGAAATTAAATTAAATTTAAAATTCCCAGAGTCCGACGTTTGTACTCATGTGTAGTCGCACCAATTTAACACATTTAGTCCGATGAAGTTCTAAAAGACGAAATGCTTCACAAGAAAACTTCATAATATTTTTCCCGGGTACTTTCAAATGTCGCTACTTTCATTTTCAAGGATTAACCTGTGTATTTTGAGGCAACTGGTTTTTAATTCAGGCCTTCTCACGTTTGATCAATAAAACGGTCAAACTGAATTTTATATTTTTCCATAGGAGACAGCATGTTGAAGTCTTCTTGGGCGACATGAAATTGTTCCATAAAAGTTGAGAACGCCAGTATTATATATATATATATATATATATATATATATATATATATATGTGTGTGTGTGTGTGTGTGTGTGTGTGTGTGTGTGTGTGTGTGTGTGTGTGTGTGTGCGCGCGCACTTTTTTTATATCGCGCATGCGCGTTGATTTTTTATGATTTTATCGAATGCGCAGTACGGTAGGGTCAGTTGGACACCGTCCGTGAGAAAAAGAGCGCCATGGTGCAATTCACATCGCCAGAAATTTAGAAAAATCATGCTGCACTGCTTGACATTGGCACAGGAAGCCTCCATATGAACAATTCAGAGTGTTTGGGTGTTAATCTGAGGACAGTTGTTGTAGAGTAGTTTTCACAGTGGAGGCTTGTATTTCACTAAGTCTGTCCTAAAAAAGTCCGACGTACAAAACGTTAGGAACTTGCAAGAAGAGTTAATGACGCAGCAATCTAGTTGTGATCGTTGATACTTCAATGTCCGATATCGACTGACTCGCTCAACACCACTGAGCCCCACTGGTGACCGCTACTACAACTACTACTTATTATGTGTGGGAGAGTCTATTAATAATAGAATAGGTACGTCAGGTGTGACAACAGTGCAGAGACAGAAAGAGGTGGATGAGTCTAATGGTGATTACGAAAAAGCTTGGAGTGATCACTAGTGATGGCGACGTTATATCTCCATTCCTATTTCCACAGAGCCTCAGACTCAACACGAAGGCTTACTTTCAGATAACCTGGGGAGGTTATGCTGCCCTTGATGAAAAGGGGGCTGCTGCCACACAACCAGGAGAACATAGTCATGGTTCTCAGACAATTTCTGCGAACTAATGACCCGATATATCTAGCCACCTAAATCTCCAGCCTGCAACGCACTGGATTATTATGTGTGGGACATAGTTTAGCGAGAGACCAACAAAACTCCTTGTAACACCAAAAAATGATCTGAAGACGAGGATTATGGCAGCATTCAATAACTTAAACAAGGAGACCATCTAGATGTGTTGCAGGAGATTCCGAAGTCGTCTGGAGTTTGTGGCCATTTGATTGAATAAATTTACTCTTTAGTATTTCAAGATATTTTTGTTTAATTTTGGTAAATATATCTGTTAAGATGAGATGTTAGTATTATTTTCATTATTGCGCCATTTAGACGACAATGTATCCATCACCCTATATATATATATATATATATATATATATATATATATATATATATATATATATATATATATTCCCAATTTTATTTATACACGTTTCATTGGCAAGTTTCTGTGAGTAAACATTTATTATGGGGGATCATATAGTTTTTTCGTATTTACGTATTAAGACTAATAAAACATCCTTGATAATGTCTAATAGATCAGCCGAAAGCGCTCTGATCCAAATATCATTTGAATTGTTTTCATACACTCCATATCCCAAAAAATAAATCACTTGTATGGATGCAAGAAAAATGTAATAAAATCTTAATCGTACTGATTTATCAGTCAACGTTAATAAAACTCCCCCCTCTCTCCACACACACACACACACATATATACATACATATATATACATGAATTATTCACACAAAACTAATGCAAAGGTTAATGCTTTAAATGGGCGAGACATCCATCATCGCAAACAATTCAAATAGTATACAAAAACCTCCAGATCCGTAATGAATGAATTGATCTTTGTTTATATAAATTTCTGCCGTATTAGTTGTTATTTTTACTACAAGCTTTCGTCTGTTCCTACAGACATTTTCAGGTATAGAATAGATGTTGTTATTGGATTTTTCTCTTAGTAATAAGAGGACAACGAAAATATGTGTTGTTGTATCCGAAAATGCTATTGAAAATGAGTTATTGGTTTTGGAACGCGCCAAAGCAACGCTGAGTTTGATTTTAAATTTTAAAGTGTTTGCGTTTATACCAAATATGGTGTTGAACAATTTTTTTTACTGGTAAATTTTACTGTCAAAGTAGCATGAACTATATTGTTCAATAATTACAGTAATGTCGCACTTATTATCCAAAAGTCGCACATGGATCAGTTATTTAAATTACTATAAACGTGCAATCAATTTACAAATACATGAATTATTCACACAAAACTAATGCAAAGGTTAATATATATATAGCGCAAGATACTCAATTCTAGAGTTCAAGTGATAAGATGCGCTATGCTATATTAAACGTAGGATTGAGTATCTTGTCCCTTGAACCGCGTGAAGATTGTGAGTCAACTGTGTAACAACGTGGGTGTCCATATGAAACTTTAAATCGCGAAAAGGCAGCAATATTTGAGAATCTCGTTTTAATATTTCGTATATTGCCTCTTTTTATATATTTTAATATTTTACATCCAGATCTCTTCGTCTAGCGTCCGCATATGTTTTATTTTAAATTATATATATATATATATATATATATATATATATATATATATATGGGGGTGTACGTGCGTGTGTCAGTATGTGTGTGTCAGTATGCCTGCCCACGCATGCACACTTTTTTGAAGCCAATATATTAACTCCTTGATTTCTCAATATCAGCCTCCAAAGAATTTCTAATATCACTTCATCTAATTTGGAACTGAGGCCTGCAATCAATTTGTTTCAACAAAGCGATACTTTAGCCAATATTTTATACATTCATGTGTTTTTTTTTTCCTTAATATTACGTCCGCCCGAATTGGAATCATTTTGCATATACTTATACTTACCTACATTTGTCACAGGATGTGCTGAATTATTGTTCTCTGCAGCTTTCTCCCCCTTGTATATCAAAGTCACGCTTTATTCTAACATCTCTCTCTCTCTGTCTCTCTCTCTCTCTCTGTTTTTCTGTGCCCTCTTGCAATGATTATAAAAGTGGTCGGGGGATATATGAGGAAATGTTCATCGACTCTTCTTCAAAGCTCACTACAAAGCTTCCTCATATTTGTAGCTATATGATCTTACGCGTGAATAACCCTCTCCAACACGTCCTATAAATGTTTATGCCGGGAAAGGGCGGTGGCTATAAAATTCATAGGTAATCTGAAAATTCTCAACAATAATTTCTGGAGAACTTGAACCTGATTACAGACTGTATTTTGGTTTTGAAATAACCCGTCGTTTTAGTGTTGTATACTGAATCAGTAAATGAGAGTAAATGGTCAGAAATGGACCCAACCCATCACATGTGGAAAAGCCTTATGCAACCAACACCATCCTGTGCGATTTCGTTTTAACAACCGGAGTCCATAGCCTCAAGGGCTCTAACTTCATTGAACGACAACACCAGCTGCCGGACCATAAATAGCAACATCACAAGCCCTGGCCATTGAAGCAAAAGAACGCTGGTTTAAACAGCTGGACACCTCCTGCATTGAAGGTGGAATCGATTTGATGAGCTTTTCTGGTAATCAAAGAAATTTCTCGGTAGATGATTCTATCCCCGATCATTTAAGACGCGTGATCGAACATTGCACTCTCCACGGTATTTAGCAGCAATTGTTGGTACATAATTGACACTGTAGATGGAGGTTTATCAAATGTCCCCACAATGGAATGGCACATCCGTTTGGATCCTAGTTTTATGCTCATTTCGAACACCGATTATTCACGTCAACTTCTCTTGAGCAGATAAGCCGGTGATATCACGGACACAACTTGACTCAGTGTATATTGGCGACACTTGACATTATATTTACTCGCTGATATCCTATAACTTTTTGACTGGTAGCATATAGATATAATTATAATATATATATAATTTTACCTTCCCTCGCCCCATCTCTCTCCCCCACCTCGTCTTTCCGTCCCTCTTATTCTAACATTAGATTGTCTATCGTGTGTGTATGTCACCACGAAATGTATCTTTATGCATTAGACATCCGACAACATTCATTTCTCTTACTTAAACCCCTTCCACCCATCTCTCCTAAAATTCTCTCTGTTAAGGTTTAATCTCCCTCCTCCTCATACTTACACTCTCTCTAAATTCTGTTTATTTCCGGAGTTGTTTTTTTCTGTTTTCTTTTTGAATTTGTAGGTTTGATGAATTGGATCGTATTTACGATTCCTATGGAATAAATTATGACCATGGAATATTAGTGCCTTTTTATATATTTATATATATATATATATATATATATATATATATATATATATATATATATTAAACATCTATCTTTTACTATCAACCTCACCTTATTTAACATTGGGAGCGGGGTGTTAAAGGTTTTTAAAAATAGATAGACACACTCGAATTGCAACCGCGTTCACCATGCCTAGTCTCGGAATAAACGCTTCTATACAAAAGAACATAAAAATAAAGTAAAACCTAAACAGTTAAAACATAAAGAAACACTACCAATACCAAAATCAACAACACCCCACCCTTGAAACGGCCGAAAGCGCTTGGTAAAATGAAAATTATGGAAGGTTTTGTACTCCCATACACCTATCAAATAGAAAAATCATAAGGATGCTAAAAACTAAAAAAAAAATAATTAAATCTTCCTTGTTTGCCATATTTAAAGAAAGGTTTTTTTTAAAAGAAAAGGTTAGGTTCTAGATATATATATATATATATATATATATATATATATATATATATATATATATATATATATTCATGAATCATTCATACAAAAAACAAATATAACACAGATTTATAT
>CAHIKZ030003932.1:1282500-1322500 GCA_903632075.3 Acanthosepion pharaonis
TTGTGCCAACGGCTTAGGGATAGATTCTCCGACTGACGCCAATTCAGCGGAGTTTCGAGCCTAACTAGATGGAATCGGACTGTCTGTAGATGGCAACATCTATATATAAAGAATAATACATTTTAGTTTTTAATCTGGCATATTTTTATTCCTCGAAACGTTATTTTTATTGTGGACCCGTATTTCAGTAGACGCTCTGTTTATTTCATCCCCCACCCCGGCCTACACACTTGAGAAAACTTAATAAAAAAGTGTGTCTTCCCTCAGGATTTTTCTTTATTAAGTTTCTCGAGTGCGCAGATAAAAAAAATACCGATTTCAATACGGATTGGGATAAATGATGCTACTCACGCATGAAAATGGTGGAAATATGCAAGCTGTCCATAAATTCCTCTGTTTATTGTGCCCATCACAGTTAACAACCGTCAATATACTTCCTTGCATGTTAAAGAAATATTAAAGTTTTAATTTCGATGATCATTTAGAGATTTAGAGATTCTTGATAAAATCCAAAGAATAATCAGCAACAATATTGGTCCTGACCTGGCGTTTCGCCTTCAGCCACTACCCCCCCTTACTGTAAATTAGATTTCCTGTGTTTTTACTTCCATGGTAATTGTTCGGATCAACTCTTCGCTATGGCACCAAGACTTTATAAATTTAAGCGAAATGCTAGATTGGTAGCAAGGTTTTACCAGTTCACGGCTGAATTGGCAAGATGCAATCGTAAGTTCCATGCTCTCAGTTTATTTTCTCACACTTCTCGCTTGATTATAAACTTTGAATCACATGTGACGCACAGAACGTAGTGTAAATAACTTATTATTTGTACATTCTTTTATTGTGTGAAACGCTATGCTATTTGCCAAATAAGCTGAGTTGCCTTGCAATACTTATAAATCTGAAAACAATCATGAACGTTTGGATAGTACACACGAAAATGTCCTGGACAAGCAAAGGGTTAATTGTTTCTTTTGTCTTTGACTGAAATGGATGAATCCAACACTCATCCTAGGTTAGGAAACTAAAAATAAAAACTAGACGAGATATCTGTAGACATGGGAAAATTTACTCACGTAGATTAAATAAATGGTTCAGTTTGAAATTCAATTTAGGTTACCTGGATCTAATAAACCTGATGAAGTTGTTAAACCCGGATTTTTAATAAAACTAATAACAATGCAAGAGAAAACGTTATGTGTATCCTCGTTCATCGAAACCAAGTCGGTGACTCAAGTGCAACAGAATTACAAAATGCGAAAGAAAAAACATCAAGTCTTGTTAGCAACCGTTTCTAGCGCAAGCGGTTTCTGGAAACAGGAAGCGTCGTGTAGAAAGCAGAAACTGCGCTTTGATTAGATGTGTGGCGTGTAATGAATGGAGCCAATGTGGAAGTTTCTGATGTATCAAATCAAACTTTATTTGTTTGCTTATGTTTTCCAATAAATCCAGTGGGATTATCTTCATTTTGTTATGTATTACCTGTACAGTTTTAAATTGTACCGATATTTTAGGGACACCATGTATTTCCGACGGCTGGTTGACTTTGTTTAGCGGTATATCAACCACGGTGGGTTATTAAACAATTTGAACACAATTATATGGCTTCAAATAAATATATTTTTAACGGCTTCAGCTGCAAATAAAATGTATTGCTGGTTATTTTTTATATAAAAATGTATTGCTTGTATTTTACTATAAAAATGTATTTTCATACGTTTATAGTATTTTGTTTTTGTTTGGGGGTTCACTATTTGTCCATATCTGGGACACTAACAGGTGCTACAACCCCAGGTCAGGGCGAACCTGGGAACAACAACAATTAAGAGTTGGTCTCACGCTCGTCAATGCTACAAAAATCCCGATCAGACGGATGTGATTTATCTTCATGCCCAGGACTATTTCCGAGGGTGAAAAGCTCTTTCAAAGAAGAAGGTGCAACTATTCAAAGGCAAAAAGAGCCCCAAGAAAGGTACAACCGATCTATGATGGCAATACTCATTTTAGATGCAATATTTAGAGGTGTTTCTGCTGCTCTAAATACCTTTGGCGAAGCTATGAATCCCTCTCTTGTTCCCAGATATGGGTTAAAAAGTAACAGTAATATCTGGAAACATCCTTGTTATTAAAACAAAATTGTTAATGCAATATTCACGTGCTAAGAAAATAAATATTATTACAGTTCAACAAAACATTCAGCTTTTATTAAAAATCAATCACTCAATCAAGGTCAAGCGAAAGAAATGTATTTCTGTGGCAGGATGCAGATAATACATGGATTAAACATATGAGGGATAGGGAATTTTTTTTACGGAAAATGAAAACAAAGGACGACCTCTGTAGTTCGAATAAGAAGGAGACGCTTGATACGTAATAAGGAAGGATTTTGTCACTCACAGGATAAATTAAATGTGAGAAGGACAGAGAGAGAAACAGAGCGTAACCTACCTAAAAAGCTTGTGTAAATGGATGATAGAATAGGGACTGGGAGTGATGATGAAAAGGGATTGGAAGTTGTGGAGAGCCATAAATGTACACGGCATATTGAAGAAGGCAAAAGCGAAAGAGGGAAACAGCGAGCCATCTAATAATCTTGTGTAAATCGATCGAAGAACGAGGACTGGGGGAGAAGGATAAATTATAAACATCACTAAGGGGTAGTGAGGGTAAATTGGTATGAAGAATCAACACTTCCCATGTCCTGAATGGACACAGCACCTAGATAAAGAAAATGTATAGAGTTCCATACACACACTGATTATATCGACAAACGATCTATCCTCAATATTGAGCAATTTCACCCATCAGGATCGTCTTCTCTCCAGTTTCCTCGTCTTTCTATTGTCGGTGTCGGAGATGGCTGTGAATCAGAGAGAGTTTGACAAGGTCATTCCTGTAAATTTGATTTTGATTAGTAACTCTGCGCGACGGAGAAACCCACACACTTGGCCAAAAGCGCCTCCCTTGCGGCTCAAAGGCGAGATCAGGCAAACCTGATTTCATCGGGTTTTCGGATGCTTAGTCTCTCAAGGGCCGCCTTGGTTATTCCAGCTCGACTGCCGCTGCCGTCTTTCACCGATTTGGCCGTGTAGATCATCGACTATTCCGCCGTTGGGGACTTCGGGTGTTGGTTCCGTTCACTCTGATCCTTCTTCTTCGACCTTACCCCATGGGTGGCTCCACAGGAATTGAAACTCCACTCTTAAGATCACTGAGAAAAGTAAGGCCTCTACCATGACAAGGAATGACCATATATATTTTACAGTAATTATATGTATTAAAAAAGCTAAAAAGATTGGATCCTAAATTTGATATTACCGTAGAGGTATACGATTCTGAATTATTGGTACTTATCCTGTTATTACTGCTGCACAACCGTTGCGATATTTATATATGGGTTTGTAAAGAGACGGTGGAATTAAGGTGCTACGAAGTAGAATCCCCATATAGATAGATATTATAAGGAAAGAACTGTGCAAGTTTTTCAAGAGCCATAATTTGCAGTTATATATAAAACATTATGACGGAAGCAAATTATTTAGATGCCATATTTAACTTGAGAACCGTGTTGTTTAGACCTTTTCTTAAGAAACTAAGCGCCGTTAGGTGTGCCAGTACTGAATCCAGCCATCCAGTAAGTTTATTGAAACATCTTTACAAATTTATACAGGTTAGACTATTTGCAAACTCCTCTAATGAATATATCTTCAAGGATACCGCTATAACATGTCAAAAGGCATTCAGTGAATGCAAGCACACTGCTCGCTTAACATTTGCAAGTGGCTACTGCGGTGAGTATCACAAGAAAACCAAAATAATAACAGGAAAAGAAAAGGGGAAATCACATGTTTTAATCCAACCTACAATATTAACGTTAAATATTGCGGGGCTAAAAAGTTTCTAAAGTTTATTGATAAACATTTCTCTAATTTACCGGAGTTGAAAAGATTATTCAACGGAAATTGAAGATAAGCTTTAGATGCACCAACAACATAGTAAAATTATGATATGATAGCAAAGAACTCCCGTAGATGTATCGTCAGAGTGAAAGCAGTGTGCCCTTTGAATGGAGCGTGTTTGCTACGAGGCGTTGTTTATAAAGATAAGGCGATTACTACAAAGGAGCTGCTGAGCGAGAATTGGAAAGCTGGTTATTCAACTATAACATATGCTTGAGCAACAGTAAATACAAAGGTAACACTTTAAATTCTATGTACTATTGGGACGTCATTAACAGAAGAAAAAAGCACCGGTCATCAATTGAAGATACTGGCCAAACCCAGATCATATAATGGTATCGGAAAAGGCTGTAATTTGAGCTTGAGTGAGTTGTTAAAGAACAGAGGTGAGATTATGGCCGCATGCTAGCATAAAAATAAAAGTTTAATTAAAAATACACACCCGTGGTGGGAGTGAGATGCCACCCTTGGATTATATAAATTAAATGATAGCTTGATTCCATTTCTGCTTGATTTTGATTTTGATGTTATATATATATATATATATATATATATATATATATATATATATATATATATATATATATATATCTTTCATCACTTTAAACGTTAATTTTAGTGGATACTCTTTTTTGAGAAGTTTATTTATTTTATTTTCGGCTTCCGACCTGAATATTCTACAAATCATATAAGGGAAAAAAAATTGCGCTCAACGGCAGGATTCGAACCTGCGTCCCTCTGGGCAAAGTAAAACTCTCGGTCTGCCGTCTATTCAAATAAGAGTATCCAATAAAAAAAATAGCATTTTAAAGTGATGAAAATCTGTTGGATTGATAAATAAAAATTCATCATTTTATAAAATTACTTTGTTTACGTTTGGATACGAAACTGAGCAGATATAAAAATTTCAAGGAATTTGTGACGCGTAGAATTTCGTTTAACTTCACAGTTTGCTATTTGCTTCATCAGCAAGGCAGCTCCGTGGCCGAGTCGGTTAAGATAATGATCTGAAGCTAATCCGAATTAAAATAAAAATTAATTTCCGTATATAAATAAACTTTTTAGGCATTTTTAAATCATTAGTATTTTTTCGCCACTTGTCGACTCATATTTATCATTACTCATGCTTGTAAATTTTCAAAACACGGTCAGCACATTCCGGCCATGCTCATAGTTGATATTACTGAGTGTTGGATTTGGATTTATATGATTAATGCTTCCTTTAATTTTAGCCGTTTTCTACATTTGGATGAGGCGATTATGTTCGTACTATGAGAACATTATTGAGCGTTGGTTTTTCCATTCAAAATACTTTGTCAGCGAGTCATTGATAACACACACACACACACACACACACACACACACATATATATATATATATATATATATATATATATATATATATATATATATTAAATAGAAGAGAGAAACCGCAAACGTTTCTTGTAGTAATGTGGATTTTTAAAAAAAATATATTAGGCTTTATTTTCTATAATTTTGCTATACGTGTTTTCGGTCTCGCAAACTTCATCAGGCAAAGAGTGAATATTTCCACATATTATTAAAAGAAATTATTTTTTCGTATGTTTTACGATGTTTAACTTTCTCGATGTTAAACATTATTTTTGTGCGTTAATGGCACAAATGTCTTCCTTGAACTGGCAGTGCGAAAGTTCTTCTGCGTGAAGGGAAATAAAACAATTAAGATTGGTCCGAGAAAGGGTGAGGAAAGATATCTGTATTCTTATCTTTTAATGTCCCCTGTGTGTTCTTGGATCTATGTCCATTTTTTGTATTGTGTGTGTTTTTGTCAGCATGCGTATGTATACGAATATTTCCGCTCCATACTTACATAATGTCTTATTATAAGGAATTAGTATACACTTATATGCACACATACATAAACACACATAGATATACACACACATACACACGCACACACATACACACACTTTCTATGTTGTATAGGGTTCGTGTGTACGCCTGTGAGCAGTCTTGTTTTTGCCAATATGTGCATATACATATCAGTATGTATGCGTGCATTCCCTCTCCATACATATATACTATCTTATTATGAGGAATTAGTATACACACATACATGCATACACACACATATGCATACATATATACATACATGTACATACACCACACTTCCTATGTTGTGTAGGGTTGGCGCGCGTGTTTGTGAGTAGTCTGTTGTTTTTGCCAATATGCGTATACATATTCATACTCCACAGATACCTGCGTCTGACTGTGTGCGCAGGCATGCGAGGGGTTCGACCATTGTATTTGGCCATTATGTATGCATGCTGCGTGTTTTTGCGTGTGGGGGTTATGATCTATTTAGTGCTGCTTTAAATTTGTTTATGAAGTTTTATTTCCTTGTATTTTAAGTAAGAATAATTGACTGATATATTAGCATAATTTTAAATTCAGCCTGGTTATATTCATAGATGTGTTGAGATATAAAGAGTTTTCTGTTGTCTGATTATTTTATGTTGCTTTTGTGTAGGAAGACCATTTTGTTTAGTTTTTGGCTGATACCTATATATGATTTCTTGCATTTTGTGCATTTGAGTACATAAATCACATTTTTGTTGTTGCAGTTTAAATTTTTATTTATTATGAATGTCGTTTTGGTTTTTTTTTAAACATGTAGGAGTTTCCTTCTATAATGATGTCACAAACTCCACATCTTTTTTTTTTTTTTGCACTCCGTCTATTGTGTGTTGGTTAAATTTGGATGAGGTTAATATATGTTTCAGGTTTTTGCATTGGCATTTGCTTTTAATTATTTTTGTTGTTTTAGTATATTTTTCAGTTTGTCATTCTTGCTAAGTAGGTCTAGATTTTTTTGTAATTTCTGTAAATAGTTCAGAATTGTTCTTGTATGTTGAGACATATGGTTGAGTTTTTTCGATGTGATGTTTCTTTGGATTTCGTAGTTGGTCTAAAGAAACTTTTTTGCAAGTTCAAAACCTTTGTTTATTAGTGTTGTGAGATAGCCTCGTTTTTTTTTTTTTTAGAGTTTTATGTAGTTCTTCTAGGCAGGTTTTTCGGAGGTATTTGTCAGTCACTATAGTACAGGCCCTACGTGCTAGAGAATAGGGGATGGATTTCAGGCAGCTTTTTTGGGTGAAGGCTCTTGAAAAGAAGATATTGTTGAGTACTGTGTTTTATTGTGAGTTTAGATCGTTTTTTTTTTTTGTATCTGTCTCACTATCCATTTTATCATTTCTTGGTAATGTTTTCAACCAAGTTATCTTTCTTTCCAAGATATTCCGGGATTTTCCTCCTCTTCTTTGCATTTTGACTCCCATAATCCTGATAGAAATTGGTGAGTTTCTTTGGGATATAGTTCCTTGACTTCTGTTAACAATTTATTATCAATCTCTGTATTTTTTCGTGAAAAGTATTAATTTGTCTTCTTGTA
Organism: Acanthosepion pharaonis; assembly: GCA_903632075.3. Classification (NCBI taxonomy): domain Eukaryota; kingdom Metazoa; phylum Mollusca; class Cephalopoda; order Sepiida; family Sepiidae; genus Acanthosepion; species Acanthosepion pharaonis. The sequence goes on from CAHIKZ030003932.1 coordinate 1,289,893, forward strand.
TTTCAACTTGGGCCTACGTTTTTGTTAGGCTTGTTGTATTTTTTTATTTTTTTTTTTGTTTTTCCGTGTCTTGTGGGTTAATTTTTCGCGGAATTTCCTTGGAATAAATATCTCCACTATTTTTATGAAGGTTTTCCATATTTTTGTGGTTTCTTTATTTTTTATATATATATATATATATATATATATATATATATATATATATATATATATATATATATATATATATATATTCTATTAAGCTATGGTATTTATATGAGAAAAAATTCTGAGTGTATAAAATAATAAAATGTGATAAATTGTATGTAAATATAAGCAGTGTGGACACAAAGTTCAACAACAAAAGTGCGTTAAACCATGAAACAGATTAGCTGTACTGAATTCGGTATTGAATTGATTCAGTATTGAAAGCTGTGTTCATTCTACTTATATATATATATATATATATATATATATATATATATATATATATATAGGTTGCAATTTGTCGACATTTTACATTTTTAATTTTTCGCAAGCGCGTAGATTGTATTTGATTTTCTCGACTGCACAGTATGGTAGGAGCACCGTCTGTGAGAAAACGAGCATCATGCAATTCACTCCGCCAAAAATTTGGAGACGGGAGGCTGTACTGCATGACATTCGCGTCGGAAGCTTCAGTGCGGGCGTTTCACAGTGTTTGTGTGTCAATCTGAAGACAGTCTCAGGATTTGGAAAGATTTGAGTGAGTCTAATGGTGATTACGAAGGCGTTTACAGTGATGGCGACATTATGCCTCTATTCATCTTCCCACTAGGCCTCAGACTCAACACGGACGATTACATCAAGTAGTGTTGCTGCCCTATGTCTAGGAACAGATTTCTGCACCATGCCACACAAACAGTCATGGTTTTCTGACAACCTCTGCGATCATATCACCCCCTTACATCTAGTCATCTAACTCCCCAGACAGCAACCCCACCTTGATTATTATGTATTGGTCACAGTTAGGCGAGAGACCAACAAAACTTCATGTAACACTAAAAATCAACTTAAGAAAAGGATTGTAATAGCATTCAAAAGCTTAATCAAAGAGGACCGTCCAGAAGTTTCAGAAGATTCCTAAATGATCTGGAGGCCGTGATTGAAGATAATGGAAATTTTATTGAATAAATTACTCTTTAGTATTTCAAGATATTTTCGTGTAATTTTGGTAAATATATCTTTTAAAATGAGAGGCCAGATTTTTTTTCATTTTTCGTAATTTAGACGACACTTTTTCCATATATACATACATACATACATACATACATATATATATATATATATATATATATATATATATATATATATATGACCACATATATCTATATGTATCTCTGTCACTTTTTATCTATAGATAAACATGTATGTATACGTATATCTACATGTACATACACATACATGTATGCACATATATATATATATATATATATATATATATATATATATATATATATATATAAAGTATCTTTTAATTATATCTCTATAATTTTTGTTCTTTCTCACTTCCTCGTTGTACTCTCATAAAATCGTGGCAATTTTTTTATGCACTTCTTTTCTTGTATAAACCCAGATTTCAGTTTAGAAGATAAAAATTTTCAATTTCCTCGCGAAAAGCAAAAAGCTAGCAAAGTAAAGAAAGGAATTGTGGCTATCAGAAATTTGTCTACGTACATCCAACCGGAAGTTAACGCGATTAACACAGGTGCTTATCTCATGAGACATTTGTTTGGCGGGAAAGTGCAGAACGGGAATGAATCGAGGGCGATGGGGGATGAAAATGGCAGAACTTTACGATAAACCAAACGAAGTGTTGACATCGTTACAGCGTTTATTTTTGGCGATATGTTTGATATAATTTTTTTTTTTTTCGCTTTTTAAAATGTTTCCTCATAGATTAAATTTGAATCACCACCGTTAAGGATTTTTTTCTTCTTTTTTTTTTTTTTTTTTTTTGTTAGATTTGGATATTTTATTTGATAAATATTTTATAACACCTGGATAACTTGTCTCCCCCGAATTTGTTTCCACACATAGCCATAGCTATTTTATTAAAATAAAAAATGTGCTAAATTGTGAATGATCCTTTCTTTCTCTTGTCAGGTAGCGTAAAAAACTCGTCATTAAAACTGTGGTTTTGAAAAAAATACAGTGATATATGTTATAACAATTTGTATACTTATAATCGGAAAAGATGAAAATTCAGGGACAGTTAAGAAGGGTTTGGGGAATTTAACACTGACAGGACATATTGAATGTAAAATGGGTTGTGAGAAACAGTGAGTTACATATCTGTAAGTGAATGGTAGAGAGAATGGGAGAAATGGTAAAAGGATAAATGTTCCTTAGAGGCCAGGAAACTGTGGAGAGCAGTGAACGCTCAGATCCTGAAGAGATATGGTGTATGTTGACGGCATGACGATTTATCCATTTGCCGAAATTAATGTACTGTCTTCCTATAATTATTGTATATATCTTACTATAGTTTCCTAATTTATGTACTTATAATTGTGTACATTAATATAGCTCAGAAATATATATGTACTTTAATAAAATTTCTTCAAAATTCTTCTGTGAGCCGCATCCCTTCAGGGCATCGGCGATCATGGTTCTCCACATCTTCCTATTCTTTATGGCCCTTGGTAGTTTTTCTCTCTTTGGTAAAATTCCTGTACCTCCCCCATTCCGTCGAATCATTCACACAAGCTCATCAGATAAGCGGCTGGCTGTTTTTCCCTATCTCACGTTCACTCAGTATTCCTAGTGAGGATTAAATTTTTCAAGCCCTCTTTCCACATTATGTGTCTAAGAAATTTCATCTGTTTCTTCCTGATTCTGAGTATAAGTGTTCTTTCTGGTGCCATTTTCCTTAAGACGCCCTTGCTGCTTACTCACTCCGCCCATGGAATTCTCAGTATCCTTCTGTAGAACCACCGTTTTGTTGTTTCACATTTCTCTTTATCCGTAAAGAGAATGTTCAGCATTCACTGTTATATAAGAGGATGGATATCCAGCACTCTTTTCTTTGTTTCTAACGATATTTTCGGTACCTCAGCACCTTGCTTGGTTTTTGAAATTTATCGTTCCGTAGTTCAATGTGAGATCGTTTTTTTTTCTTTTGTCCCATTTTGCATCCTCTGTTAAAACACTTCCGAGATATTTAAACTTCTGCACCTGTTTGGTGTTGACATCTCCAATTTGAAACTCGCTTTTTGGGACAAGAGAGGTAAAAAGAAAATTGATATACATACATAACATCTTCTGATAGGACAATCAGGTGTCTATTCATATATATATTAATAGTTTTTGGAAATCTTTATTTAGTAACATATAAACTGGTAGCTGGAATTGCATTAGTAGGACCCTGGGGACGGCAACGCCTATATCAACCAGAAAGTGACACGTAAGCGCTGACAAAGACTGTCGCATTTTCCATCCTTTTTTAAAACACTTCCAAACATTTAAACTTCTGTACTTGATTGATGTTGACATCTTCAATTCGGAAGTCATATCTTGGGCTTATTTCTCTTGATGATAGCCATAACTTCTCTCTTCTTGTAGTTAATAGTTAGTCAGCCTCACTATAAAAACCTAAATCATGGTCTTCGAGGCCGTGGTCCTTTCCACCCTTCTGCACGCTAGCGAGACCTGGACTTTGTATCGTCGGGATATCAAACGTCTTGAGCGGTTTCAGCAAAAGAAGATCCGGAGAGTCCTTCGTATCACCTAAGACGGAGTTCTCTCTCGGGCATCTCACTGCAGCATCGAGGCTACCATCCTTCAACATCGCCTCCGCTGGGCGGATCACGTGTCCAGAACGCGTTCCACTCAATTCACACGTATCATCCCGTTTAGAGAACTTGCTAGCGGCAAGAAGCTAGGCGGAGGCCCAAAGCGACGCTACAAGGATCAGTTGAAGACATCCCTGACAAAGGTCAATATCGACCCTGGCACCTGGGAAACTGTTGCTGCAAATCGATCTTCTTGGCGTAGGGCCATCTGTTTTTTTCTTCTTTTTGGGGTGGGGGGGCTGGGGGCGAGAATTTCGAGTCCAACCGTTAAAATGAAGAGGATCTGCGACGTGCTGTCAGGAGGCCCGACTCGTGCACCTGCGTTCACCACCCACACTCCTCAGTGACTCCTGCTCACGTCTCTTCAGTAGTAAGCTAGGACTTCACACCATGTTCGTCACTGCCACCAGAGGGGAGAAAGAGAATGAGAGATGTCGATTCCAATGCTCGGATTCTAGCGGGTGCTGTCGAAGATAGTTAATCCATTTTCTTGTGACTCTTATGCTACCCTATTTAAGAGATCCCGTAGTTTTCTTTCCATATCAGCCATCAACACAATGGCATCTCCATATCCTATATTGTTAAGATTACAAACAGCGATTGAAAATAGCCCCGTAATCATTATATATTTTAATATTACCTCTTAAAATTCATGTACTTTAATATGATATTATAACCCTAGCGTTCTTTAAAATATTTTCGTGACATTTATGTACTTTAACCTTATTTACTCTCCGTAGTCCTTAGGTAATTCATGAGAACTGCCAAAACCTAAATTCATAAACATGCGCTTTATTATTCACACTACATTCTTCAGATTGTTATCCCTGAGTTCATTGCCATATTCATGAGGATTCCACCATTGTACGCTCCAGCCGTCTTCAGGCATAACAAGTGAAACTAGAACAATCTAACCCCTTGGATGAAATAAAGTGTTCATTTCTAAAGTTCCAGTTATCTGAAGAAGGCTGGAGCGTATAACGGTTGAAACGTTGTGAATATACCAACGAAGATGAGGAAAACAGTCCGAACAATGTAAATAGTGTAAATAATTACAATGCCACATCTCGTAACTATAGACAAATGCACTTTATTCTTCGGAAAATTGTCATGAGAGTTTAAGTCCCATAGTTTGATGTCTACAATAGTTGAAACTTTGAACGAATATTGAAGACAAAAAGAGGGCGTATGATACACAAGTACACTTTTTCCGAAATTTTTACTCAGCTTAAAAGGCTCTTATTTGAAACAAGATTGCAAATACACTCATCAGAACAGATAATAAAACACAAAGTCGGCAACTGATGATAACAATTGTTTGATATGACGTCAATATTTGTTTCTCTCTTCGTTCTCGGTGAAAGACAATATTTATTTTATTTTCGTATTTTATTAATATATAGACATATAATAAAGACATCAAACAGAAAAAAATGTATGATAAATTAATCAACACCTTAAAATTTATGGCCGGTTATGTCTAGTTAGCGCCTTTCTTCGAAAATAAATTTTGAAACGGAAATTAGAAGAAACACGCAACAGTTAAACATCCGGTTCATTTCTAATCGTTAATATCGTGAAAAATATTTTAGTAAAATATATCTACGACATTGAGATTTTAATGGATAATATGGCACACCATTTCAAAACGTTATATAGAGGTGGTTGTATTACGGATGCAATTTATTTCCTGTTTTTAGCTTCAGAAAAACGGGGCCGTATGACACTCGAGTCGTATTATACACAAGAAAATACGGTACTGTTTATCGTCAGTGGAGGATTTGGAATGAATGCACGTGGAAAAAGAAATATTCTTCCTGTAATGATCAGGTGTTTCTTGAAAGAAACATTATGTTTTCATGGTTTCGATTCTATTAATCTAACTACACATAAAATTCACTGATTTTATGTTTGACACTGCTAATTGACAATAATTTAGAGTTAGAGTTAGAGTAGTTAGATGGGTGACCGCTTGGAAATACCACTTGCAGTAATCTTGGATGTGCCGGGAGTTTAATGGATAATGGCTCGGAATTGTTAATCGGAGAACTGAGTTCCAGTTTAACTTGGTTTCCTTATATTCATTTACGCGCAAATAAGTTTGGGAAGAGTATGCATCCACTTCTTGTCCCCTAGCTATGGGTTAATTAGTAAAACTTGTATCAGTAAATTATTATTATATTAAATAAAAATATTCGTACAATGTAAATATATTTTCTGCAAAGGGTTGATAAGCGGTAGAAAACGAACCAGACAATATGCATTTTTACTTGTTATCCGGAATATGTTCATTTCATATATTAAGATAATGATTGCAATTAAATGCAGGATCAGAGTGTAATGTCTATGCCTAATTTCCAAAAGTTCTACGATGAAATCATTTACATCTGCCAGCTGAGAAAGAAAGTATGAAACGAGAATGTAATAAGAAACACGAAGAGAAGGATAAGAAGATATGTGGTGGGGGTAAAAAAATGAAGATATAAAACGGTGGGAGGTAAGGCCGTTAGAAAGAGAGAAAGGGGGAAAAGAAGAGAAAAGATATATGAAGGAAACAAAGTAGGAGAGAAGAAAGCTAGAGAGAGTAGGAGGAAGAAAGTGTGGCTATGAAGGATAAAAGTGGGAGTTAAGAAAGCTAGAATAATGGAGGGAAGGAAGGCGAAAGGGAAAAACAAAGGTAGAGGAGGGAGAGGAAGAGAGGATACAAAAATAAAAGGGTGGTAGGTAAGAAAGCTAGAAAGAGGGAAAGGAAAGAGGATAAGAAAGAGAAGAACTGCTTAGTAAGACATATAGAGAGGGAGATGGATGAAAAAACGTAGAAGGTAAGAAAGTAAGAGATAGGAGGAGGAGGGACAGCCGGAAGAAGAAAAACGAGAAAATGAAGGAAAAAAGTGGGTGATAAGAAAACTACAGAGGGTAGGAATAAGGAATAGTGGATTTAAACGTGGGGGTAATAAAGCTAGGGAAAGGTGAGAGGAAAAACTATATGAAGGTAGAGAGATGAAAGGTAAGAAAGTTGGAAAGAGGAGGAGAGAGGAAAAGAGGATGAGGAAAGGATGGAGGTATAAAAACTAGAGAGAAGAGGATATTGGAGATATGATGGAGGTGGAAGGGGTATAAAATCTAAAAAAGAAAAGGAAAATAATATATCATACTTTCATTCAGAACCTTCCTAACAACCTCCTTCATCTTCTCAGTGTCTTCAAATCGACAATCCTTGATTTTTCTCCTTCAGTTTGCGGAACAACTAAAAATGTTTAGAGCAAGGCCTGGACTGTCGGGAGACTGAGGGACAATTTTGATGCCCATCTCTCTCAACACAATACTTTATCACAACAGCGATCTTCCGAACTGTCTTTACGTACCGACTGCATTCTGCAAATTAGTCAGCTGTGACAGGCAGAGTTTAATAGCATGCATTCAAAGAGCTCTTACAGCCGTCTCCTTCAATCTGGAAGAGCAAAAATTGGCAGGTATTAGGTTGGTAGTAAAGACATGCTAAAATTATAATAATCTTGAACAGTAACAGCTGCCTTCGCTAAAAAAAGTTTCAAAACCTCTGGAATGTACATCGTCCGTACAAATGCTTATATCGACCATAATTTATGAAATCAACAGGAGGAATCTTAAAAGAAAATAAACTATTTTCAAATAGTGACTTCTTCCTCTTCTATGTGCCGTCTCCTTTCAGTATGTGGGTGATTATAGCGCTCCACATCTTCGTATTCTTTGTACCTCTTAATAATATTCGTCTTTTCATCATCCTTCTCAGTCCCTGTTCGCTCATCTATTGACACAACCTCGTTAGGAAGGTTGCCCGATGCTTTCCTCTGTCTTCTTTGCCTTCAGTATGTTTTGTGAGTGTCGAATTCTCCAAGTCTACTTTTCTCGTGATGTATCCCAGAAATTTCAACAGTCTCTTTCGGATTCTAAGTGTAACTCTGTTTTTTTTTTCTATTTATTTTCATTCAGACTTCCTCGTTGCTCACATCTTCCGACCATGGAATCTTCAGCTTTCTTTCGTAGAACAATATCAATGTTGCCTCTAGTATTTTCTTCACCTGTCAAGAAACTGCCCTACATTAAGTTCCATATAGTACGATTGATGTTACATAGCAGTTCAACAGTTTTCTTTGTTTCTAACTGTTGTAACCTAGGGAAGGTTACTAAATAGAATAATCACACGAAGGTCGGTAAGAAACGATAATGCTTAGTACAAGAAGAACACATATAAGATTCGCCAGCGGAGCGTAGTAGTACTCAACTGCTAGATGTGAGTCAAGTGAATTCCACAATGAATCTCCAACTGCATGATATCTACCAACCGCCCCACGCGATCAGATGTGGCACAAGTCCGAATTTAATGTGAGATATCAGAACCCCTAGGCTCGGCACAAAATTCCCCGTAGACCCCGTATAAAACGTGGTCGGCTAGCTTCGTCTGGGGATCCTCTTTGCCTAGAGGCAGAGAGTTTGACCAGCACAGCTAAGACGAATCTCCGACTGAAGTCCATAGCTATTCTACAATACTAACGAAAATTTCCTGTTTCTTAATACATTGTTTAGGTTTTGTAAGGCGTATTTCGATATATCAGTTAGTGTTCGACTTTCTGTGCCATATTTTCCGTCAGCTGTTAAAACACTAAATATTTAAATGTCTGTAATTATTTGATTTTTATATTTCTAATTCTTATCTCGTATAATGGCCTGTTCTTCATGCTGATAGCCACATATTCTGTTTTCTCATAGGAAATTCTTTGTTATCACTTTCGTTTACTTCCTTGCTTAGAGTTACTATAATTTTCTTTATATGTTTGCAATCAGTCTGCTGTCATCTGTGTATCATCCTTCGTTTGTTTTAACGAACCGTGTTGTAAAGTTGCCCGGCAATCTTGAAACAGTTCTGTAAATTTGCCAGCGTAATTCCAGTTTGATATTGCGATCAAATAATCTTAGGAATTTCAAACTTTTATCTGACTTAACGAATAACCAATGAGGTTCTGTTTATGTCCTAAACTTCGATAATATTTAAAAATGAATCCCAGTTTTGATCCAAGATCAAGATAATTACAAGCTGAACATCGTCACTCGCAGAGAAAGATCAGATAAACGCTCAACAGAACATGTACAATGAAAAGCAGAGCGTTGATTCAGCGCATCCGTTGACTTGAAAGTTAATCCCATTTTGGAACGATTTTGATCTGAAGTCGCTTTCCTTGCATGCAAAATGGATACCAAATGCACAATACGATCAGAAGTGAGCCTCTATGGTCTATAAAGAGTTAAAAGCAACGTTAGTCACTCTACTTAGGGATGATCCCAGTTAATTAGCCTCATTTAGAAATCTTAATTCGAAATCAATATAACCAATCCTGTCGCGTTCATAAAGGAAATATACATTTGGAAACTGATTGAAGACTTCGACAAGGATTTCAAAGTTTGAAATTCATACTGCTTGGTGGGTGAGGCACGTTATCTAAATATATATACTCATTTTAGAATCATGGTGATCTTTCATTTCATGGGAAATTAATGTAGCGTGATTAAAAGAAAATATAAGATTTTTTCATTGAGAGTCAGTAAAATAAAACTGAAATCTGTTTATGAGATTATATTTATTTTCTAATTTACGGATGTGGAAAATATTCATGAAAGCTTCCTCAACGACCACCTTTCTTAAAATGAATGAAGCTTGGAAAAGACACATGAATTCTTACACTTCAGTATCTATTCAAATGATATTTAAGTTTTATTTGTTGCTGTCTTTTGTGATGATTCTTGTAGACTTTAAAAAAATATGCTACCTATCACAATAGATGTTATCCAAACATTTACTTAATTTCACGTTTCAGGTAAAGTTCCCAATTGTTTAAAAAATAAATTAATTTAAATAGAATTTATTTGTTAAGGATTGTTTTTTCTTACGTATTTTCCCAGAGTTCATGTTAATTTAGGAATTACCAAACTTTTTGTTTTTCTCTTATGCAAATGAATCCCCAAATCTGTAAAACAACATATTTCTTTTTGTGTATTAAGTATTTTCTATCATCTCACTCTGAAATCTTAAATTTTTTACATACATAATATATATATATATATATATATATATATATATATATATATATATATATATACTGTCCCATGATGATGAGACAAGATTTAAATACAAGTATCTTAGAATATAAAAATGACATTGACTACCAAATATATTTATTACATAACAGATATACAGCAGTCCAACATATTATTATTTGCATATAAAATATTAAATATCTGAGACAGTCAATAGCTCTAAGAGATATAATAATAAATAATACATAATACAAATATATAATAGATAATAATTTAGTAAATTTAATAAATAATACAAATATATAATAAATAATAAATAATTAATAATTTAATAAATAGTACAAGTATATAAGAAATAATTCGATAAATAGAGCTTATTTAATGCACACAAACATAGGACTGGTATTAATTATTAATAAGTATTAATTATTAATAAGTTTACACTATTTATATTCTATTTCCTGCGTCTTTGTTGTTTTTATCACGGCCGTTGTGGCTTATTCAGGTGCATATTGATCTGGATAACCTATAAGTAATTTCGAACTGAATCCGTTATTTAATTTACAGGGGTAGATAAGAATATAGGAAAATTTTATTTAGCACTGTCCAATTATTGCAAGTCCGCATTGCCTGATCCAGGGATTGAACTCACAACCACTATGCCATCAAATTCACAAACCAAAGTTATACCCGTAGGAAAAGTTTTGGAAGAAATTTAGAGCTTGAAAACTAACCTTCCCTGCTGATTAGGCTGCCACTGCCGCTGCTGCCCTCGTGTTCTGACTGCTGTTGTTGCTGCTGAGATGTTTTTTTGGTTACTGCTGCTGCAGTTGAAGTATTAATTAATAATATTTTCACTAAAGTGTTAATCGATAAATAAGTTAAACTAACTAAAAAAGCAAACGATAATAGAAGTGATTATAAAATTTAAAAAAAATAATATAAACTATTCTATAAAAATCAAGTACACAATAAGAAGAAACTCAAGAAGATAATGATAAGATACCTAATATATTGATTCATGACCCCTGACAGCAAAAAAGAAAGAAATTAAACTAATCACTTATTACAAAATCTAAAAACCTCCAACTTGGTCACTAGGACAACTTGAACAAAAAATCATAACTTCAACCAAATAATATTGTTTTGGAATTCGTTTACCCATTTGGATAATGTCTCTTTAACAATATAATTCAATTAATGCATACATTGGATACACAATTATTACATTATATCGCCAATTAACTTCCTATTTTTCTGAAAACACTTCAGTGACATTACATATCACAAAGCAAAAGACTACAAAACGTGAGAAGCAATCAGACAAAGCCTTACCAATAAGAGAAATATTATATCACAAGAAATAAAAAAGTGACGATATACAACGAAAGCATTAAGCATAAGAACAAAACAAAAACATCGATAAAACATTATCAAATTTAGAAACAAACATCTTAAATGCATCTGATGAATTAAAACAAGAACTAAACAATGATACGAAATGGCGAGAACGCGATATTTGTAAATGTTGAAACCGACATGAGACGCGAAGACAGGATATTTAAAAATATTTAATGAAACGAAATAGCGCCAACGTAAAAGCTCTTGATAATGGTTAATGAAAGCCGAAAGTAAATATTGGACAATTTATATTTAAATATGTACCAGTAACCAGGAAAATAGTAGAAATGTAGAAAGAAATACAAGTATCGTTAGCAAAAACATTCGATGGCCTTTAACCAAACTTGTATAAAATAATGCTCAAATACATGCATTATTAAAAAAATTATAAGAATCCCTTACAAATACATTTGATTAGATATACCGTGTGTGATGGGTAAATTTTCGACATTTTATAGTTTTAATTTTGCGCATGCGCTTTTTTTATTTTGAGAGCACCATGGCGCAATATAATCCGCTAGAAATTTGGAAACAGCATGCTGTATTTCTTGGCATTCGTGCCGGAAGCTCCAATACGAACAGTTTATACAGGCTGGGTGTCAATCTGAGGACAGTGCAGAGGATTCGGAAAGAATTAGATGTTTATTACGAAGGTACGCCTGCTGGGAAAACTCACTCTGATCTTTTTGATGAGAAAAGAATTCACGAATTTGTTGGCGAGGGCCTCAGATTCAAAACGGGGGCCTTGATGAGATAGTGTTTCCCTGGGTCAAGAGGGTGGCTGCTGGAAGTTCCTATGTCTGGCAACGTTATACCTCTATTCATCTTCCCACAGGGCCTCAAATTCAATTCGGACGATTGCATCAATTGGTGTTGCTGCCCTGAGTCAAAAAGGTGACTGCTATGTCTGACAACATAACTCTACACCATGCCATACAATCAGGAGAGGTCAGTCATGGCTGTCAGACAATTTATGCGACAACAACACACCTTATATTTAGCCATCTAACTCCCTAGACTGCAACCCACCCACTTGATTATTATGTGTGGGGCGCAGTTCAGCGAAAAACCAACAAAACTCCTTGTAACACCAAAAATCCACTGAAGGTAAGAATTATGGCAGCATTCAATAACTTAAACATGGAGACCGTCCAGAAGTGTTTCAGAAGATTCCGAAGTCAACTGGAGGCCGTGGTTGAAGTCAATGGCGATTTTATTGAATAAATGTACTCTTTAGTGTATCAAGATATTTTGGTGTAAATTTGGTAAATATAACTGTTAAAATGAGATGCCAGTGTTATTTTCAGTTTTGCATAATTTAGACGATAATTTATCCATCGCACACTGTACGTACAAATTTTGCTGCATCGAGTTTAACGTGTTCTCTGTAGCTCTTTACATATTCTAAACATTTTTGTCGAGAACTGAACCAGTGCATATGTCGGCGTATTTGTGTTTGTACCAGTGTATGAATGAATGAGAGCGCACACATACACATACATTTTTCAGAGTCGATTTGCACTTGCTGCGAATAAGCGGGTCTGCGTAATGTCCGGAGAAATACAGAGCAAAAAAAAAAAAAAAGAGAGAGAGTGAGGGAGAAAAAATATATCAGCGCAGCGCGTAAATTATGAGAAAGGAATTTTGATTACATATCCGATTAATTTCTTACGAATCGAATTTTCGGCAGGCACAAGACCAAAACTAAGAAAATATTTTTCACAGAATCAAAGCGAAATATTTCAAAAGTTGACAAGGGGTTAAAAAAAATCGACAGAAAATAGAGAATAAAGAAGAGAGAAATAAAAATAAAGCTAACGTCAGATTCCGGAAGTGCTATTTGAAGATGCGCAGTTCATTGAAAAATGGTCACCTGACCGGAAGGTCATTAATGTGCTGCCCATTAATTAGCGAACAGCATTTGCATAAGTTATTTTTGTTAATTGGGCTAATTGCTATAATTAGAGCTTGTTTCCTCCTACGTGAGGAAACTCCTGTCTTCAGTTTGTCTCCATTTCTACGATTCATAAGACATTTTTTTCCATAGCATTCAATATTAAATTTTATGGTGCAATTATATTTGATTGCTTTATGACTCTTCGTATATTATATTAAATGACTGCCTGTATGGCCAGCGGAAATGTCGCCGTTCAGTTAGCGGAGGTGTTAAATATAACGCAAAAATAAATATGTCAACGCGTCTGTCTGTGTCAGTCTGTGCTTCTTCGCAAAGATAGCTATTCAGATATTAATTTAAAAGTTCGCATGGGTGTCTGGAAATCAGAATTTTACAAGAATTTCTACATTGGCTCAAATATAAATATATATATATATATATATATATATATATATATATATATATATATATATATATATATATATATATATATATAAAAAAAAAAAAAAGATAAGATATAAAATCCGGTGTTCAAAATATAGATATTTTATTTTACAAAATAGCTCAATTAAATAGTTATATTATAAATTAATTGATTTAAAATATAGTTATTTTCTACACAGTTTCAACCGAATTTCGCTTGAAGATGAAATGAACTAATGCTTTTAATTTATTTGCAAAAAAATAAAATTAGGGTTTTAGCTTCTATTTTTGAAACATGGTTGGAACTGTGTAGCGAAAAATAACCATATTTTAAATCAATTAATTTATAATATATATATATATATATATATAATGTGTATTTAGGCAGTAAATGTTTTTAGGGCAAATATTATTAAAGACAACCGGCATTTTGTGTACATTAATTTTACTGATCAACTTTTAGAAATTACAAATAATCCTTTTCAGACAAAGGGAAAGTTTTTTCAATTTCTTTGTCAATTTCTCCGGGACATTTTTCTAACGGAATTTAGTCGTTGTCCGAGAAGGATTATTCACAATTTGTAAAAGCTGATCAGTAAAATTAATCCACACAAAACTCTTTGTAACACCAAAGATGCACGATTTTATTACAAGTTGTTCTTTTTTTTTTTTAGTTATCGATATCAAGAGAAAGAACATTAATTAATTAATTAATGACATTAGTCATAAATAAAATTAAATCTTCGTTCATATCCTCCATACCCACACACACACACACACACACACACACACACATATATATATATATATATATATATATATATATATATATAATAGCATCTATTGTTAGTATAATTAGGGATATAGATAGAAATAGGTAGATATAGATAGACATATTAGGACAATACATATTATTTTTAGTTGGTCAACTTGTTTGAGTAGACATCCTTATTTATTTGTTTTCTTAAACAGTAACATTAATATCAACCGGACTAGATCAAGAAGTACTACTATAGAGAAATGTGCTGCTTGACAGGAATTGAATCTATATCAACTTTTTCAAATTGTCTATGGGAGACGGTCACAATAAATAAAGGCCCAATTGGCTACTGAAACAATGCACATTGAAACAATAATATATTAAATATTAAAAGTAATAGATAAAATCGCGCACCACGATATATAATATAATTTAGTAAATGTATCATTACATATGAAAATCTTATTTACTAGTTATTTAATTGTTATATGTGCTTTTTAAAATATTTTTCTTATTGAAAACACCTTTCAGTTCTGTTGCAGCATGATTCATTAACATTTCCACAGTGATTTTATTGCATTCATATTTAATTCTTTCGTTTAGTTCATCAATATTCCATGGGTACATTTGATAAATACAAAATAAACATTTAATTTTATTTATTATATTCCTTTTATGCCTTCCTTTAATTTTTTTTCTTTCAAAATTTATTTTAAACACGTTTTGCTTGTTCAAATTAATTAAAAGTTGGTTTGCAATAAGAAAATCTTAAGAAAAGAAAGTATGGTAACTTCAAAAAATTATCAGAGGTACGCAATTGTCCAGTGACGTATTAATCTATGGATGCAAATGTCTAGGTACACAGTTGTCTGGTACGCAATTATTCAGTACACAACTGTCCGTCCACCAAATGCTTATAGACTCATATATAAATAACCAATATTAACCTATCCCCGGATCAAATAAATGCTTATAGACTCAAATATAAATGATCAATATTTACCTTTCTGAAAAAAAAAAAAATACTGATTCTGATATAAGACGCCATTATTTACCTATTCGAGATGGAAGCAGCTAGGCATGAGAAATCGAAAAGCCGAGTTTGAATTCTGGTCGTGTTTGTTATCTTTACATACGTCAAAAAATAACCTTATGACAGATACAGATCTCTATCTTCTCACCTCCCTGATATGGGTTGAATAACAAAACTTGCATATGGGAAACATCATGGCTATGTAAAAAAAAGTTGTTAATGAAATATTTACTTGCCAAAAAAATATTATTATTTTGTTTCGGCTTTAAATAATCCACAATAGGCTGTAAAAAACAAATATGCAGAAATAAGCATTCAATTAATGCCGAAGCCAATATATCTGCACTCATATATAATAAATAGATAACAGATTATGTTATTAAATAATCCGGTTTGTGTTGAAAAGTTATCAAATCAATCAACCAAAACGCCTGAAATTACTGACATGGATCAATGTTATAGGGAAAATGTCACACCAAATTCAGCTAATCACAGTGTCATAATGTTATTTATATGTATAAATGTCATATATGTGGTTGCAATTATCATTTAAATGAAAAGTAAATTTGTTTACCTCAATATTTACTATATAGGATAAAGTGCCTAAATGATTAATTATTATTTTCAGTTAATTGCCTTAATTTTTATCCATGATTCATTTTCTTTCTTTGTCTTTTCATCACTGTCTTCTTTTTTGAGTCTGTCTATATTTCTGAGATGAGGTATATAGTGTAAATTCAATACCCGGTTAAGGCAGTGGAGAACTTTCAGGGGGAAAATTAACAGGAGATAACTAATAACTGACATCCATCAAACATGGCACGTGGAACTAGAACAGTCTACCCCAGTGAGCGAAATAAAGGGTTCAGTTCGACATTCCAACCACCTGAAGAAGGCCGGAGCGTACAACGGCTGAAACGTTGTAATAAATATGGTGACAAAGATGAGGACAATAGTCCTAATAATGTAAATAATGTCTTCTTTTTCTTTCATATTCTTTCTTCTACTTTTCAAAACCACTATATTTTTATTTTTTTTATTTCTTTTCTATGCATTTTCGTCAGTTTGATATTTCTTCCTTTTTCTTTCTTTGCTTTTCTCTTAATCTCTCTATTTTCTCTTTCTTTCTTTACACATTTATCGCTTTCTTATTTTCTACTTTATCTTTTATTTTATTTTCTTTGTTTTTTTGTTAATCTCTCTCATTGTTTTTTTTTTTTTGTGTGTGTGTTTTCATCGCCGTACTATTTTTATCTGTTTCCTTCTCTCTCTTTCTTTTTCGTTTACATTTTCATAATCTCTTTATTTTCCTTCTTTCATTCTTTCTTTCTTTCTTTCTTTCTTTCTTTCTTTCTTTCTTTCTTTCTTTGTGCTTTCATCGATTTCATATTTTTCTGTTTCTTTCACTTATTATTTTTCCTTTGTTTTTTTTTAATCTCCCTATGTTCTTTCTTTTTTTCTTTCTTTCGTTCTTTCTTTTTTCTCATTCCTTATACTCAACTTATCATTGCATGACATATCAAAGCTTGGAAATATGTGTTACGATGACATTTCAAGTGTACATACCTGGACTGCCAGTTTACCTAACATACCTGATTCTGCCATTTTACTGTGCTTCGAACACTAAGCACGGCTTCTCTTTTACCTCAGTTCGTTACTTTGTCTTTTCACTATTTTCTTGTTTTTGTCTTTCTCCACTTCTTTCTTTCTTTCTTTCTTTATTCTATTTTTCTTTCTTTTATAATTTTCTTTACATTTCTTACGTTGAGCCTCGTGTCTTTATTTTCAATTTTCTTTTTCTTTATTCTCTTTCTTTTTTCTCTTTCATTCGTTTGTTCATTTGTTAATTTTTTGATTTTTATTCGTCACTTTTCTATTTTCTTTCAGTGGATTTCTTCTTACTTCCTTTATTTTGTTTCTATTCTTTTTCATATTCACTTTCCTATATTTTTCTTTTTTTCTTTTTCTACTTCTCATTTATATATTTTTTCTTCCTCAAGCTCATTTTCCTATTTTCTTTCTTTTTTTTCTTTCTCTTTTGTTCGCTTTTGCTTAATCTCCCTCCTATTTTCATTCTTCCCTTTTTTCTTTCTTTTTATCTTTCTTTCATTCATTCTTTCTTTTTTAATGTCATTGTTCAATGTATATACTATGTTTGTTCATCCAATGTGCATGAATGTTATTCTTTTATTTGCTATTGATGATAAAATCATTTCCAAAATATTTACTGATTCCAAAACTTTTAACTTCTGCCTTCTAACTCCGTTATTAATAATCAAGTTCGTCGATTTGGCTTTTTTCAAGACAACATATGACAATGTTATGACTATCAACGTCCCAAAGCAATAATTTCCGCTTTTCTTTTCCCCCAAATCCACTAACAATAAATGCCCTATGATAAAATCTATATATAAGTTTGAAGGAATTTACAATTTTTTAAATAAGATGGTGTTAACATTTAACGGTTTACAATCGGAAAATCATTAAACTTTTCGCCCAACAATTTTTTCTCATCTGCTAGGATTCTTGGTCTGACTTTCAAAATTATTTTTCTTTTTTCTTTTCTTTCTCTTAATCTTTTTCCAATTTTTCTTCTTTCTCCTTTCTTTTTTTAGTTTCTCTTCTCTCTCGTTTCTTTACAATTTTCTATTTTTTCGTTCATATTTACTTTCTTTATCCTTTTCCTTTCTTTATCTTTATTTCTTTACTTCCTTTTTCTTCATCTGTTTCCTATTTTCTTTCTTTCTTTCTTTCTTTCTTTCTTTCTTTCTTTCTTTTCCCATCCAGCTTGCTGTCTCTTTTTCTCTTTCTTTTTTACCTTAATTTTTTAGCTTTTTTCTTTTCTTTCTTTTCTTTATATGTTTCTTCCGATCAATTTTTAAAAAATATATTCTAATTTCGACGACAGAAAACCAGTATTGACGACACATGTCACATTCTGTCTTTTCTCACAACAGTGGGTAGCTCGATGAGGGTGCAGGTGTGACAAACCCGTAAGGGTGGAAAATATACGACGAATTAAACTTGTCTATCCATTAGGGACACATGACTCAGATATTTCTCCTCCCAGTATAAGTATCCTGGGATCATCACGACAGATCCCCTTCTTTCTGATTAGCTTATCCTTCATAGAAACCTCCTGACCCCTTCCAACTCTATCACATACACCTGATCTTCTCATAATCTCGAGTACACTCTCGACCTCGTTCTCACTTCCTGTTTGCATTGGACACACACACAAACGGTCATCCCATATATACGCAACTTGACGTTCCCTTAGCAAGCTACATTTGGAAATCGTTGATATCCCGATGGAATTGTCCTTTGCTACTGCGACCTAATCGATAGGCACATTTCCCGAAGGTGCTGAATGCATTGTTCGACTATTGTGTCGTTTTCAATGGTCGACTGGTTTAACGAGAGAGAGAGAGAGAGAGAGAGAGAGAGAGAGAGAGACGGAGAGGAGGAGAGACAGAGAGAGAAAAAGGGGGGAACGGCGCCAAACTGTTGCTATAGCACCAAAGGGTACTGTAGAAATCCCGACCGAACACAACCAGTGAGGCGGCAGTTGAATGTAGGAAGCAAAACCAACGAAAATCATATGCGAAAGTGACTGTCGAACTTTACAAATATATTCAAAAGTATAGCTGCTATTCTTGATTTCAGACACAAAACCCGTGGGAGGACGCATAAGTATGCAGAAATGATAGATCGTCAGGGTTGGTAAGAAAGAAGCGGACCGTTCCAATATGGCAGCTATCCGAATAAAGCTTACAGGGGTTGCTATGTTTGCAAATATATTCAGATTCTTGATTAATTCAGCTGTCATATATCCTTTGGTGTCGTTCCTGATTCACCTGCCTGTCAATTCGTGTTATTAATCCCGAATAGTTTGTTTTCTTAGCCGATTCCATATTGTATATATATATATATATATATATATATATATATATATATATATATATATATATATATATATATGTATGTATGTATGTAGTATTTTCTTGGGCATGATGCGAGAAAATGTTGAATGAAAATTATAGGCAAAAACGGAAGGTCATATTATACACAAGTACACGTTTTCAGAAAGTTTTACTAAACTTACAAAGCAGCCTCATTTAAAACAGCACTAGATTAGCATAATACATAATAAAAACACAAAGTATCCAAGTGCTTATGACAATTTCCGGCGTCTTGCATTACAGTCAAATTTGATCTTTAAAAATGCAATGTCAATTGTTATCATCTGTTTAATTCTTCTTATTCTATTGTTCTCTCTCCTTAATAGTAGCTTTTATTATACTAACACGCGCACCCCTTGCGTCCTAGTGTCTTTATTGCCTTACTTGTGTTGGAATGATCAATATATATATATATATATATATATATATATATATATATATATATATAGATAGATAGATAGATAATATTAGTGGTAAATATACATACATATGTAAAATATATAAATATATATACATACATGCATACAAATACGTATGTATATTTTGTATAAAAAAAATTCCAAGAGGATAGAATCCAGGTAGAACTCAATGTCCAGGACAGAGTAAGGATATAATAAAAGGTTTAAACACTAATATATATATATATATATATATATATATATATATATATATATATATATATGTGTGTGTGTGTGTGTGTGTGTGTGTGTGTGTGTGTGTGTGTGTGTCTGTGTGAGTAAAGTGATTAATACAGCTGCCTTAAAAACAAGATATGCAGGGCAAGTAAATATAGTGAAGATGAAATAATAATCATTTTTTTCTTTTCTTTTTTTTTTTTTTTTTTTACTGCTCCTCCTCTTCTCGACTTTCCGTGCCATAGCTGAATAATTTTTGTATGGTATGGTATTATGAACACTTATTACCCGCCAACTGAAGAGACCTAGCGGTCGAAACCAAGATTGTATGCTATTATATAAGGTGTTTTTAAACATATATATATATATATATATATATTCATGATCATTTTTATGATACATTTTCTGCTATGGTGCCTAGAATGTATGCATTTAAGTGCAGTACTAGATTTGCATAAAGCTCGCATCATTTTACATTAGAAATGGCAACTGTAAGTGCTATGCTAAAAATTTCTTCTATCGCACTTTTGGCTTGTTGAATTTTCTTCCGGTTTCTTGCTTCCTTGTCAACTTTGAACTTCAAAAATTTAAATGCAATGTCAATCGTTATCATCTGTCTTCTTAATTCTTGTCATTTTATTGTCCTCTCTCCTTAATAGTACTTTTTCTCATATTCTGTAAACAGTCAGTAGCATCTTGTGTCATAATGTCTTTATTGCCTAGGTGAAATCATTAAATAAAAATTGTTTCAAAACATATTTAATATGTCGGCAATATATGTTTTGTGAGGAATCGGATTAATTATACATATTTTCTCTCAAAGATTTACGGAAATATATTTACTGAAATTGATTCTAAAAAAATATCTGATCTTGAAGAGTTTGCTCTTTGAAAATGTTTAAAATTATGTCTATATTTTGATTTTCTTTTTTATCAAGTTTTCTCGCTTTATTTTTAATGCAAGATAATATTTATATTTTCATATTTTATTATTATATAAAAATATAATAAAGCTATATCTAACATAGAATTATGATAGATTAACACTTTATAATGACATTTAATAAGACTTTTTTAGAATTAATATGACCGGTTCCGTCTAGTCAGCACCTTTCCTCGAAAATAAGTTTCGAAACGGAATTTAGGAGAAGAAACACGCAATGGCGAAAAATTAAATTTTTAGTGAATATATGGATATTTACTTGACCTCCCCCCACTGAGTCAGGTTGTGACACAAGGTCAGTTTTTAACGTGGGGACCCGAATGTTTTTACTCGGGCCGCTGGCCTAAGCTGATCTTAGCTGGTCATAGCTTCTCCAAGCTGGTCATATCTGGTCTAAGCTAGTCATAGCCGTGATACCACCAGCACAGGAACGGAGCCCTGTCTGTATAACACAGAGATTTTAATGGATACTATGGTACAACTTTACCAAAAAAAATAATACATTGCGACTGCTGTACTACTAGATCGTTTAAAAAATTTATTTTTTTTTTTTAAACAACATCTAAAATATTATTACAGTTAGATTTACGTTAAAAATATTCGAACACAGTGGCGTTCCATATCACGTGACGTCCGCATCTCGCGACGGACGCTACTTGTAAACAAACAGTTATTTCTGAAGAAAGATTGAGGTCAATCTGAAATAATAAATATAAATAAATATTTTCATAAAAAAAACATTATTTTATTAATTTGCAACTTTTTAGTTGTTTTTTTCTATATATACATATTAAGAAAGTATACGTGACTTCTCATTATGTTATTATATATACATATATATATATATATATTTCTGTAGTTTAGTGCTAACAGCAAGCAGAAATATTTCTCCTCCCGATGCTGGCCATTTTGGTCGAAACTCTTCGAGGAATCTAAATGGAATAATAATAAAAAAAACAAAAGAATATTAATCTACAACCCAGTGTGTCTAAAGATTTTAATTTTTTAATTGTCCAATATATATATATATATATATATATATAATCTTTGCTCTAATCTTTAAGTAAGCATTGTTTGTGTTTATACTTGAGTCTATAGGTAACATTATTCGTGCTTATACTTGAGTCGATAGGTATATATTGGCCTAGATTATAATTGAATTTACAATCATGGAGCTCTTATTCTAAAGTTGAGAATAAGAACGGCAACTCTACCTACCGGTGACAACTAAAATGTAGCACTCATTTTTACCCAGTCTTCTGAGTTAGCCTGCTAAAAGGCTTTGTGCTATGTTCCCATGTTTATTTATGATACACGGCTTTGTAACATCTAACGCTTTCATGGTGGTTGACTGATTCTCGCAACATAACTTCATCAAAGTTTGCGTGAACCTCAGATATTCAAATCGATCGTAATATTTGAGGACATCAATTCTCATCTACAAAAGAGAAATCACAAAATGCTTCTTTTAAGCAAATAAGGAATTCACAAATTAAATTATCCCTGTTCTTCCAACTAATGTGAAGGCATCTCTAAAAAAAAAAAAAAGAGAAAAATACAGATGAGGAAGATGACACGCGTGAACACAGCTGCAAATCGACGGAAGTTTGTTGCACTAATGTCTAGCCACTGTGATTAGAAATCTACCAAAACAAGAGAGGCCCGCTCTATAACCTCCGATATAAAAAAAGGAAAAAGAATGGAACGCCAGAAAATAAAAGAAAGAAAAAAAAAAAAAAAAAAAAGAAAATAGAAGAGACTTTTAATTATATCAAGCTTCACGTCATTAGTTTGGATTCCTATTAAAATATATATATATATATAAACAGACAACCTAGAGTCACAAGGAAAGAAGAAACTGCCAGATAACTGTCCAGGGTGTAAAGTTAAGAAGTTAAGCAGTTATCTGCTTAAGAAATTTTCCCGCCCGTCTGGAGGCCGAGACAGCCAACTCAAATTACGAAGGACTCACTACTATTGAAATAAAATAAACATATATTATTAGTTTATACCTTTGATTATGTTAGTTTCTTTCCGAAGTTTCCGATAAATATTTCTCAGAACATCTGACACTTCTCCAGAAATGAATCTTCTATCCATCGCATATCTTGTATTATAGTGTTGTAATTATTCTATTTTATTATTAGCTATTGTTGTTAATCTCTAATAAGATCTATCGTAAGATCGAATATTTTATCTGTTGGGGCGCACCCACCTTCTAACTAGTAATGGACTGGTCCCTCTTATATAAGTCAGCTCTGGGGAGAGAGTCGGCGTGAGCAGTCCAGATACTTTCTGAGCGACTGCTCGGTTTCAACTCTCTTCCTACGGGCGAGAGGAACCCGAAGGAGGCTACGCCGAAGGGCGGAGTCTCCTTCGGGGAGGTTATCCGGCCCTGAACCCGTTTATACGGGTTCAAATGGGCTATTTTTTTTGGCCGAGCCTAATGGCTAGGGGAATGCCCACGTTAAAAAGGCCTTGTGCCACATGACACCCTCGTGGGGGGTGACTGAATATCTGAGCAGTCCAGATACTTTCTGAGCGACTGCTCGGTTTCAACTCTTCCTACGGGCGAGGAACCCGAAGGAGGCTACGCTGAAGGGCGGAGTCTCCTTCGGGAGGTTAAACCGGCCCTGAACCCGTTTATACGGGTTCAAATGGGCTTTTTTGGCCGAGCCTAATGGCTAGGGAATGCCCACGTTAAAAGGCCTTTGTGCCACATGACACCCTCGTGGGGGGGTGACTGAATATCTGAGCAGTCCAGATAAGCTTACCCGGTACATACCGTTGGACTATAGACTTTGGATATTGTTTCGTACTAACCAACCTTCGTTCTACTAATCACTCTATTGTTAATTTCTTTTATGAATATACCAGTATTTTCCTCTACAACTGTGTTTGTCTTGATTCATACACCGACTCGCGGGAAACTCACAACATCTCAACACTATCTATCATACAATTTTTATTACACTATATACGTCATAATGTTTGCATCTTATTAGTAGTTGTTGGTATTAATCTCTTCCTGTGGTTAATTTATAAATTAAAATGTATCATAGGTATCTCAGAAAAGAAAAAACAGCACATCTTGGCTTCGGTGCTATCCTATATAAGTGTTGGATAACGGAAGGCTTCTTTAACTGAACATTAGCTCTTTTGATGTTACTTTTCTTATCTATATTCAATCTGTGTATTGAATATTGCTGCCATATTTGGTTACTAACTAGTACTATGTATCTCGATTGATTGATTTTAGCGGTTGAACACGATATTGCCCGCATTCACTGCCAATTTGATGATTAACAATTGCATAACAGTTCATCATAATTCTAATTATATTTTCTATCTCTTAATGCTAAGGTTTTAAAAGACAAATTCCGCTATTCTTATCCGCCTCCTGGTTTCCAATTCATATTTCTTTTCATCAATTTCTACACTACTCACCTACTTTTAGAATTTATATTGATTTTGAAATCCCCGAAATCAGCCCTTCTAACTTCCCCTTAAACAAACAGAGCAAATCATTAGCCATTAGATCACCAGCACACCTAGGCTTACAGACTTGGCATTCCCAAGCAATCGCCCATCTACGTACTGACCAACTCGACGTTGCTTAACCGGTGATGAAACGTGATATGGCCTTAAGCTAAAAGTCTTTTAGAAAGTCAAATTGCAGGTCAATCGCATCTATTTACGTTATTTTTTTTCTTCTTGTATTGATCTTCTCACTAAATCCAACTTTCTGCTAAAAGTCCAATCTATTTTTTCTCTTTCACATCTTCCTCTTCATATACATAATTGTCCATCGATGACTGACTTAACAATCCAGACGTTCTGTTGCCTTCATTTTCACCGGCAATCAGTCAGACAAAAATACAACTTAATTCTCTTTCGCCTTTGTTTTTCGCTTCATTAATTTTCGATGAATATCTAAACGCCACCATTGATTGAAAGTAGCAAAATATTTGTCTCAGTTAAACTTTTTCTTCCTCTTCTTCTTCTTCCTTTTGTATCATCTTATTCCCTTATCCCTTGTTTCTTCTTCTTCTTCTTCTTCTTCTTCTTCTTCTTCCCTCTTTTATTTCTTCTTCTTCATCTAATGTATCTGCCCCTTCAGAACATGGGATATCATGGCTCTCCACAACTTATATCCTTTCTAGCAGAGTTTGTCTTTTTGCAGGATTCCTACTCGCTCTTCTGCCAACCATTTGTACAGGCTCGCAAGTTAAGTTAGTCGCGGCTTTCCTTTGTCTTTCTTGTCTTCAATATGACCTGTGAGTATCTAATTCTCTAAGTAAGCTTTCCTCGTCACACGGTATATATACATTTCAATTGTCTCTTTCTGATCCTAAGCAAATGTGTCTTTATGTTTCCATTTTCCTTAAAACTTTCTCATCACCCACATGTAACGTCCATAGTATTCTTAGCATCCTTCTGTTGAACCACATTTCTGTTGCCTCAAGTCTCTTATTCATGTATGGCGATTGACGAGCATTCATTCCATACAGAAGAACAGTATTGCGTAACTATTTAACTAACGAAATCTTCCTGTTTCTTAATATTTTGCTGCGCATTTCGTCATTTCAATACCTCCTTGAATCTGAATTTCGTTGCTGGATCTTTCGTCCTCTGTTAAAATACTTCCCTTTTCGTATATAATTGATTTTGATATTTCCAACTCGTAAATCGCAACTTGGGGTGTTCTTCTTGCTGGCAACTATGTATTCTGTCTTCTTGTAATTGACATTTAATCCATTCTTCCCACTTGCCTTAACTACCTTCTGGAAGAGTTCTTGTAGTTTATATGAGAGCAAACGGGTGTCGCGTTAACAGTCGGGATCATTCATCGATTGAGTTGCGCTGATTTCAACCGAATTTTACGTTCGCCTGGACATGGTTGATGATTTTATGAGAAACCTTTCAGTATGATCAATCAAATTTTGGCCCTCATCGGAAATAGGCTGAAGGTTTATTATCCGTTTCTGATCCGCATTGTTTCATAACGATCCTAGAAGAGGGAATATTGGCGTTGTTGCGTAAATGAATAGAAATAAAATGGAAGAAATACTCGATGGAGACAGAAAATGTGGCACCGAAATACGGAGACACATTGTAATCAACATATCATCACTACCTTAACGTAGCTTCCCTGTGCCTTTTTGTTGTGGAGCAAATAAGACACCCGGTAACACAAATGAACTAGGCAAGACGCCTTAAATAAAGAACTTAATGTGAGTCAAGGGGAGACTGTTGAAGTCATTCGAGGAAAATTTCTAATGACGTCACGGCGAGTAGTCTAAGCTAGACATACTATTATAACCGCTAGAAGCGAGTTATAACACTTTTCTATGGATATTTACATGGCAATCATTCCGATAAGCTTTCATTTCAGTACCTAGACTTCACAAATTTAAGCCTAGTTCTAGATACTCTCCTGAATATATCTTACCTATTTATAAGTCTACCATTCGTCCATATTTTGAATATTGCTGTCACATATGGTCCTGTGTTCCTTCTATGTATATATGTATTTAGAGATTCTTGATAAAATACATGGGCTTACGGCCATATCACGATGAAACAACAGTTCTCGTACGATCACCAAATTTAAGCAACATAGAGCCTGGTTTACATAGATAGGTGACCATTTGGGTATGCTCGAGAGACATTCATATGGATATTATGCATGGTGCTAAGCCCAGTCAGAAAGATCTAAACTATTACAGGTATATAACCGCTTTCTGAGATCAATGATTAAAAAAAAAGCTTCAAGCAAATAAAGTCTGTAGGTCTTGTCGTGGCTTGTCCGTTTTGGAATTTAGCGCTGCAACAGAGATTGTGCCAAATGACAGCAACCAAATTCCTTGAGGACTCATTAGCAACAACTAAAAAGAATATCACTTGTAACTTGAAGAGAAAATAATACTAATATTCTGTATTACGTAAAAGATAGAAGAAGAAGAAGAAGAAGAAGAAGAAGAAGAAGAAGAAGAAGAAGAAGAAGAAGAAGAAATGCAAGGAAGGAAACCCCTATCAATACTGGGAAGAACAATGCTAGCTCAGCTGCTAAGAAAGTTGGTTCACTGTATCATGCTATACATTTTCTCCCCTGAATCTATCTTACATATTTCGTCCGTGCATGGAATATTGCTGTCACATATGGACTAATGATACTGCTATAAATTTTGAGATTTTTAATAAAATCCAAAGAAGAATCTACAATGTTATTGATCCTGACCAGGCATCTCGGCTCCAGTAACTTTCCCACCAAAATAAGTTAGCTTCCCTCTGCCTTTTCTACAAATACTTTCATGTTAACTGTTCGTGTGAACTCTTCGCTATGGTACCCATGAATTTAAACGCAATACTAGATTGGGGGCAAAGTCTCAATTCACAAATGAATTTGATAGATGTAACTGTAAGCTCTTTGCTAACAGTTTCTTTTCTCGCACTTTTCGCTGTGGAGCTCTCTTCCGGCTCCATGATTTCAATCTAGCTTTTATCTTCAAAGATTAAATGACATGTTAATCGTGATCTTCTTGATTACTCTTCTATTGTTCTCGCTCCTTAATAATGTTTCTCTTTTTCCTTATTCTTTCACTCTCATTAATCCCTTCTGTCTTAATGGATTTACTGTCCTGCAAGGGGTCATTAAAAAAGGAGAGAAAGAAAAAAGGTCTCATCATTTTAATATTGAAATTGCTAGATGTAAACGTAAGTTCTATTCTAGTGGTATCTTCACTCGTAATTATCGCCTGTTGAAATCTCTTCCAACTTTTTGTCTTCCTGTAAAATTTGATCTTTAAAAATTTAAATGTAAATCAATCTTCGTATTCTCTCTCTTTGAAATTTATTTTTATTTTATTTTCCTCTCTCCTCGATGACATTTTCTGCGTTTCTTTCATTCTCTGTAGACCCGAGCATCTTAGTGGTTTTTTCACCTTGCTTGGGGTGAAATTTAAAAAAAATAAGCTGACAAATAACAAACCAAGAAATTATTTCCCTATGTTAGTTTCAAATTCTTCAATAAGAATTTACACACATTGTACTTCCGAATGATTACGTTACAAGGAAATTACTATGCGTAGACAGAGCACTTATATATATCACTCATACAAGTATTATCTATCTAAATACCAATAAGAGTTTAATATATATATATATATATATATATATATATATATATATATACATGTTTGTGTATATATATATATATATATATATATATATATATATATATATATATATATGCATGTGTGTGTGTGTTTGTCTGTATGTGTGTGTGTTTACATATATGTATGTATGTATACATACATACGCAATTGTAACGCTACAGTCTCGACACCGAAATAGAATTACAACTGCGTACGTATGTATGCTTGAACGCATGGAGACATATCTGCACCTAACCTCGGATTGTTTATATGTCGGTATTTGTGTGAACTAAAATGCGTATATCTCTGTGTATGTGTGTTTGTATGCATGAGAAAATTCCCCCCACCACCACCAAACATAATCAAACACAAGCATGAATAGATCCAATTTTAAAAATTAAACCATTTTCTCTGATGATCGCAAAATCGTTAAAACCCAGGGTTACAAACCTATATCCATACAACTGAATATGTTGGCTGTATCACTGATATTAAGCACTTTTCACTAATTACTGCGCATATAAAATTATATATATATATATATATATATATATATATATATATATATATTCACGCACACGGGTGTGTAAAATTGGCTAGACGTAACCTTTGGGAGCAGTCGATGGTTAAACTAGACGAAGTCACAAGTCGTCGTGACTGAGGGTTTGATCTGGCCTGGTTCAGACTGTTGATCACGCTAGATTACGCGCTCTCTACCAGAAACTGTAACTATGGTCATAGTGCAGTATAAACGACAGGTAGGCTCGGTGGATATTGAACAATGCAAATGTGCCTGAGCAGGCGTCTGAAATCGGGATTCACTAATAGAATAGACTGGCATCCTCAGATACGAGTGACTTCGCCATTTATTTATATATATATATATATATATATATATATGTGTGTGTGTGTATGTGTGTGTGTGTGTAAATTTTGATCATATGCATAAACGAGGAGAAATATAATTCCAGATAAAATATGATAAATTCTTGATGAGAAATATCTGACAATATATTTTTTTAATCATTTCAACCCATGCAAGGCGATAACGCCGTTAATATTCAGTGAGTTATTGAGTTATTTAAAAAAAAAAGTGAAACAACTTTAGTAAGGAGAAATAACAAAAATAGATTAATATTCAGGATGACAGAAGGCGGCGATTAACGTTGCATTTAAATTGTATATCTTCGGGTGCAAGAATCCAGAAGAGAATTCCACGAAAGTGCAAGAAAAGAGACTATCAGAATAGAACTTAATGTTCCATCTACCGATTCCAACAGCCAACCGATGAGACCTACTTTCAAGTCTAGTTGTATGCTTATGGTCTTGCGGTCGAGGTACCAAGGCGAACTCATTAGAGTAATTGCCATGGAAATATTTATAGACAAGACAGAGTGAAACCACATCATAACAAATAGAAAGTAACTCAAGTCGAGATACCAAGTCAGGACTGATATTATTACAGACCCTTCTTTGGATATTGTCGAGAATATCTCTATCTATGTACCAAGAATACCATACTAGATATGGTAGCTATATTCAATGCACGGATAAATAGTAGATTTATAAATGTGCAAAAAGGATTTTGACGGGAAAATTGTCTGACCTAATACAGTGAACAAACTTTCCTAGCAACAGACCTAGCAACTGTTTCAATATAATAATTCCACTTCACGTCAGGGGTAAAAGGGAGACTAGAAGGGGCAATGAGTTGCTATCTAGATGGTTAGCATTAGCCATGCTGTTGTAAGCCAAAATAGTTCTCTATGACGATTAAAAGTAAGACTAAAATTTGTAATCCATTTCTTGGCCCAGTTAATTGGAGTTCATTTTCCAGATCAGTTGGCAATTTTACTTTATCAGACTTACTACTAAGACAGGAGTAAATATTTATGTCATCAGCATATATACAGATTTGGGAACTTTTGACATCGGGGACGTCGTTGAGGAAGGTAAGAAAGAACATAACTTCAAGGATAGTACCCAGGGGCACCGCATTCTTTTTTAAAGCTAATCTTTACAATGTATCTGTTTGAGTTTTCTGATGAATCTTAATTCTTAAGTTAATGATTTAATACTTTCCTAGCTATTTTGACGACGGTAAACTGCCCACAGAAATTCCTTAGCGCATCGTTAAATATTTGAACTTAACAGCTTTAACAAAATATTGAAATAACAATCATAAATGTGAATGAAAATTATTATTTAAAAAAGTGTTTACGAATGAGAATATTTAAAAATGACAAGTTTGTCTATTTCACTGAAATTAGACATTAAATCCACGAGAGTGCGTTCGCTTCAACTTTCTTTTTTTCTTTCTATCTTTCTACCTTTTTCCCATTGAAACCAAACAGCAATCGTCATTTCCGTCTTTCATCGCATTCAAACCGGAATAGTGTATCATTTATGAGATATTTTTTAAATCAATTCGCCCCAAGCAAGGCGACAATTCTACTAAGACTCAAGAGGCTGTGGGGAGTGAAAGAGAACGAGACAACTTTGAAGGGAACTGGAAATTCAGTCCTAAACAGGAAACCATGGAGAAACCTAAACTCCTGTCCGAATGACCGGGGAGGAGTGTGAACCGGTCGACAGGCAAATCTATCTATTCATATTGAGTAAAAAATAATAAATACAGCTTCAAATTTTACGGTTAAAAGTAAAGTGTTGAAGCAGACTTTAGAAGGAATCGGAAAACTGATTCAGAACATGATACAAGGGATAAATCTCTATTACGGTTCAAAAACCGGGCGAGAATTGTGAACCGGACGATAGACGAAGGTACGTGCTAACTAATTAAGGAAAAAGAAAAATTACTGTATGATAATTATTATCTATTCATAAACAATAGTAAAATTGTTCTAAGTTGTTCGAAAGTTTTAAATTTATGAAACGCTCATAAATATTCATCATGTTAACTGAAATGTCTAGTTAAATTATGGAGGATGTTTATTAAAAGAGAAAATAACTTAGGCGGAATATACTCGAGAGTGACTCTATCGAAACTTGTCAAAATATAAATGAACTAAGGATTTTTTCATATATCTTTATTCCTGAAAGAATTACAATAAGACAACATACATAACTAAAAATATGTTAAGAAAATTAAAAAAAAAATTGTTAAATTCAGACCTTCCTGTTATTTAAAAAAAAATAATGAATTCAACATCATTTGCTTACATACATTTATTAGACATTAAATGACGTCACTGAGCATCGTCCACACTTTACCTAAACTTTTCCCTTAACCAGATGAATATTTATGAGCGTATCTTAAATTTTTAAAAAATATGTAACTTTTGATTATAAATACTTGTAGCAAATCAAACCTCACATTTGCTTCCATTATGGAAATCCTCATATTTGCTTCCATTCTGTCAGAGGACAAAACGCGTGAGCTAAGATAAGTTTTAATTTTGTCTTTTTATATATATATATATATATATATATATATATATATATATATATATATATATATATATATAGTGTAACCCGGATATATGAGAGTTGTCGAGACCGGAGAAGAAGTCTCTTATATCCGGGTTTTTCTTATATCTGGGTTTGGTCTATTTTATATAGATTAACACAGGCTCTAATTTGGAACCAGGGAAAATCTCTCTTATATCCGGGTTTCTCTTATATCCGGGTCTCTTATATCTGGGTTACAATGTATATATATTTAATGCAATTTTTAGAAACACTGGATATATCTTTTCAGTATATACATATATACACACATAATTCCCGAAACCAAACATACAGTTTTGTTGTGCTGTGTGCGTGTGTGTGTGCACATATATATATATATATATACACACACACACA
This sequence comes from Acanthosepion pharaonis, assembly GCA_903632075.3. Classification (NCBI taxonomy): domain Eukaryota; kingdom Metazoa; phylum Mollusca; class Cephalopoda; order Sepiida; family Sepiidae; genus Acanthosepion; species Acanthosepion pharaonis. Next base: position 1,321,813 of record CAHIKZ030003932.1, read on the forward strand.
CATATTATTATTATTATCATTATTATTATTATTATTATTATTATTATTATTATTATTAACAATAGGTTATAAATATTAGATATTAATATTAAATTTTACAACTGTCAATTTTCAATTTACACCTGGCACTTTTCACGTGTATGAAACATGGTTTTTACCAAACCGTGAGAAAGAAATGTATATTTATTATTATTATTATTATTAGTAGTAGTAGTATATATATATATATATATATATATATATGTATATATATATATATATATATTATATTATATTACATTATTATTCTACGATATTAATATTATATTCGAAGTAATAACATTCTATAGTTGTATAAGTATTGAATGTTATTATATCTCACCTGATAATAATTATCACACTATTCTATAATTGAGAATTTTATTGTGATATATACTGTTAAGTTTGATATTTTAAAAGTCATTTTGCCCAAAGAATTCTAAAAAAATTATATTATAAATAAAAATTATCGTACATTATTATTATGAGGTTCCTTCCGTGCAAGATTGAGAACGCAAAAACGGTCCTTTTCAGGGACACCCCCAATTCAAATTTGTTACCCACCCCCATTTTGGGATTTACCTTAGTAACACCCAATTGTTGTTAGTAATATTGATTTTCGGGTGGGCTGATTTTGAACTGCTCCAATTGAACGGTAAATTTCCCAGTA
>CAHIKZ030003932.1:1327500-1337500 GCA_903632075.3 Acanthosepion pharaonis
GCTTTAAATAGCTTGTAAAGGGTTGAAAAGCCGCAAAAACTACTCAGTCAATCAATAATAATTAAACTAATGCTTACCTACAGACTAAACGAAACCCGATTAATGGTGACTAAATTATCAACACAACCAATGTTCAGAAATAGACTAACGTATAAATCCGACCATTCTTCTAAAGTATAAAACCGACTATTGTTTACATATAGACTAAAACGAAATCTCGACCAATATTTATCTATAGACTAAAGAAAAACCGGCCAATGTTTACCTATAGACTAAAGTAAAATAATTATAAAAAAAACTTCCACATTAAACAGCCCAATAAGTGTTGATATTTTGTAATAACGTACCAACCCAACTGACTGTCCACCCAGCTGTATACTTCTAAACAAACATAAATATTTACTTACGATATTTATTTAGTGTATCTTAGTTTCACTCCTGACACAGAAATGAGAAATTGAAGTCGGAAGGCCGCCAGTCTTGCAAATGAAAACTGCAGGCCTGCTTCAACATCGGGAATTCAGAAATTTCGTTTTTGACTCATCTTCGAATGGTTTCAATTTTTTCGGCATTAAATGAAAATTTGACGGGCGCAGTGAATCAGTTTCGTTCATTTGCAAATGACAGGGAATTCAAAGGTTATTTTCCATGAATGCGAATCAGAATGCCTGTCTGCAACAAGAATTTAAGGCTTCACGCCAACTTCCATATAACTCTTTGAAGCAATCATTTGAGAATTTTCAAATCTAATTTGAGTATAAGTTACAGGTGCAGTAAAAGCGCACTGACGAAATATCACGCTAATATTCCTAGCAAATTATTGTCTATATAGGATTACGCTCGAGTCGTCAGCACTATGTAAGCTTAATCACCTGCATTTTCATCTTGTCTTCCCGCATTTTCTTACAATGGAACACCAAACTGTTTAGCGACGTCTCGTTTGATTAACTATTAATAATTCAATAATCTGGAAAAAAACCACCCGAGAGAAGTTGATTTCGCTTAACCGGATGAGACAGAAATTTCAAACAGCTGAGCGTTCTTTAATTTCAGTCCGACTTAATATTAATTCGTTTTTCACTTAATGTCTTTTCTGTAAGTTTCGAGAATTCATTATCATTCCGAAGATTGTTCTGAATGATAAATGTTGTTCTTTTTGTTGATTGTTCTTTTTGTTATTGATATAGCTACTTTTTATTGTTCGACATATGTTATTGTAAATAAAAAAGGAAAAAAAAGGAAAAAATAACTCCCTCGGTTTCGTTAGGCATTGTTCACTTGAAAAAATGATGGAGAATGAATATTCCGAAAATTTGTAGAAAAAATATCAAGACAAAAAATATGGTCAATAACTGAAACATTTTTTTAAGTAACCGTAAGTTCTATGCTGACATTTTCTTTTATCCCACTTCTCACTTGTCGTGTGTGTGTGTGCATGTGTGTGTGTGTGCGTGTGTGTGTGTGTGCGTGTGTGTGCGCGCGCACTAAAGAATTTCCCTATTTTAAACTTTTTCTTGTTGGTTATGTCTGTTGCCCAATCAATAATACTTGCAATTTACAGGAAAATTTTATTTACATCAACATCTATCTATATTTGAAATATCTTTTATCAGTTTTGGAACCCACATTTTTTACGGTCACATCACATTGAATCACCGGTTCTCGTACGACCGACGAAGTTAAGCAACGTCGAGCCTGGTCAATACTTAGATGGGTGACAGGACTACCAGGTACTGTAAACTAGGATGGACGGTTGGTGTAATGAATAATGGCTTGAAATTGTCAATCGGAAAGCCCTGTTGCGTTTGTTATTTTTTTTTACGCGCAAAATACCTTTGTAAAAGGTATGAATCCACTTCTCTCTCAGTTATGGGTTAACTATTAAGACGTGTATCACTAAATCTCCAAAAATAAAATCAAAATTTCATATAATATATTTAGATGAAGAAACCATTACTACTTGCTTAAGTTCACTTGGACCACACAGGTGACAGTTTAAAATGTGAGAGGCATTTCTCCTGCAACCTGTAGCATTGAATAAAATGTAATTGCACTTTATTTCTTAATGACTAATGTTGATAAATACAAATAAAACTATTGAGGGTTCAACTTACTAATTATAGAGAACACTTATATATATATATATATATATATATATATATATATATATATATATATATATATACATATAAGCAAATATATGGATATAGATCCGACAGTATGAAGAAAATATATACTGAAAAAAAAAACAAACAAAAATCCTAATATGCGATTATGCTGTTTTAATGTTTAATGTCAACGTCGGACGTTTCGGTTTAATAGACCATCTTCAGGACATATTCATAAAACATAATTAACATAGACCATATACAATTCAACATGAAAAAGACGACGGACATAAAAGCAATACCAATCCAAACAGATAACTGAAATCTTTTATAAGATCAGCGTTCCGTTTAAATATGATCACGTCGTCGTTACGTGGGCGATGTTATAAAAATATATAAAGTTGTTGTCTGTCTGTTTGCTTGTAATCGAACTCCTCCTAAGGTTTTGGAGATAGACCCCCCCTCCAATAACCATATATATTCTGAAACTAAATTACCCAGGATTCTTCGATAAGTATATATCATTTAGATCAAAGGAGGTCCGGGAGAGCACACCTCCCCACTGATTTTTCCCCTTGATTAAAATTAAATTTAAATTTGAACAAGGTCGTGACTCCTATCCAAAATATAGAAGGAGAAATCCAGAAGATGGAGGTCACATCGGCAAGATCATTGAGTAATATTGAAATGCATCATTTTCTCCTCAAATTATATCAATGATTTAAAATTAATCATCATTTTCTTACAAAAAAGTCACACGCATCAAGGTGCGGGTAATTTGGCTAGTATAAAATATAGATTAACCTTTTTAAAATTACACCAATGTATGAATCGCTGATAGGTTATTGAATAAATCGGGACAGGCGTCGGTAGATATTTTTAAAACGCTAGTACTAAGTATTTTTTTTAAGTATATAAATATATTGTTTGCTGAGAGGCTAAGATAATTGTTTTATCATATCTAAGTGGCTTGCTACACTTGTGCGTTTTCAAGGTCATAGATAATTATCATTTCACTGTACTTCTGTTTTTAAAGTTATACCGACATATTTATTGTCAGGAAGCCATTTTGATTGTATTAGATAAATCTTCTGTTTCTAATGCGTCTCGTCGACTTTAAAGCTGGCAAGTCCGTAGATAGTTATCTAAAGTATGTAAATATTAACATAAACGAACGTATGAATTGTTAACATATTTTGATGGGGATTAAGTTTCTTCATTCTTGCGTTGCGGGCCTACATGCCCTGTAAGTCAACAAGCCCAGAGATAGATATTTTTAGAATGTAACTGGAGCGTTTCTGAAAATTACATGAAAGTATTTCTTGTTGAGTGTCAAGAGTGATTGTATCGTGTCATTTTTTTAAATTAGAGTGAGCGTAATTACCTTTTAAGTCGGCAAGCCTGTTCGATATTTTCAATATATTGTGAGACCGGAACTACCTACACAATAGACTCTTCCAGGTCTATATTAAGTATGCGACACAACACTCTAGACTGAGTGACAGAGAGTGACATAGAGAGAGACAGTGAGAGCCGCGTACGACTACCAGTATTGGACACTAACATATAGTAAGCTCCACTTACACTATCTCTGTAACCTATTGTTAATATATCTTTCTTACATCTAATCCGTGTTCCGTGTTTTCCTTCTGTGGTCCCAACTTTGGCCCCACATCACAATATAATAATCATTTCACCCCAAGCAAGTCGATAATGCCACTACGAATCTACTTGGAGTGAAAGAGAATGAAAATACTTTAAAAGGAACCAGAAACCCAATCCTAAACATGAAACAAGGGATAAACATCTACTGCTAGTTCAAAAGAACGGGGAGGTATATGACGATAGATGAGTCTATCTACTTCTAATGAGCAAAAATAAAGAAATAAATTTTAAATAAAATTTCAGAGTTTAGGCGGAGATTTTAGAAGTATGGAATTGAAGCAGATGGAATCTGAAACACAATTCTAAACAGGAAAGAAGAGATAAACCCCCACTCCTGTTCAAAAAACCGGGGAGGGCTGTGAACAGGACGATAGGCTAATATATCTACTCTAATTTTTATTTTTATTTTTATGTATATGACTTTCATAAATGATTCATGTGAAATATTCAATAAACTATTTAAAAACGGAATTTGTGAAAACTGATTGGATGGTGATTTCTTTTATTTAAAAAATTTGACGCTTAGCTACTTTGTGTGAGCGTTTTCAAAACTTAATTGAAAAATCTAAGAAGTAATTAACATGGCAACTGTATCATATAAAGCACCGCAGTTAATTTGAAATATTCTGGCAGTTGACAAAATATAAAAAAAATAATAATTGTAATATTATTGGTCCTATAACCTGGCATCTCAGCTTCAGTCACTTTCCCCCTGGCGTAACGTAGCTTTATTGTGCTTTTTTTTTAAATAAATATTTCCATGGTAATTGTCCTGATGAACATTCTGCTATTTAAATGTTGTTATTTTTATTCACCCCCCCCCAACAGACATTGTGCATTAGTTAGCATGACATAGTGTTGTGGAGTATTTTCACAGTGGAGGCTTGTATTTCTAATAAGTCGTCCTAAATTAGGTCCGACGTACAAAACGTTAGGAACTTGGAAAATAAGAGTCAATGGCGCAGCAATCTAGTTGTGGTGGTTGGTACTTCAAATGTCCGAATCTCGACTGACGCGCACCAACACCATTCTGTATTTATCATTTCACCCACGGCCAAAAAAACGAATATGGCACAAGGCCGGTTTTATTAGGGTCTTCTCCGAGCCCGTAGGCTCGGCAAAAAAAAATAGCCTTTTGAAGCCGATTAGACGGGTTCAGGCCCTGTCTACCTCCCCGGACGAAACCTTGCCCTTCGGCAAAGCCTCGTCCGGGTTCTCTCTGCTAACGCAGAGAGTTCGACAGAAGGCGTGCGCAGTCAGAGACCGCGAGATGCCATTCGGTATTTATCATTTCACCCACGGAAACGAATATGGCACAAGGCCGGTTTTTTCGGCCAAAAAATAGCCTTTTGAAGCCGATTTACCTCCCGGACGAAACCTTGCCCTTCGGCAAAGCCTCGTATCCAGAGAGTTCGACAGGAGGCGTGCGAGCCCGTAGGCTCGGCAAAAAAATAGCCTTTTGAAGCCGATTAGACGGGTTCAGGCCCGGGTTCAGGCCTGTCTTCCCCGGACGAAACCTTGCCCTTCGGCAAAGTCTCGTCTGGTTCCTCTCTGCTAACGCAGAGAGTTCGACAGGAGGCGTCGCGCAGTCAGAGACCGCGAGATGCCATTCGGTATTTATCATTTCACCACGGAAACGAATATGGCACGAAAGGCCGGTTTTATTGATGGGTATCCCTCGAGCCCGTAGGCTCGGCCGTAGGCTCGGCCAAAAAATAGCCTTTTGAAGCCGATTAGACGGGTTCAGGCCCTATCTACCTCCCCGGACGAAACCTCGTCGGGCCCTTCGGCAAAGCTCGTCATTCGGCTTCCTCTCTGCCTAATGCAGAGAGTTCGACAGGAGGCGTGCGCAGTCAGAGACCGCGAGATGCCATTCGGTATTTATCATTTCACCCACGGGAAACGAATATGGCACAAGTTCGGTTTTATTGTGGGTTTCTCCGAGCCCGTAGGCTCGGCAAAAAAAAAAATAGCGGACGAAACCTTTTTTGAAGCCTCGTCCGGGCCGATTAGACAGGAGGCGTTTCAGGCCATTCGGTATTTATCTTTTCACCCCGGACGAAACCTTGGGCCCTTCGGCCGTAGGCTCGGCCAAAAAAAAGCCTTTTGAAGCCGATTAGACGGGTTCCTCTGCTTACCTCCCCGGACGAAACTTTTGCCCTTCGGCAAGGCAGCAGAGTTCGACAGGAGGCGTCCGCAGTCAAAGACCGCGAGATGCCATTCGGTATTTATCTTTTCACCCACGGAAACGAATATGGCACAAGGCCGGTTTTATTGGGTTTCTCCGAGCCCGTAGGCTCGGCCGGTATTATCTTTTCAAAAAAAATAGCCTTTTTGAAGCCGATTAGACGGGTTCAGGTTCCCCTGTTCTACCTGCCATTCCCCGGACGAAATGTGGGTTTGCCCTTCGGCAAAGCCGTCCTGGTTCCGTCGGGTTCTCTGCTTACGCAGAGAGTTCGACAGGAGGCGTCCGCAGTCAAAGACCGTGAGATGCCATTCGGTATTTATCTTTTCACCCACGGAAACGAATATGGCACAAGGCCGGTTTTATTCGGGTTTCTCGACGAGCCCGTAGGCTCGGCCAAAAAAATAGATTAGACGGGTTTTCCCGGAAGCCGATTAGACGGGTTTCAGACCCGTCAGGCCCGAGATGCCATTCGGCATTTATCTTTTCACCCCGGGACGAAAGGCCGGTTTTTATTGCCCTTCGGCAAAGCCGATTAGACTCAGGCCCGTCTACCTCCCCGGGAAACCTTGCCCTCTCTGCTAACGCAGAGAGTTCGACAGGAGGCGTCCGCAGTCAAAGACCGCGAGATGCCATTCGGTATTTATCGGTTTTTATTTTCACCCACGGAAAAAGAATTTGGCACAAGGCCGGTTTTTTTCGCACAAGGCCGGTTTTTGTGGGCCCGTAGGCTCGGCGGGTTCAGGCCTCATCTACCTCCCCGGACGAAAAAAATAGTTCGACCGTTTGAACCGCGAGATGCCGATTAAACGGGTTCAGGCCCCGATTAGACGGGTTCAGGCCCTGTCTACCTCCCCCCGGACGAAACCTCAGGCCCTTCGGCAAAGCCTTGTCTTTTCACCCACGGGTTCCTGTGCTTACGCAGAGAGTTCGACAGGAGGCGTCCGCAGTCAAAGACCGCGAGATGCCATTCTTCCAGACTTGCCACTGGGTACTCCTACTTATTATCTAGGAACCTTGCCCTTCCATTACAATAGAATAGGTACTATGGCATAACACATAGCGACTTGGAGGTATTATGGTGGCTGTAGTGTAAATGGTAAATATGTATTGTTTTCGTGTAAGGAAGACTGTGTTATGATTACTAAGTCAGTAATCATAGATAGCTAAGTTTAATATAAGACAAATGGAAGACTAATCTTCCCCTTTCCACCCTTTTGGAATTGTGCCATATTTTTGCTTTATGACAAAATAAAGATTACTTTCTGCTTTGTTACCAAGACTTAATGAATTTAAATGCGGTACTAGATTGGCGGCAAGGTCCCCTCCGTTTACAGTTTAAACAGCCAGAATTAACCGTACGTTCCATGCTAACAGCTTCTTCCATCACACTTATGGAAATCTCTTCCGTCTTCTTGCTTTCAAATCAAATTTGATCTTTAAAAACTTAAATGCAATGTCAATCGTTATCTTCTCTCTTCTTTATTCTTGTTCTTTTAGTGTTCTCTCTCTCCTTAATAATGTGTTTTATATATATTCTCTAAAATTCAGTAACCCCTTGAGCTTTAGTGAATTTATTGCCTTACTTGGAGTGAAATGGTTTAAAAAATATGCCTTGATTGCTAGATTATATTAAATAAAAATCTAAATTTAAATCAGATAAATGCAAAATATGTGAATGTATTCAAGATTTTGATCCGAATGTAATTTGATAGCATCTAATTAGTATGGGCGTAATCATTTTGTAGATGAGCTAGCCTATATTTATCGATCGAATGTCGATATCTCATTTATAGGATTTATTTAACATGTACAGCGATGCAAACTCAAGCTAACTAAAAGTGCCATGAAATATTTATTATTGAGACGCACAATTTTAACAACATCAGATATGCAGATAGCAAACAGAGAAAGAACACATGTACACAGTCGTAAAGGAAAGCGGGAAGAAAGGACTAATTATCTACTCTGGCGTGCAAAATCTTTGGGTCACATTGTTAAATTAATTACTTTCGTTAATTTGACCCCAAATTCGAAGGTAATTAGCAGTACGCTTTTCTCGGTAGGTTTTATGATGTTTGAGGCCCAGAAAACTAGTTACTGTACTTTCGTTAATGCTGTATGGTGATGCTGAAAAATGCCCTTGCAAAAATACGGGCCCCCAGGGAAAATTTGACCTTTCGGTTCTTTTCTTGTGTTAAAAGGAAGGTTTTTGCAAAACCTGATCTTTCTTATTACAGAAAGGACAAAACGTCAGTTAGTAATGTGTGTTGTTGCATTTGGATAGAATAAGTTCGATGTGCCATTGGATGACAAATTTTCCAGAAATTCTCATTGGGGATTTTTTCCTCATCTTCTTTGGCAGCAATCCCAAAACTCTTGCAGACTGCGTGCACTTTGGAGCAACTTATTACGTTGGCGCATTTATTTCTTCACTTCCAATCAATTATATTGGAATAAGAACATGATGAAAAAATTCTCTATCTTCGTAGTTTGGCAGAAGAGTAGACCATAATAAACTAATAGAGTTTTCATTGTTTAGGCTTCCATTAACTTTTACCAATTTTCTTCCAAAATCGCTTTTGATGCAAACACCATATCATTACGTTTCTACCAGCAGATTTTACCGACTTTGTGTTGTATCTTGCAGTGTTTCTTTATACCGTTGGTGTTCTTACATATTCTCTTGTATTAGAATGTAACACTATATTGCATCCATCATTACACATTTTGACAGTTTTCAGCATGTCATGTTCTCTCGACCACTTCAATCTTCTATTCCGATGTTTTTTGCTAAATGATTTTTTTCTGCCATACGACCATTCAAGTTGTAATATTCTGCGTACTGCATGAACTGAAACTGTCAAGACTGTATTTAACTCCCCACTTATCTAGCTGTTAATTTTGCATTAGCTACAAAGAGTCTTGCAATCATTCTTTCATCTCTAATCTAGCATTTGTTTCCCGGTTGTCTTTGCACTTGAAACACTTCCAGGAGTAGCAAACGTCTTTTAGGTGATTTCTGAAACTTCTCAGAAGCCTTTCTCTCTCTATTGTCGAGTCATCGTTTTATTCAAAGTCACAGCCTTCACCTTTGTCTCAGCAGAAAGTTTAGCCATGATATTAGTGTAAAAAGGCAACGTAATCTTCATATACAATGACTTGCCAAGGAGCGTTACACTCATGTTAATAAAATGGAAAAATTCCTATTTAAAAATGTGCATATTATCCTGAATTTATCATCTCAAATCTTTCACAGGTCCAATAGTTTTGCATGGTCTTCTTTTCAGCTTCAAATTGCTTAAATTGGTGAACCTTCTGTTACAGAGCAACTGCAAAAACACAGGAAATTATTTTGCAATCCTCAAGGTCCACCGACAATGATGATAAAAACATGCTGCTAAAAATCTTAACTTCTCTATAAAATAAAGATCTATAAACAATTTATATAGTTTTTCCAAGATTTTTGTACACCAGTGTATTGTACGAAAACAGAATATATGGTCGTTAGCAAAAGGGTCATTTCAAGATGCAAACTACATGATGGAGGCGTCAAAATCTAGAAAGTACAGAATTTAGTCTGGGGGGTTTATGACAGAAATGGGAAAATGTAACACAGAAACCGAAGGTGCATTGTAATAGCGAATTGTGCTTTTAAAGCCTAAATAAAGAGATAGGAAAAGTTCGTCAGCAACAAAAAAAGAGTGCTGAATTAAAATGTAATATCAATACTCTTATTGAGAGGCACGGTGGAATAAAGTATAGCGGCTCGGATAGAGCCGAGTTCCAATTCCAGTCAGATCCATTACATTCACTTACATGCCAATACCCTTGGGAAAGGTATGAATCCTCTTTTTCTCTCCCCCACCCCCATGGGTAAATAGCAGGACATACTGGGTTCTATATCCTGTGTGACAATCGGTCTAAGAGAAGGTAACTCTGAATTCAAAATTGTATGTAGCCCTGGCGTAGCACATAATGTACAGCTAAAGAATGGATCGTTCGCATTGGTTCGATGATCCCGAGTATGGTCGAACTGGCT
>CAHIKZ030003932.1:1342500-1345000 GCA_903632075.3 Acanthosepion pharaonis
CTTCTTCTTCTTCTTCTTCTTCTTCTTCTTCTTCTTCTTATTATTATTATTATTATTTAATATATGATAAATTCCCACAGGAATAAATAATCCAACTGGGCCGAAGTGAGGTAGTAAAGTAGTTTAAATAAAATCAAAATACACAACCTTCAATTTTTTAGTCGAATCTTAGAAATTCAGAGGGAAGTCACAAATATTTGAACTACCGCTATAAATTGGCGTGTTTTATATATATATATATATATATATATATATATATATATATATATATATATTATGTATCATTCGTAATTACACCACCCCACCAACAAACATGTTGCAGAAACAAACACTGTATAAAATATCTCTTGAAAGATTTTATCTACAAAAAAAATATAATATATATGTTGGTCATACCACTACTACGTTGTCTTAAAGGTGGAGTTTTCATTTGAATGATGCATCTAACATTTCTAAACATTTACAACAGCATGCCTGTCCACATTCGCAATTTTGATAAACTTTTTTTGAAAATATATCTATAGTTTTTCATGGAAATAATAAACATAAAGTAAAAATTCTTGAAGATATCTATATTAAAAAATTAAACACAACCCTTAATAAAATAATGATGAATACTGCACAAATGTTTTAAAATGTTTACAGTAGATAGTTTAAAATATCTAGCTTTTAACTAATAGTTTTAGAAAATATTTTCTTTTTTTAAAAATATTTGCACATTTCAATAAATTAGCTACCTCCCTTGAGGTTTGGATGTGTCTACATAATAAAATTTTAAAATTGTACAGTACATAACCTTAGCATTTCTCACTTCACACGACAATTTTTTGTCTTAGAAAAAAAGAACCTGATGACGACATTGTGCTAATGTTGAAAGAACTCGAAATAAAATAAATATGCATCAACATGGTAATTTCCTTTCTTTCTATTTAAAATTATTAGGCAAAACTTGTCTGAATTATTTAATGGGAATGAGAATGAATGAATGCATTTTGTCAAATTATACCTATATATATATATATATATATATATATATATATATATATATATATATATATATATATATATATATAGATAGATAGATATAGATATATACAAGTGTTTTTCTTTTCTGAGCAAAAAGAGTGTAAAAACTTTCCAAAATATCTACATTTCCGATAGCATTCGGCTATATTTTAGCTATTATCTATATATATTAGAATGATTGTATTTCACTTTGAACAGAATGTTTTTAATCCATTGGTCCCCATTATGACTGAGGACGTATTTTTTTGCACTGAGAATTATATTTATTTACAATTATAATTATAAATTTATTTATAATTATATTTATTTATAATTATATTTATTTATAATTCTCAGTGCAAAAAAAAAATCTGTCCTCATTCATAATGGGGACCAACGGATTAAAAACAATAATGACCATTTTGACATCACTATGGGATCTTTAGACTCTGCAGAGTCTTCTGACCTTGTCGGTCTTTTAATACTGTACAACCTGATCGCGCACCGTGAATTAGATATTAAGGACATCGGGCTGTACAGAGATGACGGGTTCATGGTAGTGAGGAGTTCCATTAATTTTAAAATAGAGAAAAGTAGAAAGATTATATATAGTGAATTTAGAAATCTAAATTTAAAAACAACAGTCTGTACAAAATTAAAAGGGTAAACTTCCTCGACGTAACTCTAGATTTAACAAACAACACATACCTACCTTATAGAAAACCTAATACTAACCCCTTGTATATACACCCTAAGTCAAACCACCCTCCATCCATAATTAAGCATATACCCTCATCAATAGAGAATAGAATCAGCATTAATTCCGCTAATAAAGAAATATTCCAACAACACAGTAATTTTTATAACACAGCCCTAAAAAATAGTGGATACAAAAATGCTAACATCAATTATAGAAAAAATTGTACTAACCAGAAGAAAAACAGGAAAAGATAAATCATTTGGTATAACCCTCCGTTCAACCAAATGGTTAGTATTAAGCTAGGACAGAAATTACTAGCTTTAATTGAAAAATACTTTGCTACTAATAGTAGACATAGTAAAATATTTAATAAAAAACATCCTAAAATTAAGTTACAGTTGCACTGAAAATCTAGAAAGTATAATAAAAAACACAATAATAAAATCCTGAATAAACCCCCATGCCAGAATAGTATTAATAAAGACCCTACACTTAAATTAAACAAAAATAGTGAAAAATTATGTGATTGTAGAAACCCAGAAGACTACCCATTGGAAAATATATTCCGCGTAAAATCTGTGGTATACCAATGTACTATCTCATCCATTGAGAGTCCTAATACTAATATGATATACATTGGGTCTACGAAGAATGAATTTAAAACCAGATGGAAGTAGCACAAGTGCTCCTTCAACAATATTAATAAAAGAAATCAGACATCTCTATCTAAATATTTTTGGCATTTGAAGGAAATGAATAAAACACCAAAAGTAAAATGGAAAATTATAAACAAAA
>CAHIKZ030003932.1:1350000-1372500 GCA_903632075.3 Acanthosepion pharaonis
AGACATGAAAATATAAATAATACATTAGAAAAAATCACCATTAATATATTTTGGGGAAAAAAACAAGAAACTTAAAAGAACCTTTTCAAAATACTGATCCTCTTTATTTATTGTAGTTTCTCTGAGAAATTAAATTAATTAATTTAAAAATACAACCATAACTAATGTCAGTCTTACTATTTACAAAAATTTATTTTTTTTTCTGTTTAAATATCAGGAGAAAACATTATATTATCGGACTTAAATGATCGAATAGTTTGATATGCCGTAAAACAAAACAAACCACACCTAATTTTACCTTCAAAATGTCCACAGAATGCCAAATCATTGAAACCCTATTTCCTCATGTCTCAGATGTTTAACTCTTTCTGATATAAAGAACAAGTGTCATTTTTTTTCTATTTTACTTAAAACGGCCTTGTTGCTCAAATGTTTTGTCCACTGACCTGTAAGCGATTAATTTTTTTTATATTCCTGGACTAATAGCTAGACATGGAATCACAATAAGACGTGCTGTTTTCTCTGAAGAGAACCATAAAAAATTCAAGTCTTTTTTTCTTTCTCATAACTGTAGAATTCACAATATTTGAAAGAATTACAGAGAAATGGCTTCCATGCTCCTATGTCTCTAAACCTGATGTGTGTTGGTGGGTGGCAGACTACCCCAGACTCTTTCCCTATGATTGGTTCATCAGTGTATAGGAATTTAGATCCTCGGTGCTTGTGAATTTGTATTGAAATAAAACTAAAATTAATAAATGTTCAACAATGTAATCTTGTTGATAATTTTATTTTAGTTTGGGTCTCCATTATCCAACCTCTTGTCGTACTTAAGTATTTCTAGCAAATGGATTTACAACTTGCTTATTGAATGCAATTTTTTCGATTTGTTTTATCGTTTCTGGAGATGCTCATATTTAGTGTTGATTTAAAACCAGATATAAAACAATAAAGAATTAAATGTAAATAATTCAATATTAATGACGTAACTTTGGACGACCATAGACTTTTATTTTCTTCTATATCTTTATATATTAGGTTGGCCAGAAAGTCCTGACTCATTTAGTGATGTGAAGGAGAATATTTCCCTAAATGTTTGAACTTAGCCGTCGGACGAAAGACATAAAATATTCCTATATCAAGATGAGCAGTAGGGGGAGAAGTAGCAGCAGTAGCAGCAGTAGCAGCCTTTGCTGAAAACATTTAGTCATTCACGTTTAAACATTCATTCCATAGTTTCTGTTCAATATTATATTTCCCTGCACCAAAAGGTAATAAACTTGTTAAACCAATTATGGTTTTCTAATGATGTTTTTGATAACTCAGCTACAAAACATAGCAAGCAGAAAGAAAACAACAAATTTTGATTTTTGTTTGGTGGAATTTTTAAGGAGTAATGGATTTCGAACTTGTTCCACATGTTTGCGTCATTAATGCTAAACTGTATTGTCAGCAGGTAGACCGCAAGTAAGATAAACCAAATAAGGAGTATCCTCCTTTGGTTAATCGTGGTCGGACGTTGGTTCAATCGAGGCCACACACTGCCACGTTCACTAAGAAGAGGTTCTTCCATATCCACCATTGATCCTGGATGCTGCTCCAAGTGACTATAGCATATTCCGCTCAATGGCACACTTTCTTCACGACCAGCGATTCAACACTTTTGATGAAGTGAAAGAAGCTTGTTCAAAGTTTTTTGATTCAATAGACTGGTATCTGTAGGAGATTCAGATGCTGGCTGATCGTTTGCAGAAGATCGTCGAGAATGAAGGACTTTATTCTGAAGAATAAATTCTCCATAAAATTTAATTTTTTTCTTTCCGATTCCTAAGTGAGCCAGGACCTTCTGGCCAACCTAATATTTAGAGTCGATGAAAACTCGTTGGTATTTAGATGGAGGATATCTGTGTGAGAGATATATCTTAGGGATAGTATTGTCTAAGGATGAATTATTCATTGTGATGTCCTTATTCGGACGTACGATGTGTGTAAATATTCTCGTTGAAGGGTTAGAGACTAATATTGGAGAAAAATTCTTCGTTTGGTATTTATCATTCTTTTTTCAAATTTCATCCCAAGCAAGGCAATAAATCCACTAAGACACAAGAGCTAACTGAGGGTGAAAGAACAGAGAAGGAAATAAAGGAACAGAATTAAAGGTGACAGAAGATGGCGATTGACATTGCCTTTTAAGTTTTGAAGATCCTGGTTGGCAGGAAGGCAGGAAGTCGGAAGAGAGTTTCACAAGTGAATATACTAGAGAAGAAATTATTAGCATATAACTTACCGCTACAACTAGAAATTCCAACAGTGAAATTATGAGACCTACTTGCCAATCTAGTACTGAGCTTAAATATGCGAAATCAATTTCCCAAAGAAGAAAGCTCATCAGAAGAATTAACATGAGAAGAAAAGTTGCGCCGGTGGGGAAGTGACTGTTGTCGTGATGCCAGGCAAGGACAGATAATGTTGCAGATTCTTGTTTGGATTTTGTCAAGAAATTAAACATGAAAATTAAAGTAGCCCTATTTTCCAAAATCTGGGGAATAGACGTCACTTAATTGAAAATTGATAGGCTCCTGAAAAATTAATTTCGGTTGAGCTCTCTGGGGAAGGAATTGTGAGTTTGTAAACAGTGACTATTATGGCTGATATAGCGAGACTCTTCGGTAAACGAATCGAGTCCTGTCGGTCACTGTGTGTTTATCTCAAAAATAAATACGCTTAAATTCACCTTCATCCCTACCGTGCGCCGACTGACACCGATTCAGTCAGGTTTCGTTCCTAGCTAGAGGCAACAGGATGTCTAGCCACACTGAAGAGCTGTGATATAGCGGGACAGTCTATCTGTGGTTGACATTATAAATATATATATATATATATATATATATATATATATATATATATATATATATATATATATATATAGTAGCAAGATACACTAAAATCCCAAACTACCTCATATACCGGGTTTGAATAAGACAGACGGAATTTTCGTTGCTGAAACAAGTATGGCTTTATGTTTTACTCTGTATCATAAATACATTGAGCTCTTTTTATCGATCAGTTTTAATAGTTCATATTACTAGGATCCACTTTGATTATATACCAGCGGGTTTTCTACCTTTACTATATATATATATATATATATATATATATATATATATATATATATATATATATATTAATTGATTTAAAATATGTTTTTTTTCGCTACACAGTTCTAAGCATGTTTCAAAAATGGAAGCTAAAAGTCCCGCATTTAATTTTGTGAATAAATTAAAGACATTAGTTCCATTTCATCCTCAAGCGAATTTTGGAGTAACTTAAAATTACTGGGTTTTAAATACACAAATATTAAATATTTATATATTAAATATTTTCCTTATTGTCGGTATTATTATGTCAATGATATAATAACACCTTATTTCACGGACAGAACAGATTAGCTGGAAAATGTAATGACAAACAAGCTTTGTACTCATAGAGAGCTTTCTGCTGCTAAGCCATACACATAATTATATATACATATTTACACGTGTCCCAGACAGAAAAAAACTATAACACTATCTACACAAGCAGCGTGAAAAGAAAAGGAAACGATAGGGTCTTGTAATACTTCCCAATGTGATTTGGAACTGCTGGAAATGCTTCTGTATTTCTGGAGAAGTCATATTTAGGATACCAGATTCGAGCGCGACGGATTTATCTGCTATTTCACTAGAGCGACATATTCTACAAACAGGAAAACAATGCGTCATGGAGCTTTCACAAATTGAAGACAGCAGAGTTTTTATATCTGGTGAAAATATATTTTTATAGGTAAACGAACAACACGTGTATCTTGATTCCAGGTGGCTAACTAACTGACTTACCACCTTCGTCACTCTATAAAGTGACGTCACTAAGCGGCCGTCACATGACTTCATCCCGACCAAAGGGAGATAATCGCCTTTTGCAGCCCTACACACTAATATATACATTCACGACATTGGAATATCATTGAAAAATATAATTTTCTCAAACTTCTGAAGACAAAATGGTTGGCTATAAAATGCTTCCAGTTGGAAGATATCTGTTGTAGCTTGACCTTAATGAAGAATGGGCTCGGTCAGGTTTACTTGTTCAAAAAAGGTTGGCATAAATTAATAATTCTTTTTCAACCAGGTTATAACGGTTACATCTAGCCATCTTGCAGATGAAATGGATAGCTATATCGGTAAAGAAGTTATATAGTAATAGTTTCTTCTATTCTACATTTCGCTTGTCAAATTCTATTCTGATTTCTTCATTTCTTTTCAATTTTAAGCTTCAAAAATTTAAATGAAATGTTAATCGTTATCTTCTATCTTAATAATTCCTGTTGTTTTTCATTTCTCATATTCTCTCCCACTCAGTAATTCCTTGCGTCTTAGTAACTTTATTCCCTTGCTTTGGGTGAAATGGTTTAAAAAGTGTGAATGTTTTGATTGTGAGATTATATTAAATAAAAAATAATGAAATAATTACATAGAAAAAGGTATCAGGAAAGATGTTCATCTGCGCAGTGACCCTAAACCTCATTGTGTCACAGGACAAATGATGACGATGAAGATGACGATATACTTGAAACAATTAATAAGCGAACACAAATATTCCATATCAGTGAAGGGAGTTTAATTTTAAATAAAAATAACTAAATTTAATTAATTAAAATTATTAAATTAAAATTAATTAATTACTTTTTAATCATTCTCATAATAAACGACAAAAAGAGTGCATATTCCAATTACAAATACCAGTCTAATCTCTTTAAAAAAACATTTGTAAATGTTTTTCATAAAATATATAATTTGCTGTTTAAGTGGCGTAACGGATTCCTATTCCGCGTTCCGTCAGTTTTTTTTTTAATAGGGAACGGAATGTAAAGTGTGACACTGAAAACCGAAGTCGAATTTGGATAACGATACCTTGCAAAAGCTAAGCAAGGTATTAAGAAACAGAAAAAATCGTTAGAAAAAAAACAAAAAACATACTGAACTGCATTGTAATATCAGTTTTTTAAAAAAATCATTTCATCCCAAGCAAGGCGTGAATGCCACTAGTACGCAGGTGGTAAAAAAGCGTGATGTGAGAGAAAAAAGTATAGGAAGGATTGAGGAAAGGACAAAAGATAAATGGGATCCAAGAAGATTAAATATAAATTTTTAAAGACTGTAGTTATCAGGAAAGCAAGTAAACGAAAGGGAGTTCCGCATGCGGGAAGTGCGAGAAAGTAAACTCTTGACGTAGAAGTGGCGACTGTATTGAGCTATATCAACAGTAAACTGGTGAGACCTACATGCCAATCTAGTAGCACGCTTAAATTCGTGTAGTCGGAGCACCAGGGTAGAAAGCTCGTCAGAGCAGTTGCCATGAATATATTTGTAAAAAAGACAGAGAGAATCCACACCGCATCAGTGAGAAAGGGATTGAAATCGAGATGTCAAATCAGGATTGACTCTATTGCAGATCCTTTTTTGGATTCTATCAAAAATCTCGAGATGAATAGTAGATGCACTAGATCAGATATGACAGCAGTAATTTACTGCAGTAGATGAAGCTATTGATTCAATGTAATCACTTCACTTCAAGTCAGTTGAAAACGTGAGACCAAGAAGACGCAGTCAGTTGCTCTCCAGGGGTCTAGCGCCAGCCATGATGATGGCAGGTAGGAAAGTTTCTCTATGATAGTTAAATGAGAGCAGTTTTATTTTGGAGGCGTTAAAATTTATAAGCCATTCCCTGCCACTGTTAACCACTGATCAGAGGTCCTTTTCAACAGCAGCGGTCAGGTTTACTTAGTGAACTCTGAAGGATTTGCTATTGAGACAGGAGTATATGGTAGTATATACTCCTGTCTCAATAGCATATAAATAAATATATACTTGAGAACTGATGACATCAACAAGATAATTGATGAAGATCAGAAACAGCGCAGGATCCAAGAGAGAACCTTGGAGAACACCCACGTTCGTGTGAAAGGATCTGGAAGCGGGTTTGATCAAAACGATCTTTATTTCACGATTTGATAGGAACGATTCGATTAAAGCAAACAATCGTCCTGTAGTACCGTACCCTTAGATCTTATATAGAACAGCGTACCAAATCCTGCCAAACGTCTTCGAGATATCTAGAGCCAAAGCTCGAGCTTTGCCGTCCTTATCCAGAGCTTCATATACATATTCAGTAATGGCCGTTAACACATCAGCATTAGACCTGGCAAAAGGGAAGCCATATTGTTTATCTGAGAGTAAGTCGTGAGAAGCAAGATGCTTAACCAATTCAGCATTGAGTAAAGCCTCAAATATTTTTCTGAAAAGCGGTAGAAGACCTATAGTTAGAGGGACCAGATGTTCTTTAGAGTTCTTAAAAGCAGGAACTAAAGAGGAGGATTTCCAACTAGCCGGAAAGCAGGAAGCAGCGAAGAAGAGTTTGGAGAGAACTGGAGCCAGCTCGGGAAGACGTTTCTTTGGGACTATCCCGTCATCTCCACTTGCCCTGTAGGAGTCTAGTTGGGATCCCGTCACCCCCGCTTCACTTATGGAAGTCTAGTTTGGAAATGTCTGAAACAAATGACAGGGTTATGCGCATATCACTTACTAGAGCTTCTGTTCTAGGGAGGAAATCAGGTGTGGGTACTCCAGATGTTTCGCGTGTTGTTCTTCTTTAAGGTTGAACAATCCCTTCAGAGATGAAGAAAAGAATTGAAGGAACAGAAACGTGGGTCTACAGTATGATAATGAGGATACCATGAGAGAGACGACGAAGTTTTTGAGAAAATGAAAAAAGGGCACATACACGTAACATTAGGAAGAGACTGTTGAAATTTCTAGGTAAACTAGTGAGGAAAGAGAGCTTGGAAAATTTGATACTCATAGGACTGATTGAAGGCAAGTGGAGCAGAGGCAAAACCGCATACCTGGTCTATCAAGCTTGAGTAAATGGCTGGTAAAACAGGGTTTAGGATAGATAACAAAACGACAAAATTAATTAAGAGCTACAAAGATAGAAAATTTTGTAGAGCCATGATCACCAACGTCTTGAAAGAATGTAGCACATAGATGAAAGAGAATAACAAAATTTATTAAGAGCTACAAATTAAAGGAAATAGTGGATCGCCAACATCATGAAGGACACGGCACATAGAAGAAGAAGAAGAAGAAGAAGAAGAAGAAGAAGAAGAAGAAAAAGTAAAAGAAGAAAAAGACTTTGTGTAAATGGATGATAGAACAAATTTTAGGAGAGATAACAAAAAACAAAATTTATTAAGAGCTACAAAGTAGAGGAAATTATGGAGCGCCATGATCGTTAACGTCCTGAATAGACACAGCACAAAGAAGAAGAAGAAGAAGAAGAAGAAGAAGAAGAAGAAGAAGAAGAAGGGAAGTTTGTGTAAATGGATGGTAGAATCGGGCTTAGGAGGGATAACTAAAAGACAAATTATTTGAAGAGCTAAAAAGGACATAAAATTGTGAGAAGTCATGATCGACAACGTCCCGAAGGGACACGACACATAGAAGAATTATATAGCATACATAAAATAGGAGGTAGAAATGTATTCCAAATCGTAGTACAGCGTTCTATCTTTGCTCTTAATGCAGCCATATTTCCCGTCATGCTTTTCCTATGTTACAAATTTTCAGAGATTTTCAGTGGAAAAGAAACAATGTCGACAAAGAATCTCCTGTGCTGCATTTATTGCGAAATCGTTGAAAAACACAAGCCACTCGTTTTAGGAAATAGAAAACGAATAACAATTCGAATAGAAAAATAATAACAATTGCGCGTTCATTAAATAAACTAATCAGCTGACCGTAATTATTTGAGAAGAAAAGAAACCGGATCTGTACACAGGAAAGAAGAAAAATAAACAAACGCACAGTCAAAGGAATAAACAGTATCCCGGAATCAATGAAAATTATTGAAACATTATTAATTTCGTAATGTAATTTTATCAGACGAAAAAGCGAAAAGAAAAGAATAAAAGATGGATTACAACTCCACTCACTCACAAAATATTATTTGAGAAATGAAAGAATTCATCACATTCAAAAATATAAAGGAGTTTTTAATTTTTTTTTTTCCATATTCTTTTATTAGATTTTTATTCATAAACTCCATTTCGCTTTCTATAAATCCGTCTCTCTATAAAAGCCTTTACGTCATTTGTTTTGTATTCGTTCTCTTCTTCGCTTTCCTCTTCTTTTCTTTCTCAACGACGTCATTTTATCCCTTGTTATTTACATTCACTCTCACTTCATCTCTAAAAGAATTTCTCTTTTTTTTGATAACATTTTTTAAAAAATGTTTATTATTCATAGTTTTTTTGCTCAATTTTTTTGTATTTTTTCTCGCATTTTTTATTTCTTTTTCTTTATTTTTAAATTTGTTTCGTGTTTGCTTGTCTTATTTCTTTCTGTCATTTTTCTTGCTTACTTCACTGATTTCCTCCTTTCGCTCTTTTTTATTTTTCTTTCTTTTCTTCTTTCATCTTTCTTTGTTGCGTCATTAATTTTACTTTTTTCTGTTTTTCTTTTTATTCTGATATAGTTTCTTAATTTTATAATGTTTCTATCTTGCTTAATTTGTTTCTTTTTTCATTTATCTTGTTTGAGTCTTTCTTTCTTTTTTTCTTTTTCTTTTTTCCTTTCTTTTCTGTTCTTTCTTTCTTGTTCTTTCTTTCATTTCTTTCATTCTTTTTCTTTCTTTCTTTCTTTCATTTTTCTTAATTTCTTCATTTTCATTGTTATTTTTTCCGTTCTTTTCCTTTTCTTTCTTTTCTTTCTTTTTTTCTTTTCTAATTTGTTTGTGTGGTTTCTTTGTTTTTCTTAATTTCTTTCGCTTTTTATTTTTCTCCATTCTTCATTCACTCATTCATTCATTCTTTCTTTCTTTCTTTCTTTCTTTCTTTCTTTCTTTCTTTCTTTGCCTTTCATCGTTCACCCTTCTTCATTCTTACTGCGCCATTCCTACATGTTTTTTCAAAATTCACAAAACCCTGCTACCTCAGTAAATCTCGATTCTCCCTCGGTTAATCTCTTTTGTTTGAGTGCCTTCCGAAGTATGTCATTTAGAAAAGCCATCACTTCAACCGGTTCAGCTTGTGTTTTGAGTTCGATGTTACCTTTCACTAGAAAGCGACATGTTTAACAAATAACAACAATTATCATCCATTTTAATCGTGATATTTATTTTGTCTTCTTTAGAAAATCTCCATATTTTTGCTTCACCTTTTAATTTCACAAGTTTTATTACGCTTTCCTAACCCGTATTTAAAAAAAAATATTTCAGTAAACTATGTCTTTTGCTAGTTATCCATCAATTCTTTCTTATCCGCGTTTAGCCATTTAACGGCAAAGACATTCTGTTTTCTTCTGCTTTCTCATAAATACCATTCCATGTCGTTTGCCTTCTTACTTCTAATTTATTCATGCTTTCTTTAATTTTCATTTCCTTACTTGTATTCTTTTCTTTACCATTACAGATCATTCTTTTGATTTTCTTAAGAATCTCTAGAAACATAGCAGAAACACCATACCAAAATTGACAGAAATATTCAATGCATGGACGAAGCACCTAGTATTCATAAGCGGTCACCCATGTAGGTATTGACTAGGTTCAACCATGTTTAACTTCGTTGATCGTACGCCACCCGATGTGAAAGCGAGGCGAAACAACGTTAAGTTGACAAGTCTACAGAGTGCGATGGAAAAACTCGTCTAATTTATGCAAAAATGAATATAACAATGATATCTAGCTTTAAAAGATATATTTACCAAAATTACACGAAAATATCTTGAAATATTAAAGAGTTAATTTAATCAATAAAATCGCCATTGGCTTCAATCCTGGCCTCTTGAGGACTTCGGAATCTCCTGCATCTCTTCTGGACGGTCTCCTTGTTTCAGTTGGTGAATTCTGCCAGAATCCTTGCTTTCGTGTTACAAAGAGTTTTCTTGGTCTCGCTCAACTGCGCCCCACGCATAATAATCAGGAGTGTTGCAATCTGAGGTGTTAGGTGGCCAAAAATAAGGGGTGATCTGGTCGCAGAAATTGTCTGACAGCCATGCCTGGGTTCTCCTACTTATGTGACATGGTGCAGAGTCCTGTTGCCAGACATATAGTCTTTCAGCAGCCACCCTCTTGAACCAGGACAGCACTATCTTCTCACGGCGCTTGATGTAGGTCTGTGTGTTGGGTCTGAGGCTCTGCAGGAAGATGAATTGAGGCATAATGTCACCATCACTAGTGATCACTCCAGACGCCATGATGTTGACTGAATATATCATGCAGCTCTTTCCGAATCCTCTGCACTGGCATCTAAATTCTCTGAAATATTCGTATTGGAGCTTCCGGTGTGAATGCCAAGAAGTATAACATGCCGTTTCCAAATTACTGACGAAGTGAATTGCGTTATGGTACTCTTAAAAAAAAACAAACAACATACATACGCGAAATTAAAAATATAAAATGACGACAATTTACCCATCGCAGCCTTTATGTGTATCGATTGCAGAACAGGACAAAAAGTTCGGTAAAGTGTTAACATTTAGTTACAGCAAAAAAGAGAGTTGTGGAGAGTCGTGATTTCCTGAATGAAAGACACATAAAAGAAGAGAATTTGGATCGTTCAGAAAAGTCGGTCTGCCATTAAAGTTATGGAAAGTACAACGCAGATAACTGGAGAAATTTATCATCGACAACAATAATTATGATTGTTGTTTTTATGATTAAAATTACTGAAAATTTTTACTTTTTTTTCTTTTATTATTGTTCATTTATTTATTTACATGCAAGATTTTTATTTATATTAATTTGAATATTTCTGTCTGTCTCTTTTTATCTTCAATTTTTAAGAGTTTCCACTCGCCTAATTCTCCTTTCCCGTTCAACTTTGACATTTCTATTAAGACTAATAGCGTTGGACAGAACTGGGGAGGTTGTAAGTAGGGGACAAAGGTTATGCTCGTAGTGGCTGAATACCGACGGACCTACACACAAACAAAATGTTATTAATTTCATCTGATCTAATAAGTTTTGGCTTCCACCCACCAACCCATAGCCTGGCCCTGATTAAAAACATTCAAACTGAGGATCGATAACTTCTCAAAGCAACAACAAATCATAGAACAAAATCGCAAATTACTCTTGTGTTTATTACTCTTCTTACAGAAACTGATCTCGCCTCAACCGCATCGAATTTAAAAAAAGAAAAGAAATTACAGTTTATTGTTGAGGCATTTATTTAAGACTATATTGGGGGTATTTTTTTTATTTTATTTAATTAAGTATATATTTTTCAATTATTTTTCGTACTTAGTCATTTATTTAATATTTATTGTTACTTCTACGAAAGTAACGACTCCAGTTATTGCTTTTAGAATTAACAAAACTCTCTAAATGCTACTCTTACTTTAATTCTATGTGTTATGTCTCTTCAAGATGTGGATGCTCATGGCTCTTCAGAACTTTGTAGCTGTTAGCAATGATTGTATTTTAATTATCTAGCACACACTCTAATATGTCATAGAAATTAACCTTTTCAAGTCAGCCGTTGTCCATCTTACATATACTCATTACTTTCTATTACTTCCTTGTACGACCTTACAACCGAATTCAGTAACTCTGTACCATCAGAGGCTCTTGAGCTTTGCATTGGTTTAACAATAGTATAAAAACGTTATATTTTTTTACAGTTATCACTTAGTCTAAGCTTCTTGTTTTCATCCACTACCTTTCAGTTTTCTTTCTGAGTCTGCGTATGCAATGTTGTTCATATTGTACCCACCATTATATCATATCAAATCAATACAAAACTGAGAAAGCCTAGTCCGGAAGAAGCTACAGGTGGCATTTCTCTATCAATAGCTAACAAGAGAGGCGTTTTAAATATGAATATTGCTCCGTGTTTATGTAACGAGTTTGGATTTGTAAAAATCCAGCATAGGGACGTTTTTGGGGAACGCTTAATTTAGACATATATTTCGCTTTCATTAACTTGACAGATTTGCAATTAATATTTATCGATTAAGATACTTTAATCCTTACTATTCAAAAAGATTCTTTACTATTCAGATAAAAGAAAAAATACAAATGAAATATGATTTGAGTTGTATTTCATCCTCCACTTATATACACAAATATGGGTTAAATAGTAGAATATATATCTGGAAAAGTCATTGTTGATGCAACATTCCCTTGCAAATAAAAACAAAAAAACAAAAAGAAAAAAAAAAGATTCATTCTTACAATCCAAAATATGTTTCGGCTTTAAATAACTTAGGGTTGATGAGCTTTAAAAAATAATTCAATTACTTCCTTTAGTCCTATACAAATATTTTTAAAATTACTAAATAAATGTAGCGGTTGGGGTTACAAATTTGTAGTGGATGGTGGTCAGTTGTGGTGTGTAGAGATTGAAAACTTACAAATAAATTAATACATCTTCAAAAGAAATGAATTCAATAAGAAGCGGTTTCCATATGCTTATATAAATAAAAATACAGCTAAAAAAAGATATGTGTATATGTATATGTGTGTGTATGTGTGTGTGTGTGTGTGTGTGTGTGTGTGTGTGTGTGTGTGTGTGTGTGTGTGTGTGTGTGTGATTAAACACAGCAGACAAGGCACTGCGATTAATTTTTTTTATTTAATTTCGTCAGAAATGTTTTCTTTTCTAGACACAGAGTGTATAAATAATTCCGAGCATTTTCGGCTATAATTTTAGCAATTATCAAGTAGTATTTTTTTTTACGTTTTAAGTGGATGTATGCGTTGTGTGTATGTATCTAGAGTTACAGGGATATTTTATTTTCCGAACACAGTCAGCACATAGTGGCCGTGTTCGTATTTGATCTTATTGAGTTTTGGCTTTTTATTCTTTGTTATTAAAGCTTGCATATTTTTTTATCTTCTTTTTTTCATGTGAATGAGTTTATTATACATGTATTTTCTCCTAGTGTGATTCGAATGGAGTCTGGTAAGTTTGTCTGTGTGTGTTTAAATGAGTTTTGATGGGACTGTGGCCTGATAGGTGTAACGTAAATCGTCTCGATAGGCATGTTGTAGTGTGACCGATGTAATTATTTATGAGTTCGGTTTGATCACGGACACAGTTCCTTAAGGTGCATTTGAACTCCTAAATAATGTTCGTTTTTTGTAGCTTTGATTTTGCAGGTGTGTTGTTATTTTTGAGGATAAGGTTTGCCTTTTTTTAATTTTATATAATAGATAATTTAATTTTTTTGTTCGGGTCACTGGGGTAATGTATTTCTTTATGATATTTCTAAATGAAGAAATGTGGCTTTGGGAGTATCTAATTCTTTAGTGTTTTTCGCTAAAATAAAAATATCGTCTACGTAGCGGACATATTTTTAGGTTTACAGACCTGTTTCAAGATCATCTTTTCTGCGTGGGACATGTAGTAAATGGAGAAGCACGGACCGAGCGCATTTCTCATAATAACATCATTAGTTTGGTTGTAGATATTGCCATTATGGTCATAGAACGGGACGCATGCAATAAGTTTTTACTTTGATGAAGGTGGGATAGAATTATTTGTGGACATAGAGTTAAGGATTATGTCAATATTTTGATCGACGCGGACGTTTGTTAATACATTTTTAACGTCGTCGAGTGACGCTTAAATACCTTGGATTGGTTTTGTACTTTTTAGAATAGGAGAAATTCGTGGGTGGATGTAATGCAGTAATTGGGGGTTAGGTATGGGGTAATGATATCATAAAGAATTTAATGATATCATAAAGAATTTAATGATATCATAAAGAATTTAATGATATCATAAAGAATTTAATGATATCATAAAGAATTTAATGATATCATAAAGAATTTAATGATATCATAAAGAATTTAATGATATCATAAAGAATTTAATGATATCATAAAGAATTTTGATAGTTCGTCGATAGGAGTCGGGATCTGGGAAATAATTGATCGTAGCGAGTATCTGGGTTTGTGTATTTTTACATTTCTGTATAAGTATCCAGGCTGGTAGTCTCCGATGATTTTTTTAATTTTTTTTATTGATTTTCAGGGAACTGACGTCAGCATTATTCGATGTTTGTTGACAGAACTTTTTAGACTCTCTGTGGGGTTTCTGTTTAGTTTGATTAATTTAGTTCAGTAATCGACAATGTTTTGGAATTTTTCATGGTAATCGGCTTTATTCAAAATTATATATGTATTAGTTTGTCGGCTCATCTAATCGCAATGTTAGTATTGTTTTTTTTAGTTTTTTTGCAGTGATTTTTAGTTTAGTTGTTAGAATATTATTATAAATTTTGTAAGGGGAACAGTTTTTCAGAACTTCGGCCTTGAGGAGGTCTCTAAGGTCTGAGTGAACTGCTTTGTCTACACGCGCCATGAGTTGGGATAGTGATAGGTGTAGAGTTTAAATGTCGGTCTTCTTTGTAAAGAGGTTAAATTTAGGTTGGAAATGGAAATTTGGCTCTAAATTTATGTCTGCTTCGTGGGCGATATTTTTATTTTTGCGAAAAACACTAAAAAAATAGATACTCTCAAAACTACATTTGAAAAAAAATTGTCCTTAACTTTACCTACGAACTTAGTCAAAGTAATAAACACCCATTCTTAGTCGTTCTCGTAGAATACAGTAACAACACTTTAAACACCTGATTGTATAAAAAAAAACCTACTAGGAGAAAGTCTTAACACCTTAATTTTAAGAGTGAAAGCCACTCAAATAAAAAAAAAAATAGCAGTGATAAAAACTTCCTAAAGAAAGCACACGAGAATTCATCTTTTCATCTGCTTTTCCTTAAAGAACTCAACAATGCAAAACAGACACTAGTTAACAATAGTTTTCTTAATCACCTCATCGAACACCAGATTCTACTATTTCTTTCCAAAGTAAATAATAACGATACTAAACACTCAGACAAAAACAATAACATAAATATCTTCTACAAAGCCAAACGCACGTCAACTATAAACAAGATGAATCTTCACTACATGCCTATCCAAACGACTTACATTACACCTATCCTATTACACAATCCCATCAGAACTCATTTAAACACACACACACACGCGCGCACGCACACACACACACACACACACACACACACACACACACACACACACACACACACACACACACACACACACACACACAGACTTCATCCGAGACATACTAGTAGAAAATGCAAGCATAATAACCTCAGCCTCATGTAAAAACGATTACATATAATGGAAGCCTTTATAATAATATTAACTACGAACATGGCCACAATGTGCTGACTGTGTTCGGAAAATAAAATATCCCTATAACTCTAGATAGATACACACCCCATACACCCAGTTAAAAAGTAAAAATAAAATAATCTTTGATAATGGCTTTATTGTCGGAAACTCTCGGAATGACAGAACATTTGAACAGTTCTTATAGACTCCATGTTCAGAAAAGAAAACACTCGTTGGAATACAAAAACAATTAAATAAAAAGCTTAATCGTAGTACCTTGTCTGTCGTCTTTAATGAACCATGTATAAGTTAGGAATTGCTGTCTAAAAATACAGGTACTGCTGTATTAAAAATGCATTTCTGCCATATTTAAAACTTAAATGAAATAATATTTGTGACAATTTAGATTAATTAAACTTTAAATCAGCTCATATTCCTCAAATAATGTTTCTGAAATTATATATTATTTTTGAAATATTCTTTAATAAAGAGAATTGTATTATGATGAAAGATTTCTAAAAATAGCGCGAAAATCGGATATTTTAGTAATTTCAAAATGAAAACTATTTCCAATCTATTTAAATTAGTCTTGAGACTAATTTAAACTGTTTTGCTCATTGGAAATATTAATACCTTAAAATTAAAACTAAAATGAGTTCATCAAAAAAGATTTTCATTTTAAAAAATTAATTTTAAACCTTAGCTATCTCGAATTATTTTCTTTGCTTGGGGTGAAATAATTAATAAATAGTAATAATAATAATAATAATAATAGTAATAATAGTAATAATAATAATAATAATAATGAGGAGGAGGAGGAGGAGGAGGAGGAGAAGAAGGAGAAGGAGAAGATGAAGAAGAAGAAGAAGAAGAAGAAGAAGAAGAAGAAGAAGAAAATCTAATTGCCCTGATATCGTGATCAAATTTAACAAAAACAGAATGTGCTTATTTATTGATATGGCAATTCCTGCAGATTGTAATGTATTTTTGGAGATCTTCAAAAACTATCAAAATACAAGGACCTTTAAATGGAAATCTAAGTAATTTAGAACATGACGACACCAATAATTCCAGTTGTAGTTGGAGCCCTCGGATTGACTGGAATCAGATAAACTTAGTGATAGACTGGTAGCAGATGCTTTAAAGAAAGACAAAAAATTGTACTCACAAGTACGGGACACACATTACGAAGAACTTTATCTATGTAAAATAAGTGTGAGCTTAGGTTTTGTTTATTTTTTTTACAAAAATAGTCAGTGGAAAATGTAATGAAGCCATATCTGAACTTTGTTCTCTGGTTGGGACCCGACAGGAAATGTGTATACAACGGAAATCAAAGGAAATAAAAAAAATAGTAACAATAATTATAATAATAATAAAAAGACGAAGAAGAAAACTGATAATATAAAAAATGAAAAGTTTAAACAAATATCAAACTTTTGCTAAGAAATCCTGTTAATCATTACACTGTTTTTAATACAATATATTTTTATTGATCAAACAATCGGATAATAATAATAAGAAGAAGAAGAAGAAGAAAAAAAGAAGAAGAAGAAGAAGAAGAAGAAGAAAATGCCGAAAATAATAATAATAATAATAATAATAATAATGAGAATTTCATATCAAAGAAAAAATTGGAAGGTCTTGTCATAGATCAGGGCGAAACAGATATTTAAGAGTAAATTAATCTGGGAAAATCAGGTTCCCATTTGAGTGTAATTGCCGCCTCTTTGTCTGGTGACTGTTGCAAACAAGCGCAGACTATCGACGCAGCATTAGCCACACGATACTTCCAACTGACACGAAAAACGGTTTTAATTCTAGAAGGTAAATTTCCGATAGACGTTATGGCAAAAGAACGTCGTGGCTCTCCCCGGAGTCGGGAAAACCGAGACGCAATGGAAAGAAGAAATTTAAGGTAAAAATATATAAAAAGAGTTGAATGTTATTTGAGGTGATCATGAAGTGGGTGGTTGAAAGGAGGTGAGAGTAGAAAAGGAAAGCTGGACGCAGCCGTGGCCAAGGGATCGTAAAGAATAAGTAATTTAGAAATATGAGAAAATGATTCAGAAATGGGAAAGAAGCGAGGAAGGACAGAGCAATTTTCTGGCTTTCATATTCTCAAATAAATATAGAGATAAAAGTTACAGAAACATTCAAATTATAAATAACTTATATACGCATACAGAAAGATAAAAACAAACTGTAATAAATATATTTGATGAGAGACGCACACACACACAAACACACACGTATATAGTGATTTTCCAAGCGTAGCTGAGATGTGTCTCAAGGCCGGAAATAGGGGGCACCCAGTGAGGATCGAACTCATTACGTAATTGTTCTAGCGAGACAAGCTTGCTAAACATTACACCGAGATGCCGCCGCCACACACACACGCACGCACACACACACACACACACACACACACACACACACACACACACACATATATATATATATATATATATATATATATATATATATATATATATATATATATATATATATATATATATGTGTGTGTGTCTTTATTTTCCCATGTACTTTCCGGTACTTGTTCACGTCTTGTTTTGTGGGTTTTTTCTTTTTAAAATTAAGGGAGTAACTTCTTTTCTCCATAGGCATATTTTTTTTCATAAGCATTTAAGGACTTTGTTGCTATACTCATAGCTGAATTATTTATTTTGTGCTTTAACTCTCTTATATAAAGGGATTCAGGGAATTTTAGTTTCTGCTTGTTATTGTTTTTGAACTGAACTGAAATCTAGAATGCTGCATAAACAGTAAAAAGACGAATAGCTGAAATGTTAGAAATTCACAGAAACGCATATACATAATCCCAGACAAATTAGCCACCCTGAAGATGGTCTCAGATGAGATTGGAAGTATTTGGGAAAATATAAACAGTCTCAGCAACACAACGATAAACAGCAGCAAAGGTTGGATAACTTGGCTGCCTTCGGTCTGAAAACGCAATCTGATACAGCCGTGCAGTCTCGCGTCCATTCCTGCGGCTGGATGTAAAATATATGCAAATATATAGAAAAATAGGAAAGAGCCATTAGGCTAATAATTCGAACTTCTTTAGTATTTTTGTTTTATTTAAAAAAAAAAAAACAGTGCTAAATACATAAGGAGGACCTATATTATAATTATTTTTTTAAAAATATGATTCCATCGCTAGATAATAGTTCACATGTTTCGAAAACAGAAGCTAAAAATTTCAATTTAATTATAGAAATTAAATTAAATTAAAGTACCTTGTTCTTCAAATGATTGGTTTTCTCCGTTTTCATAGAAATTAATATTACGAAGGTATATGCTTATAAAACTCCATAAATTTCAAAATTTGTTATTCCAAAATTCGCTTGAGGATGAAACAGAAGTAGTTACTTTAATTTAATTTAATTTCGTTAATAAAATTGAAGTTTTTACCTTCTGTTTTGAAACATGAGAACTCTTATGTAGCGATGGAATCATATTTTAAAAAAAATAATTTTAATTATATATATATATATATATATATATATATATGTTAAGATTAATATGAAAAAAAAATCACTCAACACATCGGAGTTTCGTGGCTATATATGTATAACCATTGCTGCTATTTTTCGATTCTTTTGTTCTTTTATTTTATGTGACACTATTTAGGATTGCGTGAAAAAAAAAAGAAAAAAAAGGCGAGAATTAAATTAGGTGATAAGAATCTATCACGAAAAGACGATGTTTAATAAAAATGCAATATTGTTTTATGTATACGTTTTCTT
Source organism: Acanthosepion pharaonis (assembly GCA_903632075.3). Classification (NCBI taxonomy): domain Eukaryota; kingdom Metazoa; phylum Mollusca; class Cephalopoda; order Sepiida; family Sepiidae; genus Acanthosepion; species Acanthosepion pharaonis. Next base: position 1,369,017 of record CAHIKZ030003932.1, read on the forward strand.
TAAGTTATATATACAAGACTCAATTTCCAGTTCGCCCTGAGTTTGCAAGAACTATACACAAATCACAAGGCCAAACTCTTCAAAAAGTTGGAATTTGGCTCCAGAAATATATATTTACGCATTGCCAGTTGTATGTTGCATGCTCAAGAGTAAGAAATCCTAAAAATTTATTCTTCGTTGTTAAAACGTTAAAGGGGAAAAAAAAGAAATTTTCTTGAAAATATTGTTTACCATGAAGTCCTATAAAATTAAATTAAATTAAAGAAATTATTCACTCGCGCAGTAGATTTTTTGTCATAAGTATTTTCCCAAACAAATCAGATTATTCAAGTTTCATCGATTGGTTTGCGAAACTGAACGAAACGTAGGATTTGTAAATCTCGACAAAAATTTTTAGCGATGACTTCAGTAATGCTAAATATTGTGAGAATTTCAACACGCGTTAGTCACGTGATGGTCGCTTCGTATCATTCAGAGAGCGCGACAAAAGTCCGTCAAATCCGCATCCAAGTGTCAAACCGAGCAGCTACTTCTTTTAACCACTTTTTTTTTTTACCGAGGCTAAATCTGTCTCCCTCGACCAGCTGCCATTAGGAGCAGCTTACAAACACATGGCGCAGCTTTCCAGAAACTGTTGGCGGCTAGCAAAAAAAAAAAAAAAACTTATTTCGCCGTTTCCTGTTTTTTTAGATGAAAATGTCCACGCTATTGACATAGAAGATAAATGCGGCCCGATCAAATATCCGCTTGGAATCTTAAATATAGCTTCTCCAAAAAGACGAAGAACACTTCGGCAGCTCAAAATCCTGTCAGGAATTATTACACGTGAGAATTTTACTTTTCGTTTTCTTTTCAAGCTGCTTGTTGTTGCATACATTTGTTATGATTTCTCTGCTTGGGAGACATGTAAATATATGTATATATTTTTGTATATGACTTAGAAGTATAAAACTGAAAACAAAACATGTTTGTCATCACTTTCCGTTCAACAATTTCGTTCCGTCCGTGAAATAAGCTGTTATTATATCATGTATATAATAATGCTGATAATAGGAAAAATATAAATACAAAGAACATTCCTTTCCTTTATAGCTCACACATAATCAGATGTAAACAATTTGATGTCTTGTTACTAATTATTAAGTGTTTATTCGGCGACTAAGATGTGATATTATTAACTCCCTTTGTTTGTTAGCAAAATGAAAAGCACAACATACAAATAATAAATTGGAAATGCCAAAAGCAACACATTAAATTTTTTGAGTCTTTTAACAGAAGACGGAAAGTGCGACACTGAAATCCGAAAGCGCATTGAGATAGTGAAAAATGCCTTCCAACGGTTAAGCCAAATATTAAGAAATAGAAATAAATCGTTAGAAACAAAGAAAAGAATACTTGACTGTTATATGATATCAGTCCTCATTATGGCAGTGAATGCTGGACGATCACCTCACAAATAAAGACGTGACTTGAAGTAACAGACATACTGAGAATAAAATGGACTGAAAATGTGTGCAATAACGAAGTTCTCGAGAAAATAGGAGGAAAAAGGACACTTAGACTTACCATCAGAAAAAGGGTGTTGAAATCTTTAGGCCACATAATGAGGAAAGAGGACTTGGAAAAGTTTTTACTCATAGTACAGTCTGAAGGCAAGGGGGACAGAGGAAATAGAAGCAGAACCTACCTAACGAACTCCCGTAAATGTATGGTGGAACAATATTTATGTATGGTGGAACAAGATAGGAGAAAAGAGAGAGACTAAAGCAAGGTAGCTGCCAAAATAACACAGGCATTTAATTAAAATATACATACGTACGGGCAAACGTACAGACAGAATTTGAATAAAATTTAAATAGACATCAGTTTCACGAGGTCAAACTTCTCGGTAACAGGAAAAGTTTGTAAGCCGCAAACTGCGGCCCTTTGATGTCATTTTTATGACGCCTTCTCTAGTTAAACAAAATATATTTTCTGACGAATGTATGTCCATTTAAAATATTGCAATTTAGATTTGAAATTTGATCACCTTGCCGTCAGCAAAGCGAAGGGGTGCCGAATTAGTTTTCATATAAAATTTGCTATCATTGCTTGGAAAAAATATATAAGAGATTTAATTAACACAAAAATAATTAGAGCATTAAGTTTGAAGTATAATTTTTTTTAAAAAATACATCATGCGAAATGCAAAGGTGAAGCATAGAAATATAAATAAAAGATAATGTGAATATGAAATGGATTTTTTACAGAAAAAATCAACCTAACTCCAACAAATAGCGAATAAATTATTTTATTTAACTAAATAAATAATAAAGAAATTGAGAACATCGACAGTCAATTGCTGAAACCATCTGAAAAATTGTAACTATTACAAAAAGGTTAGTCTACGAATCTCTAGAGTCGGGGTGATAAATAAAACATCAATAAGCTACGTGACAAATTTTAGATATGTTTAATATATATATATATATATATATATATATATATATATAGATATAGAGAGAGAGAGAGAGAGAGATAGATAAATAGATAGAGACATAGAGAGAGAGAGAGAGAGAGGCAGATAGAGAGAGAGAGAGAGAGAAAGAAAGAGAGAGATTTACCTCCACAGATTCGCTAAAATATGAGTAAACTATGCTGAAAAATGTTAAACCAAAGCTTTTTTTCGTCAAAATGTTTATGGTATTATTAAGTGAAAAAAAAAAAATTTTATTAATGGATTTTATCCTTTCTAACACGTACAAAAGTTTGGATAAAAATCTTGTTTTTCTTGCATCAGCGGGTGGGATTAATATTAGGAAATTCACCGCTTTTTTTTCGGTAAAAACACATTGATTTGGAAATTCTGCAAAAATCAAATTATTGTCGTATTTTAATGAAACTTTCAGAACTTATTCAGAGATGAATAAAATTATTTTAGAAATGTTCTTTTTTTAGAAAATCTTGGTAAGAATATAATTTTTTGCTTCTGTTTTCATAAAATTAAAGAAATCGAGGGCGACTTCTCTAATTTTATGAAATTTCGAGAAATTAAATTTTGTAGAACTTAATGCTTATATGAGTTAAAAGCAGGACTACTTGGAGAAATTAAATCGTCAATTTCTTTTTGCAAAACAGGATCCCCGTTTAAAGCCTGCTCTGAATTGTAAAATAAAGAAAGCATTAAAACTAAGACATTATTAAATTAAGAAAGCCTTAAATTAGAAAAGCTTATGTGAATAATATACATTATGGAGGCTATAATAATAAGAGATAATAACATTTCGATAAATAATGAATTTTTACAACACTTGTTTTCATTTTTTACATTTTAATTATAATAATTTCTAGTGTAAAACTGTAACCCTTTTAAAATTTTGTCTTAACTTGCAGTGGTCTTATGATATTGTTATTAAATAAAATTTACTAATCATGAATGGAAAAGCTTAGTACAATTCATCAACCAAAAATATTTAAAAAATAATTTTGAATTGTTTTGTGTCTA
>CAHIKZ030003932.1:1387500-1452500 GCA_903632075.3 Acanthosepion pharaonis
CTCCCTTGAATGAATTTTAATATCTTTTTTAATAATTCTTAAGACTTACATAATTTTACATAGAACTTACGATGTAATACGCCAAGCGAATTCTAATATTTCTATTTATAAAACATATATACAGATGCGATGGGTAAATTGTCGTCATTTTATATTTTTACTTTCGTGCATGGGCGTTGTCTGTTTTTGATTTTATCGACAGCACGGAATAGTAGGGTCAGTTGGGCACCATCTGTGAGAAAAAGAGCACCATCTGTGAGAAAAAGAGCACCATGATGCAATTCACTTCGTTAGTAATTTGGAAACAGCATGCTGTACTGCTTGACATTCGTGCCAGAAACTCCAATACGAACATTTCATATATATATAAAGATAGGAATGGATTTTTAGTTTATTTTATAAATATATATATTTTATTAATTAAACGTTATTTTTAGCGGATACGCTCCGTTATTTATTTTTTTTATTTTATTAAAAAGTATTTTTATTTATTTTCTTTTCGTCTACTGGCCAGAATATTTGAGAAATCTTAGCGGAAAATACGCGTTCTCCAGCGAATTTTGAACCCGCTTTCTCTTCAGCTTTGATCTATCTGATATATATATATATATATATATATATATATATATATATATATATATATATATATATATATACAAAGAGAGAGAGAGAGGGGGAGATAGAAATTTAAAAAATTAAGGGCCTTGAGGCAGCAGAAATAGGGTTATACAGAAGGATACGGGGAATAACATGGAAAGAGGCAAAATATTTAAACAAATTAAGTCTTTAAGAAAATGGACACCTTTAATTAGAATGAAAAATAAAGAGTGGAAATTCCTGGAACACATAATGAGGAAAGTGAGCATGGAACATTTAGAAATCCGAATATGTTCAAGAGGATTGGCGAAAGAATAAGGATCCCTTTTAAATGGATGGCAGTACAGGGGTTGGGATGAATGCCAAGGAGTTAAAAATTATTTAGCGCTACAAAGGATAAGATGTTGCAGAGAGCCACGGTCCACCACGTCATGAAGAGACACGGTATATAAAATCAGAAGGTTTTATTAACGAAAATGTATTCAGGGATGTTTCATATAAACTTAAGCTTATTTACCAGATATATAAATCAAGAAATTAACAACGCTGAACTGACAAAAAAAAACAAAAAAAACAAGCGAGGACATGAAAAATCCTGGTTACTAAATAATAAATACAATATGAATTTGGAATAAGGATAGTATTTTGCTGGGTTTGAATGTCAAGGAATAAATAGCTTACGGTCACATCAGGTACAAACACAGATTTCTGTACTATCACCGATATAGCAACGTCGAGACTAGCCTGTACCTAGATGAGTGATCGTTTATGGATACCAGATACTGTAAGCTTGGATGTGTGGAGCTTGAATGTGCGTGCGGTTAAATTGGTAATGTCTTAGAATTGTTAATCGGACAGTCGGGTTTTAATTCCCGTTGCGTTCGTTAAATCTACTCTTGCTCAATACACTTGGGAAAACTATGAAGCCATCACTTCTTTCCTAAAAACAATCTTGCTATCTAAAAATAATTTCTGGCTTTAAATAATACGCAAAGGGTTGATAAGCCGTAAAAAACAAAACCATCGATCAAACAATCAAACAGGCATTAAATTATTAAGAAACAGGAGACAGATGAAATTACTAGGGTACATAATGAGGAAAGATGGCTTGGAAAATTGGATACTCACAGGGCAGATTGAAGGCGGGAGAAAGAGAGGAAAACAACGCATAACCAACCAAAGATACGAGTAAATGGATGGCAGAACAGGGTTTAGGTGAGATAAGAAAATACAAATTTTATTAATAGCTACAAAGGACAAGAAATTGTGGAGTGTCATGATCGCCAAGGACTTGAAAGAGCTCAGCACATAGAAGAACAGGAAGAAGGTAATTGTGCGAGATCTGAAGCTTCAGGAATAAGTAAGGTAAGTATTAAGAAACAGAAAAATGTTCTTAAAATAAAGTGTACTGAACTGTTATGTAATATCAGTCCTACAGTGTACGACAGATAAATTGCCGTATAAATTGTGTGTGTGTGTGTGTGTGTGTGTGTGTGTGTGTAAGGTGCGATGGATAAATTGTCGTCTAAATTACGCAAAAATAGAAAATATGACTGACATCTCATTTTAACAGATATATTTACCAAAATTGCACAAAAATATCTTGAAGCAGTAAAGAATAAATTTATTCAATAAATTCTCCATAGACATCGACCAGACCTATGTACGACTTTGGAATCTCCTGCAATTCTTCTGGGCAGTCTCCTTGTTTAAGTTGGTGAATGCTGCCATAATCCTTTTCTTTAGTTCATCTTTGGTGCTGCAAGGAGTTTTGTTAGTCTCTCGCTCAACTGCGCCCCCCCCCGTCACACATAATAATCAAGGGGGCTGCAGTCTGGGGAGTTAGGTGGCCAAATGTAAGGTGTGATGTGGTCGTAGAAATTGTATAACAGCCATGACTGGGTTCTCCTGCTTGTGTGGCAAGGCGTATAGTCCTGTTGCCAGATATAGGGCCTTTAAGGAGTCACCCTCTTGACATTGGGCAGCAACACCCTCCTGAAGACACTTCATGTATGGCTCCGTGTTGAGTCAGACACTGTGAGAAGATGAATGGAGGATTAACGTCGCCATCACTTGTGATCTCTCTAAACACCTTCGTAATCACAATTAGACTCATACTACTCTTTTTGAATCCTCTGTCTTGTCCTCGGAACGACGTCCAAATACTCTGAAATGTTCGTACTGGAGTTTTCGGCACGAATGCCAAGTAGTACAGCCTGACGTTTCCAAATCACTGACGGAGTGAACTGCGTCATGGTGCACGTTTTCTCAAAGACGTTGCCCAACTGACCCTACTCTATTGTGCAGTTGACAAAATCAAAAACAAACAACGCGCATGAAATTAAAATTATCAAATGGCGACAATTTACCCACGGCTTCTTGTATATGCGAATGAATGCTGGACAATTTTCTCACACATGAAGAAGTGACTTGAATCAATCAGATTGTGGTTCTACACAGGAATGATGAGAATACCATGGATCAAACGTGTAAGCAATGACAAAGTTCTAGAGACAATGGAAACAAAAAGAAAACTTATACTTAACATCAGAAAGAGACAGTTGAACTTTCTAGGGTATATAATGAGGAAAGTGGGCTTAGATACTCACAGGGCAGACTAAAGGCAAGCAACATGTAACCTACTCAGCAGGATTAAGTAAATAAACGGCAGAGCAGAGATTGGGAGAGATAACAAAAAAACAATTTATTAAAAGCTACAAAGTAGAGCATATTTTGTGGAGCCATCATCGCCAACGTCCTGTAGGGGCACGGCACAAAGAAGAAGAAGAAGAAGAAGAAGAAGAAGAAGAAGAAGAAATAGAAGAAGAAGAAGAAGACGGTATTGTGCGAGGTTTGAAAGTCCAGGAATAAATTCAGGTAAGTTCCAAACTGATTTATCGATAAAATTTAACGCTTCCTGTTATAGAAAAAAAGGAAAGATAATATCGTCGATTTAATCAAAGAATTCTGCCGTCATTACTGTTGTTTATTCGTAAAACTGAGTAAATATTCAGGGAATTGAATTTAAAATTATCTTTATCGGTTCTTCTAGATCCACTGGGAATGGGCTTGCTAGAAATCAAACTGTCAATACCGAGTTTTATGGTTATTTTGCTATTGATCTTATCATTATTCTTTTTTCATCTGTATTTTATTTATCAAATGGTCAATCATTAAAAGAAATCAATACAAGGCGGAAGAAATATCAGATAAATGAATGAAACTCATTCATGGCAACATACGCACATTCGATGGCATTGAACGAATTTTAGATATGAGAAATATCTTCAGTAAATTCAATCACAATTCCTTTTTTCTTAAATAAATATTTAAATAAAAAACGGAATAGAAAATGCTAAACTTATATAATTCGAGAAAAACGATTTCTCCTTTTGAGTTAATTCGGAGATTTTATGAATAGAATTCACCAATACAAGACTCGAAAGCCACTCAAGGTGAAGGCTTGTGAATAAGGTTGTTACGGATTTCTGTCAACCCACAACAAAGAAAAAGGTGTTTAAATACAGGGTGTCCATAAAGTTCGTGTGCATTTTAAAAAATTATAACTTTATTTGTATTTGCGATAGAAATAACCTGTAACAAATGTTATAAGGTTTAATGTACTTAGTTTTATGTATAGCTAAAATAACTAATGTGATTTCAGTCATTACTGTAAATCACTTGGCAAATGTTTTCCGTGAACTGTAAAATCGTATTAACCTTTGCATTGCTAATGATGGAGGACATGTGGAAACTTAAATAAAATTTCAATAAAACCCTAAAAAAATATAGATTTACTTTTTTCTAATCCTTTTTACAAATTATTTCTATCGCAAATACAAATAAAGTTATAATTTTTTAAATGCACATGAACTCTATGGACACTCTGTATAAAAATATTTTTATTTTCATGTTTTTAAAACTAAATATTTTTAACGTGTTAAGGTTCGCACAACACTTGTTCGTATTTGTTTCTTATGATGAAAAGGGATGCGATTTCTCTGCGCATATGTGTGAGAAAGTGAGTAGGAAAGTGTAAGCGTCACGTAGCTTGGTGAGGAAAACGTGTTTGAATGAATAGATAAATTTCTTTTAAGTCGAGCGCGTCGTGAACTATAGCCGTGTGTTGCAGTTTGTCTCTCCTTACTCCTTACCGCTTTGTCTGGTCGAGAAACGTTGATTAAACAACCTTCAAAGGGATCACGAAGCACGTTTTTATTGTTGGCGGGGACGCAATCCGTTAGTTGAAAGATATTAAATATTTATTTATTTTCAAATCATTAATTTATCAACCGGAAGAATTGCGCAATTCACCGACTCCGGATTAATTTTTTTGTCATTTGGTGTTTGACTGTTTTGGTGTTTATTTCCGTCTTCGTTCCCCAAGGTATTTGATTTTTTAAAAATGATGTTCACCCTGTGAAAGGATCAAGAGACACTCGAGCTTAAGAGGCACAGATTATACAGAAATATGGGTAAGTTAACAGTTCACACTAGACTTGAACAGGTTAAGATCGCAGTGATCGAGAAAGCATCCTCTTGGGAGTCGCTTCCACACATAAGTAGTTCGAGGAAAGAAGTTACTTGAGTGGAACTTGTATATCACCACTGGAATACAAAGGTAATGAGGATGGTTCGATACAATGTGTAGGGCATGGTGGGTGTTAGCCATGAAGGTTAGAACTGGGGGAAATATGGAATGTAGTTCGTCTGAGGACTTTCCATGGAAATAGAGTGACTAGCGTCTTTTCGCCTGGGAGAAAGGGGCTGTATGGTAGAGACTTTGGACTCTATCGAGACAGAAAAGTGAAGACTGAGCAGAACCGTATATATGACAGCAATACTCTACTTTTGGCCTGATCTCCGTCTTGTAAAGGTAAGATATAATAGGTGTCAGGTAATTACCCGAGCCGTACAGGGAACCGACCATTTTGCCAGCCCCCTTAGCGATGGTTCGTGTGTATGAGTTCCACTTGAGGTCTGGTTTGAGTTTGTCCCATTAGGCGCTCAAGGCACGGGGCTTTCCTGAGGGAATTTCGTGATTGGTGATAGCTCTTATGTATATAATGCAAACCAGACCAATGATTTTCCTAGAGCATTGTAAATAATTGTACCATATAAATCCATTGAAAACAATATAATTTTACTATATAAATGTATTGAAAACACTATATAATTTTACTATATAAATTTGTTGAAAACACTATCTAATTTTACTATAGAAATATATTTAAGAAAGGTAGTTAAGAATGAAGGCAAACGTTACTGACAGAATAAATCTAATTGTAAATATAATTCAATGACAGACATTCAATAAAATATAAAGGTAGAAGAAAAATTTCTATGTTAAAAGTGAAACATAAAAGCTTTTTCGTGTTCGGTCTCTGAGAAAATAACTTCTTCATTTGTCACTCATTTAGAATCGGCAAACACTTCTTTCAAAATGGAATCAAAGACGTTTCTTTTGAAAGTATTTCACTATTCAGGAAACTTCATTTCTTTTTATATGCATCGTTTAAGGTTGTTCAACAGTTGATCTCGCTTCGTGTTTAATGCATTGCACTGTAAGTTATCGCCAGTGTGGAGTTAATTTTACTGGCATTGTAAATTGAAATATTTTTTTTACGCGCGTTAATATCAATGAGATAGATTTTGGAAAAATCAATTTCAACAGGTTGCGTTCTGAAAAATCTGATATGAATCTTTGTATTGAACTTAGTTCAGTCGAAATTATTCCTAAAACATTTTAGCATTTATACATTTCAGGATGAAAGATAATACATACATTCACACGCGCATATATATATATATATATATATATATATATATATATATATATATATATATATATATATATATATAATCTTTGGTGTTTTAAAGTTAATCTGAAGCACTTTGTGATCTTCCCAGATTCAGTCTAATCCTTTGGAGTTAGAAATTCGTGGCATTGATAATCGGGTTTCATTGTCGGGTTCCCTTGCTTCTCTTCCTATATTATTATTTACGTTTTACTTTTAATTTTTTCATACTCCTTCCCTTTCCGGTCTGATTTTATTTGTTTTTTTTTTATCTTCACTTAAAGTTTTTCTTTTTCTGTTTCCTTCCTCTCCTAACAAAGTGATCACAAACAAGGTTATCAACGCTAAAATCATTAACTTAAAAAAGAAACAAAAAAAAAAAAGGAACACCGCAGCTAAACTTCACTCTTTCTTTCTTTTTTTCTTTTCTTTTGCTTCATCACTTCTCTCTTCTGAAGAGAGATGAAGGCAATCTGGTTCTATGCGGAATAAACTCAACAGAAGTTGATGCAGAAAGACAAGAACGATGCCAGTTCTTCAAGAACCATGATTTCAAGATTTCTATAAACAGCAACTTAACGGAAGCAGTTTTTTTTTAAATACAACGTTTAACCTAAGAAAGGGATAGTTCTGGCAATTTTCCAAGAAATTAAATACGCTTAAGTACGTTAGTACGGAGTCCAACCATCCACCAGCTATCCTCAAACATCTATATAAATCAGTAGATAGAAGTTTATAAACTAACACTTCCAAATAGGACATTTTAATAATGAAATTATGGTATACCAAAAAGCATTAAACGAGACAAGACATAATATGGAAAATAATGGAAAGCTTTAAAATAACGAAAAAAAATAAACCTTTATGCCCACGTTAATATTCGGTTCAACCCATATAATGCTAACGTTAACATTAGGTCCAACTCCTTAAAATGTTAGCGTTAACATTACGTTTAACCCATTACAATGTTAACGTTAGCATTAGATTCAACCCCTAATAATTTTAAAGCTAACATTAACATTAGGCTTAATCCCTAATAATGCTAGTTAAGATCAGGTTTAACCCCCTATAATGCTAACGTAAACATTAAGTTCAGCCCATTATAATGCTAACTTTAAAAAGGCATGTGAAGAAGGTTCTGCAAAATAATTAACACATTACAAACTCGCCTCAGCTGAAGCAATTATGCAATAAAAATAATTTCAAAGGAGCAACTTGGGAAAATAATATTTAACCATAATAGAAAATCATAACAAGAAAACTATAACACGAAGGAGTATGAATGCAGCTGCAAAGTAAAGGAGTTATGCCCGTTAAATGGAATATGTTTGTCGAATGATATCATATATAAAGCAAAGGCGGTAACTAATAGCGAGGTCAAGTGTTATATGGGTGCTGGTGTAGGTGATGGATGCAACGCTTCTATAATCACAATATGAGCCTGACCAATAAAAAAAAGTACAAGGAGATTAATGCTCTTTCTGCTTTCTACTTGAATGCTTGATAACGGAAAAGAGACACCAAGTGTTACATGGACTAATATTAACTAAGGACCTATGACATGAACAACGAAAGACACGATTTATGTCTGGTAGAAAATCATCAATTCTGCTGAGAATCGGTAATAATCTGTTTAACAAGAGAAAGGAATCAACGGCCTACTGTAGTCACAAGAAAGTGTCTAATTTACTATATATTATGTTGGTAGTAAAATATGAGGATCGGCTGAAAAGTTCATAGTCTGACCACGATATAAATGTAAGTAGACACACCAGTTGCTAGACTAAAAGACATGTAAGGGTACTACAATACAACCGCTGGTCGGCCAGTTGTTGTATTCTGTTGTATACTGGTACACCTTTTTATTTAATTTTTCATCATATCACGACATGCAAAGCATTGAAGCTACAAAAACAGAACGGTTTTACTAAGACGGGTAGAATAAAAAATAAGAAAAACATTAGGGAACGAGAATAAAAGACTAATCAATGCTCTAAATAGTGATTTACATTGCATTTAAATTTTTGAAGATCAAATCTGGTTGCAAAGCATGACACCGAAAGCGAATTCCACTAAATAGAAGGTCGAAAAAATAAACCGTTATCAGAGAACATATCAATGCATTCAAATAACTCAACTGTAAATTGCTGACAATCTAATCCTGCGGTTAAATTTATAAAGTCTAGTTACCAAAACAAAAAAAAAAATAATCAGAAAAATTACCATGTAATTAATTATAGAAAATGCCCAGGAAAGTTACATTTTTGCGATGGGGAAGTGACTGAAAACGAAACGCCATGTCAGGACCAATAATATTGCTTATTTTTCTTTGAGTGTTGCACGTTCAAAAAAAAATTCTTAACTGTTAATAATAGCACACATTTTTAATAAAAAACATCTTTCGGCAAGTATCACTGAGGCGAATAAATCCAGCGAGTAAATTCAAGCTCTCCCAGCTGGTATTTCAACCTTGAGTCGTTTCTTCTTGAGTTCTGTCTCAAAATCACATTAACTGACTGTTCTTGCCGCCAACCGTGAACGTCACTCGAAGAACTGCCCCACTGGGAAAAAAAGTAGTTGCTTTTATATTTGTCCATATACCCATAATCCCTTGCGTCTTCATGTGATCCCATAATTCATTGCGTCCATGTCCCATAATGCATTGCATCTTTATTGCATAAAAATGCAATGCAAGTACCCCCTCATTCTTTTACGTTGTCTGGCCGAGGACGGATTACGGCAAAGCGGTAAGTGTTTTTTTCTCCCTCATTTCAACTTTAGCTTTACATGCTAAGCAAATACTGGCTCTTTTTTGGCGGGGACACGGCAAGTCGCGACCAGTTGTGCTCGTCCCACGTTCTGTCTCATGTCCGCCACAATCACATTCATTTTCGTCTTGAAATTTTACCCGAAATTCCCTGGAATTGAGAAAAAAAATAACGTCTACGCCTGAGGATGGTAAATGTTTTTATGAGCCGATGTAGAAGCAATATTCAAAGAATAGATGAATGGTAGAGTTATAAATATGCAAGATAGATTCTGGAGAAAAAAAAAGTCTAGCACGACACAATGACCTGACTTTCTTAGCAGCATATCTAGCAATAGATTCAATATAGTCTTTCCACTTCATATCAGTTGGGAATGTTAGATTGAGGAGGCGTAACGAGTAAATCACATGAAGGTTAGTGTTAGTGTCATGCTGATGGAAGGCAGGGAGGGTCTTTTAAGTTATCAATAGAGAGAAGTTATCTTTTGGAGTCATTGAAATTAACAGGCCAATATTTGAATGCAGTTTTTGCATCTTTGCATCGGAATGTCCTTTTGGTTAAAAAAAAATCATTGAAAAGATGTTAGTCAGTGGGTAAGAGATCAGGTGAATATTCTGAAGTGTCATCCTGCGTGGTCGAGCATTGTCATGAAGCACAGTTGGACCTTGTCGATTAAGCAGTACTGATTGCATTTTGCTTAACAAAATGTGCATTTTATCCAGTTGCTGATAGTAAACCACGTCAGTGATGCTCTGGTGAGATTTTAGAAAGCTCTAATGAATAACTCCAATGGAAGACTCCCAGACAATCACCATAGATTTCATTTGGTGTAATTTCGGTTTTATAACGTGTTTGGGTCCTTCGTCATGATAAGCCATTAAGACGATCGTTTACAACTGACATAAAGCTTCCATTTCTCATTACAAGTCACTATTCAGTCAATAAATGGATTATTCGATTTTCGCAGATGCAGCATCGGACACGATGAATTCTTTGATTGTTCACGGAATTCATGTGGAACACATTTACCGAATTTTATCGACTTGATATTGTTGAAATGCTGACACCCATTATCTGAGACGTTTCAGGGACTCTTTGTCTTTTTTTTTACATGCTGATTTTCACTTGCTCTTCAAGACTTGTATCCACACTGCGGAACTTCAGAAACCAGCGCTGTAGCATCTAGTCACAAGTGGATCCTTCATCCTATGCCCTGTCAATGTTGGCAGCAGTTTATAGGATTTGCATAATAACTTCAGATGGACTCTCTCTTTCCCGTTCTTAATAATTAAAGTGACCTCTCCGTTAATTTTATATCATTCTGTTTCAGGATTTAATTTAAAATATTATATACCGCTAATCTTGAATATGAAAAAAGAAGAGATGCGTTGACCAATGCAAAAAAAAAAAAAAATGCATCTCTTAACGGAGAGGTCACTTTTATAATTAGGAATGTGTAATGGAGTGTCCGTCTGAAGTTATTATGTAAATCACATAAAACGCAATAACTCGAATTTGCTTTCAACAATTTTTGTCAACGTTTAAATGATTAATTTAGACGTTAAAACAAAGATTTTACTTTATTTATTATAGTTATTTTAAAATTCATTAAAAAGACGTCTATGTTTGGGGGCAACTATTCTATTATAATAATGTTTTAGAATGCAAAAAGGTTTTTCACAAATCGGACATTATTTTCCGAAAAATCTCACATCTAGAGATCCATTAAGGAAAGTGAACAAATATTTCATATTGACACCGCGGAATAGGTCGTTTGACAAACGAGTTTGTAACTTATATCTCATTATTATTGTGCTTATATATATATATATATATATATATATATATATATATATATATATATATATATATATATATTAAATAATGCAGCTTAATTAATATCGTAAAATAGTCATTCAAAGAATAAATCAATAAAGTTAATGTTAATTTAATTAATGCCGAACTCTGTTCGCTAACATTTTCATTAATTTTACAATGGATTAGATGTTCGGTCCATACTTCTTGCAAGTACTTTCGGCAAAAACATTTACCATTTACGTTATTTTTTCTCAATTTCAGGGAATTTCGGTTAAAATTCCAAGACGTAAATGAATGTGATACTTATCGAAAGATGTTTTTATTAAAAAATGTGTGATATCATTAACAGTTAAGAATTTTTTTGAACGTGCAGTAGTGCGACGCTAGATTTTTGAATACTGTAGTAATGTAGTATTTCACAATTTCTCTTATTGTAAGTGTTTTTTCCGTTGACGTGGCATAGACTATTGGTCCAATAATTAGAGAAACTGCAGATCGAAACTTTTTTAAATTAATAAATAATGCAGCTTAATTAATATTGTAAAATAGTCATTCAAAGAATAAATCAATAAAGTTAATTTACAATATATATATATATATATATATATATATAGTAGGAAGTTACAAAAGATCCGGTGTTTCTCCTGATTAAAGAAAAGAATGAAAAGGATGTCTTTTAAAAAAACTGTGAAGAATATAAATAACTTTCGACATGAACTAAGAATTATAAAGAAAAGAACAGAATAAATATTAACGGCTTTTTTAAAAGTTACTCATTTTCTTTCTTCTTTTTCATCACAAGAAACGCCAGTTTAGGCAAAATGTACTATGCGTCATTATTTAAGCATATACAAAGATACACAGACACCTTTCTTTCGTTCTTGAATCTGATGAAGCCTAGAAAAGCGAAACACCTATCAAATCTAGTTTCAATGAAATGTTTTCTATTTGTGACACACACACACATACACACACACACACACATATATATATATATATATATATATATATATATATATATACAGTGTAACCCGGATATAAGAGACCCAGATATAAGAGACTTCTTCTCCGGTCCCGACAACTCTCTTATATCCGGGTTACATTGTATATATATATATATATATATATATATATATATATATATATATATATATAATGAAAGATTGCAAAAGAATGTGGCCGTATCTCTGCTTGTAATGTGTCGACCTCTGTGAGTTACTGTTGTGCTTCAATAAAAAAGAGAATGTATTTTGTCTGTGCCTGTCAGATGCTGTCAATTTATGCCGGTTTGTTTTTGCATGTCAATATGTTAAATTATCTAATTTTGTTGATTATGACTTTTCCTGTTTGCCTAGTTTGCGACTTTTTTCTGATTTGATTTGACAGGTGAACTTCAACTCACCATCGAAACATTTGTATTCTTTTTATTTTTTCTCTGTCGCTAACAACAGAAATGTCTCAAAATTTTTAGCTACCATCGGAACTAAGTCATTAGCATAAAGACATCTTAAGTTTCCTGGAATCGTCCATTGCAATTCATTTAAGGCCGAGTACAAGAAAAAAGAGAATAGATTTCTCTTTTTGAGTTTTGCTTGACAATATTAACTACAGTATATATTATTTTTCTACAACTATTTTCATGGCACTCTTTATAATACGTTCTCTTCCTTGGTACCTCCTCTCTCCCCAATCAATTGAAAGTATTTTTATCTACTGCAGATAAATTCGAATGCTTTGCTCAGAAGTTCTCTCCCAACTCAACTCACGACTCATCTTAAGTACGCTTGCCAGATTACCTCCCTTCTAGTCAGTTATATGCGCATAACCCCGTCACTGGTTTCTGAAATCATTACTAAATTAGATCCCCCACAAGACAAGCGGATGTGACGGGATTCCCGCCGTCGTCCTAAAAAATGTTCTCCTCAGCTGGCTTCTGTTTTCTCCAAACTTTACATCAAATGCCTCTCTCCTTCCCATTTTCCAGCCAATTGCAAATCATCCTCAGTGGTTCCTGTTTTTAAGAAACGTGGGCAACACCCTGACCTCTCAAATTATCCACTTCTTAGTCTCCTACCTCTTTTCGACAAAGTACTCGAGGCCCTAATCAATGTCAAATTAATCAAGCATCTTACTTCGCACAGCTTCCTTTTCAACAAAAGATATGGCTTCCGCTTTGCCAAGTCTACTTCCGACGAATAAACGACCATCACTAAATATGTCTACCAAGCCACAGATAAGAATGGTAAAGCTAGTTCTGTGGCTCTAGATATTTCGAAGGCGTTCGAAATATCTAGACATTTTCCACTGACAAGTGGAGGGACAATTTCGAATAAATTGCTACGTCTACTTTAAGTAAAGTTGGTTTATGGTGTTGGTTGTTACGTTGGTGTTATGGTCAGATCCATCATGCACATTTACAAATCAATCATTCATCCACGCATTGAATACTGCTGCCATATATGTTCAGGTATTCCTGTTGTATATCTCGAGATTTTTGACAAAATCCAAAGAAGACTTCAGTCACTTTCTCACCGACGTGACGTAGCTTCCTCCTGGCTTTTCTACAAATATTTTCATGGCAACTGTTTTGATGAACTTTTTTTAAACGTGCTACTAGATTGGTCAATAAGTTTTACTATGGAACTAGCTAGATGGAACCGTTACTTCTACGCTAACAGTCTCTTTTTTCGCACTTCTCACCTGTTGAACTCACTTCCGTATCTTTGCTTCCCTGATTACTACTATCTTCAGAAATTTAAATGCAACATCAATCGCCATCTTTTGGCTTCTTGAACAATGTTCCTGTGCTGTCTTTCCCCAATCAGCCTCACTACAGTTTTCCGTCTTTCACTTTCTATAACCACCTGCGTTATAGTTGCATTATCTCCTTGATCGAGGTGAAAATACTGTCCTTTGTAGCCCTTAGGAAATGTTGTCCTCTACTCACCCCTATTTTGCCAATCATTTACACAAGCCCCCTTCTTCATCTTCTTCTTCTTGGTGCCGTGTCAGTTCAGGACGTGGACGATCATATAGCTCTCCACAATTTACTCTTCTTTATAGCTCTTAATAAATTGTGTTTTTTGTTATCTCTCTTAATACCAGATTATGCTGTGTAAAACTTCGTCATTACTGACAAGTTCAATCCTTGATATCCTCAGCGTCCTTTTATCAAACCACATATCTGTTGCTTCAAGCCTCTTATTACATAACTGTTCCGTACTCTCTTCTTTGTTTCTAACAAATATGTTCTGTTTCTTAATACTTTGCTTAGCTTTTGAAAGGCATATTTCGCTATGCAAATGCTCCTTCGGATTTTGGTGTCCTGTGTTAAAACGCTTCCCATATATTTAAATTTTTATACTTGCTTAATTTTGGTATGTCTAATTGTAATTAACATATTGGACTCTCCCTTTCGCTGACAACCATATATTGTCTTCTTACAATTTGGGTTTAATGCTTTCTTTTCGATTCTCTTCCCTACCATCTGTAAGGGTTCATGTAATCTCCTTTTCCTACCTGCTATCAACATCGTATTATTTACATATTTTAAATTGTGGCCGCCAAAATGAAATAGCAGTAGAACTTCTAATTCTCTCAGAATCGCCTTACTGTTTAGGTTGAATAAGTCCAGTGAGAAGACGTATTACACCAGTGAAATCTTATCATATCGGCAGACAAATGTATTCAGCAAAAGAGATCCGTTTTTTGAGTGTTTATTAAGAAAATGTGTTTTTATCTATTACAAACCACTGATACCGTATTAACTTTATTAAAAAATATAAATATGAAATAGACAAGTTTATTCAAAATGCTAACAGATCTATAATAAGTCAGTTTCCAAAAACGGAGTTTTGCAAACTGCAGGACAATTATTGCAAAAACTTAAAGAAATTTAAAAGGAATATTCAAGGACAGAATGTTCTCAGATGAATGAAAAAAAAATGGTGAGAAAGTATTGAAAGATTTTTGCTAGAAGAAAAAATAAAGAAAATATTTTAACAAAAATAGCGAAGAAAATTTAGAAAATAATTTCATACGAAAAAAAAAAGGCAAAATTCGCAAAAGAGAAAGAAATGAAGGACAAAGAAAAATATGAAGTGGGTTTGTCTTGTTTACTGAAGTAGTCATGTGTTCCCCACCTATACGGGCGGTAAGTGTCGGGAATTTTAATGATGTGGTTCACGGCAAACTCTTTCCATTTTTAAGATTGACGCAGTATAATCTTCCAGTCCACATTTTCCGACATTTGACCATGTGTTGTACTATGAAGTGTTTTGTGTAGATATAAAAAGGAAGTAAAATATTACCAGAAGAATTAAAGAAGGGACGCTTACGTTTTAAAGACAGAAAGAGAATGAAGAAAAGATGGTGTAACAATATAGAAAGAAACACAACCATAAAAGGATATCACAAATAAAGAAATAAAATGAAAAAAGGATGGTATATAAAGAAAGAAAGAAAAAAACAAAAAAGAAGAATGAATTTAGAAAAAAAGACGACACAAAAAATACAGAAAGAAATAAATAAAAAAGAATGAATGAATTTAAGGAAAGAATGACACAAAAACTATAGAAAGAAAGAAAGAAAGAAAGAAAGAAAGAAAGAAAGAGAGAAAGAAAGAAAGAAAGAAAAAGAATGAATTTAAAGAAAGGGTGACCCAAAAACTATAGAAAAAAAGAAAGAAAGAATTAATTTCAAGAAAGTGTTATACAAAATCTAAAGAAAGAAAGAGAGAAGAAAGAAAAATAAAAGTGAATGAATGACATTTAAGAAAGATCAACGCCAAAATTATAAAAAAGGAAAGAATGAATGAAATTTAAGAAAGGATGATGCAGAAACTATAGAAAGAAACAAAGAAAGAAAAAATGAATGAATTTGAAGAAAGTATGAAACAAAATTTATAGAAAGAAAGAAATTGATGTAAAGAAAGTAAAAACACCGAGTAAAGATGGCACAACGAAAGAAAGAAAGAAAGAAAGAAAGAAAGAAAGAAAGAAAGAAAGAAAAAGGCTTAGATAGAAAAGGCGAAATGGGAGAACGAGAGACCGTTGATAATCAGTAAGTAATAAAAGTAGATATTCAATATTAAAAAAGAATGTATAGACGATCGCAATGAATTGAAAAAAAAAAAGAATTGTTGAGAAATCCGCTAAAAAACAAAGACCAAAAAATAAATAAAATTTACGCAGATTAAAACGAAAGAAGCAAAAAAAGAAAGAAAAGAAAGCAGAGATAATAAAAAAAAAAGACTAAATTAACATTACATTAAAAACAAAGCTATACAATACTCACTCAATGCTATGTCGTTATGCCATACAGCCGCGCATGCCCCAGACTTGAAGATGAAACATAAGTTTTAAAGTCTTCAACGGATAAAAACTCTCATTGCTTCATCAATTAATTCTTAACAATTTTTCTTCAATTTTGCTTATTTTTTCTCGTTTTGCAATTGCAATTACAGCCTTCTTAATGTACTTATTTATTTTGCCCTTTTTATTCGACATTTTTATTTATTATTTCATTTCTTTTGAATTTTTTTCTCAACAAGATCTCCTAAGATTTGTGACGATTGCTCTTGGATTTGTAAAGAAAAAGAAAAAAATCGTAAAAAGAATTATTTCGATTGCTATCGTCAGTAATTTTTCAAATGATACTTTATCTTCCTGGTTGTGAAGTAGGAAACGATGGAGGCTTTACAAGTAAGATTCTTTTAAAATTCAGTAAAAGAACTTTACCGTGTATTTTTTTTTTTCTTTTTTTACTTCGCATTCAATGAACTTATTACATTTTCCTTTACAGGATAATATTTAATAAATAGTTTGAAGAAATTCTTGTTCTGATCTTAAATCCCAATGATTTCAATATGTGTTGAATTTGTATCATTTTTTTGCCAATAAAAAGCGTTTGTCGCGGCGATAGAGGTATTTTCTTCATCTCGTTTCAGATATTCATTTTTCCTTTTGATAATTGCTTTTCGTTCTGACTTTTAGTTTTCGCTTGAAAAGATTTCATCGCTAAATAGATCAGAAATTATTTTACGTCCGTCATTCGGTGGGTTTCCTTTGAAATCTACACGTTTATATAAAATATTCTCTGATTTAGTCTTATTTTTTCTACTTTTTCAAACCATTTCTCGCTACGAAACTATTCAACTAACTCAAATGATAAACAAAAACAATAACAACTTTTTTATTATTATTATCATCATCATTCGATTTCTGCTATGGACACACTACCTACCAAGTCTGCGGAAAGACCTAAGGCAGGTCGTGGTATGTTGTTATGGCCACATTTCATGTTAATTTTTTTTTTTTTTTTTTTTTTTTTTTTTTATCTCCGATGAAGTTGCTAGCGTTACATAGACAAAGTTCTCCTTAGTGTGTGTGCTGTACTTAATAAGACAATTTTCTGTATGTCTCTTAAGCTGGGGTTTTTCAGGATTCTTTCAATGTGTTGTTTTGTTCCATTTTTTATAATTCCAAGTGCACCTATTACCACTGGTATTATTCTTGTTTTCAATTTCCACATTTTTTCTATTTCAATTTCCAGGTCTTTGTATTTTGATAGTTTTTCAAATTCCTTGGTTGCTATGTTACAATCCGCTGGACAAGCCATATCAATTAGTAGGCAAGTTTTTTTCTTTCTGGTTTTGACAATAATGTCCGGCCTATTTGCTTCAATTTTTCTGTCTGTGTGGATGGTATAATCCCATAGAATGGTGACATCTTCTATTTCTGTAACCGGCGCTGGCCGATGTTCATACTCAGTGTTTGCTTACACATTTTCCAAAGTGTTTGCACATTGTCCAGTGTAAGTATTGCCCCACTCTATCGTGACGATTTTTTATATTCATTTGGGGCAAGTATAGAACATCCTGAGATTAGATGGTCTATTGTTTCTTGGTATTTGTCACAGAACCTGCATTTTGGATCCACATTATTATGTATGATATTTGCCTGAAAATTCCTAGTGAAAAGACTCTGGTCTTGCGCTGCAAGAATAAAACCTTCAGTTTCAGACTTTAATCCAGATGCTCGTAACCATCGATGAGTATTAACTTTATCAACATTGGGTTTATTTGCACGTTCTGGATATTGGCCATGCAGAGGTTTGTCTTGCCAGCGTTGTTTCATCTGTTCAAGGGCTTTATCCTTGGCTTTCTTTTTCATATCTTTTGCTGCAATAGTTGGTTCTTGGCTTCTGTTTTGATTTACTACAGAATCTACTAAATGTAAATGTTGTTTGTATTTACTGCCTTCTTTTATTATTGAATATTTTTTCTTTCTGTTTTCATGTTGTTTCACTAATTTTATCATCCAGTCATTTGTTGTTTCCATGTAAGTTAGTAAGCCAATAGTTGTTGTCTTGTATGACAATTCTAGCTGAATAAGACCTCTTCCACCTTATTATTATTATTATTATTATTATTATTATTATTATTATTATTATTATTATTATTCCTTTGATTTCTCTTGTATGCACATTTCCTTCTGGCTTCCATCCAGATACCTAAAGTTAGAAATGGCTTGATGACATTTTCTACTAATCATTTTTGTATAAAAAAGCACCCCCCCAAAAAAAAATAAATCAGACATATTTTATATAGATAAAGCTATTTGTAATGTGGGATCTGTACTTGTGAGTACATTTTTTTTGTATTTCTTTAAGGCATGGATTACCAGGAATCCCTTCAATTTGTCTATCGGAACATTTTCTAATCAATCTGAGGCCTCCAACTACAACTTGAATTATTGATGTCCTCATATGCCACATTTTTGAGATTTCCACTTTAAGATTCTTGTATTTTGATAATGCTTTTGAAGATCGTCAAAGATACGGAACAATCTGCAGGGACTGCCATATCAATAAGAAAGCATGTTCTATTTTCGCGGTGTTTTATCACAATGTCTCTTCGATTAGATTTGATTTTGCTGTTTGTGCGCATTGTAAAGTCCTATAACATTGTTACAGTTCCTATCTCTGTAACCGAGACTGGCTGATGTTTACACTAATTTCTGGAAGTTTCCTTTCCGTAAAAGTTACATATTTTCCAGTGAAGATATTGGTTTACTCTATCTTGCCGAGTTTTATATCCAGTGGATGATAACACCATGCAACCTGATACAAGGTGGTTAGTTGTTTTTAGATATTTATTATTATTATATTTTGACTTTGTTTCGTGTAGACTGTATTGAAAGAAATATATGCATGATATAAGATGTACCCATGTCTACTACTACTACTGCTACTACCGTTGTTATTGTTATTATTATTGTTATTATTATTATTATTATTATTAAGGTAACCCATACGGTATATTCTGACATAACATCAGATTAACAATAGATCATTCCTGTTACGAGGATTCGCAGAAGAAAAGATATATTAAAGGCGATTTTGGTTTCAAAGAAAGAAAGAAAAAAAAGAAAAGAAAGAAAGAAAGAAAGAAAAGAAAGAAAGAAAGAAAGAAAGAAAGAAAAAGACAGATAGAAAAAGAGAAAAGATAAAAGTGGTGATAACACACTCACGTACTACAAGGAAATGGAAAACATTGTCAATTTAGAATGCTTTCATTTGTACTTTGTTACTTATAATTGCTTTTGCATTGTTTTGTTAAGCTTATTTAACAGTGCGATAAAGGAAATTCCATGAAAATTTCTCCCTGATAATATCAGCCGACAATTCCAACAGACAACGACGTTGGGGAGTGCCTGTTAACCATAACACGCATTGATCAAAACCTTGTGAGTGAAATTGGGTAGACGAAACATTTCGAAAGGCACGAAGTCATATGTCATCGCGTACAAGCGAGATAACATTATTCTAACCGCTGAGCATACCAAAATATTCGTTATTTTACAGAAATCGTAACTAAGGTCTGCTCAGCATAGTTGCAGTATAATCTTGAAGAAATACAAATGCGCTTGAGCAGATTTCATCAACAGGGATTAGCTACTTGCCCGAGTAGACTCCCTAGTTTCGCCAGAAGGCTACAAATGAATTAAATATCATGTCGACACTTCCTTATTTTCACTGCCTTCATCAGTGTAAGCAAATTCAATAAACCATCGAGAGTTGATAAGTTAACCAAACTAATCTTACCACATACAACTAAATATATCTCAAAATATAATATACGATCTATCTATCTATCTATCTATCTATCTATCTATCTATCTATCTATCTATCTATCTATCTATCTCAGTCTATTTATCTATCTATCTATCTATCTATCTATCTATCTACCATATACTATTAAATATATCTCAAAATATAATAAAAGATCGATCGATCTATCTATCTCTCTCTTTCTATTTATCTATCTACCATATACTACTAAATATATCTCAAAATATAATAAACGATCTATCTATCTATCTATCTATCTATCTACCATATACTACTAAATATATCTCAAAATATAATAAACGATCTATCTATCTATCTATCTATCTATCTATCTATCTCTATCTATCTATCTATCTATCTATCTATCTATCTATCTACCATATACTATTAAATATATCTCAAAATATAATAAAAGATCGATCGATCTATCTATCTCTCTCTTTCTATTTATCTATCTACCATATACTACTAAATATATCTCAAAATATAATAAACGATCTATCTATCTATCTATCTATCTATCTACCATATACTATTAAATATATCTCAAAATATAATAAAAGATCGATCGATCTATCTATCTCTCTCTTTCTATTTATCTATCTACCATATACTACTAAATATATCTCAAAATATAATAAACGATCTATCTATCCATCTATCTATCTATCTACCATATACTACTAAATATATCTCAAAATATAATAAACGATCTATCTATCTATCTATCTATCTATCTATCTATCTACCATATACTACTAAATATATCTCAAAATATAATAAACGATCTATCTATCTATCTATCTATCTATCTATCTATCTATCACTTTCAGTTTCTACATATAGATGAGTGTCTTATGTATTAAACTGTTCATATGATTATATTACATATACAGCTGAGAGAAATGCGAGTGAAGATTGTTGTTTTCGAAAACAATACAAAGCAACTTGTTCCAATGCTGATCTTCAATGCAATCATGCCTTTCGCTTGGAAGATTGTTTGCACCATCCCCTATACCTCGTTTTTTCCCAATTTAAGCTTGTACAGCGCATTCTTTTCTTTTCATCTGTCATGTTCTTTCAGTCATGATTATCCACAACTTCCTTTCATTTGTTGCTCTAATTAATTCTTGCTCCTTTACTATTCGGTAATTATATTATTCTTGTCCTGACGGCATTTCAAACTCTCATATTTAAAATTATATTTCATTCAATTCAAAGAAATTTCTCATTAGATATCATTCCATGGGGTTAAATAATAATTGCATTCTTCGGTCTGTCTTTGAATAAATCCTATTATCCTTTCGTTAGTCCGCACGACCATTATGCGCTGTCATTATACCTCATAAATAATGCTTTATTCCGTTTTGAGCGCTTGGAAAGAGGGTGAAAGTCATTACTTAGTTTCAGTGAGAAAATGAAAGAAAGAAAGAAAGAAAGGAAGAAATTAAGAAAGAAAGAAGGAAAAGGGCAAAATAGAAGTGTTTATTGTTTCTTTCAGTGAAATGGAAAAGTTGTGAATTTCAAATATTTTTATTTGTACCCACTTCTTAAAGGAACATATTTATGATTGTTGTCACAATATTTTGTTAAAGTCGTTAAGCTTAAATATTTAGCGATGCGGTAGGCGACTTCATACGGATATTTTATTGTCGCAAATCTCAATCATTAACTGCAGTATTAAGATTCATCAGAAAATTCAAATAGGAAAACCATGATATTACCACGGGTTAAAACTAGTTCACATAATTGTCCATTCCCCAAACCTATTCATGCTTTGTATATATTTTTTTCGTGTGGCGTATATTGTAAGATAACCTCAGATTTGTATTGCACTGATTGATATGCACTGCATTGATTGATAATCCAGATAATCAATACATTCGGTGATTGATAGGAAATGGTGACTCTCAAGTGACTCATTTTGTTTCCTGGGCTTTTCCCAGGGGCGGACGACTGATTTTATCATTAGTGAATTTATTTAAATCAGTGGTTAATTCATTTAAATGTTTCAAAGGTCGATCTTTTTGGAAAGTGGATGATTCATTAATTTGTCAGAATTTAAAATCATTTGAGCGTTATAAATGTCAAAGATGAAAAAAATTAAAGGCAGAAATTCATACACGAGTAATTCGAAAAAAAACAAATTAATTTTATTTGCTCTCAAATTTACTGAAATATCATGAAAACAAATTTGACATTATGAAGAAATAAGAAAGTACGAGAATCCAGTTTTAAGAAGATGAGTATTATTTGGATTTCTGGATTGATTAATTGGCGGGTTTTGCTGAAAAATAAAGCTATTAATATTCTTAAATTGAATGTTTGAATATTACATTTATGTTTTTGACCTATGATTTGCAATTGTAGTAGTGTATCGGTGCCGTCAAAAATGACGGCAATTGTTACAAAGTTTTAATACTGAGATGTAATGAAACAAATGTCTTGAAACAATGTATTGAGATTCACTAAAGCGGAGATAAAGAATTCACAGCTAAAATAACGGTTAATGAACCGTTTGATTAATCCGTTCTCTTTATATTTTTTAGACGTTCAATGCTATCTATGACTCATTGATTACTTCTGGTATTATATAAATCACTTTTGGCTCAATATGTTTTCATGTTAAAGATTTCATGTGTTTAATATAACTGTAAGATAGAAACATCTCTCGGAAGAAAAAGATTAGCAACTGAACGACAAGCACAAAGCCTATTTCATGACCGAGATGAAGCAAGACGACCAATTATATGAGTACCTCACATGAAAGGCTTGAACGAGTAAAACTGCAATCTAAGACAAGTAGGAGTAAAGGAACTGATTAATTAAACGGTCAATTTTGCTCGGGAACTAATTAAATTTTCATTTATTTTTATAGATTATTAAAACGACTAAAGGATGTAGTCAATTATAAATTTAATAACTTACGTTGATTTTTATCCCTTCCCGCTACAGTTGCGATAGGAGATATATAAATAAATACGCAGAAAATATATAAAGAAATACACATTGATAATTATTATATGTTTTTATTCTGCTGAATCAAGTTTTATTTTACTTGCAAAATGATTGGTAAAAACAAATGTGTCTGTAATTTACTGAAATAAAAATTCAAGAAAATTCATCAAATTGTGTACCCATATTAACAAAACATACCATAAAATAACCATTTAAAAGCAGAATAATTTGGCACCTGTTCAAAACAAAGGTACGTCTACGTTTTGATTCTGGTGAAACCAGATCCGTGTCTACTTCTTGGGTTTAGTTCAAAACAGATCTATGTCTACGTCATTTACTTTAATGCAGAGCAGAACCATGTCTACCTTTATATTAATTCATTATTTTTTTCTTTAAATTCAATAACCCAATAAAAGTTGAGAAGATAACCAGCCTAAGCTATCCATATACTACTAAATATATGGCCAATTTTATTATACAATCTATCTATCTATCTATCTATCTATCTATCTATCTATCTATCTATCTATCTATCTATCTATCTATCATGTCAGTGGCGCAATGAGTTACTTCCTTTGATGTCAGCATCAACCATGCTGATAGAAGATTAAAAGAAAACAAAAAATAACCCCCAAAAAAACCTCTGAAATGAGTATAAGGGAATAGTTTGATTTTGGAAAAGTTTAAATTAGCATGCCATTCCCTACCCCAGTTACTGAAAGACTGGATGCCATTTTCGAGATCAGCTGCCAATTCCACTATTCGAAACTAGAAAACTTACATTTAAGACACAAGACAATAGTTACAGGCTAGAATTATGATACACTTACTTAGAAAAAAACAATATATTAGGCTTGGAATCCGTTAATTTTTGAGAGCTTCGAAAGGACGCGTCGTCTCTCCTTGAATTCGAAACGCCATAAGATACTGAGTCGAGAATAGGGGCAACTGGGAAGGTTATCTTAAGAATTAGAAACAAACAGGTTCGAGCATAGAGTCCTAGTTGACACCCCGTACCTATGTAGAAAAATTTAGATGAGTAGCCATACAAGACAAACATCATTTAATGATTTGATAAAAAAAAAGGAAAAAAGATTAAATCAACTCAAAAATTCGACCGGAAACATGTCTTTGTTCAGCTATCCATTCGGTTGTACTTATCAAGTAGTTTACTTGATGCTTTCCACTGCTTAAATTTTTTTCATTACGTCCTGTGAGTGTTATATTCTCTGGTCATTCTCTTTTGTTTATGTGCCCTATAAATTTCAGTTGTCACGTTTTAACTGTTAATAGTTGTTTCTTTCGTTATCCTATTGTTATGAAAACCTCTTTCTCGTTGAGAAATTGGGAAGTTTGATGAAAAAAAAGAGCAGTAAATAAATGATCTCGTCAGCATCATCTATCAGAAGTTTTTAACATTGAAAACTGAAGAAAAGCAGTAATGTCAATCAAAAGTACAAAACATCCCATAAAATAACCCCAGTTACTAAAAGACTGGATGTCATTTTCGAGATCAGCTGCCAATTCCACTATTCGAAACTAGAAAACTTACTTTTAAGACACAAGACAATAGTTAAAGGCTGATAACGAAGAGATGTGAACAGATTAACAGGTGTGTGGAGGGAAAAGACCAAAAAACGAAACCCAATAAAAGGAATGGTAAAAAAAAATGTACAGGTAAACTAAAAGAAAAAAAAAACACGAAACCAGGTATTAAATTGAAGCTAAACGACAACAAATCAGAGAAAAGTGAAAATCTTAATCGGAAAACGGAAAAAAAAATAATAAAGCAATGAAAAGTAAAAAGAAACAAAACAACAGAATGGAACATATCAGCAAAGTTTAAAATAAAAAAATCTCCGAAAATCTCCGTAAATAGCCGAAAATCTCCGTAAATAGCCGAAAATCTCTGAAAATCGCCGAAAACCTCCAAAAACCTTGAAATGGAATAAATCTAAATGCAAAGAAAATATGAGTGAATAGAAAAATAGTTGATAAACCATTCTTTAAGCGAACTGCATTTCTGAGTATAATATAAATAATATTACATTAGAACACGAATTACACACACACACACACACACACACACACACACACACACACACACACACACACACACACACACACACGTGCGTGTGTGTGATAGAATAAAGAACAAATAGGAAACGTTTATCAATCTAACATGATTCACTTTTATTAAAGCTTCATGAATGCGATATGGAGAAAAAGAAGAAACAAATTCTGGTATTTTTGTTTTTGTGTTGATGATTTTCATTGGTTAATCAAGTTTCTCGTGCATTTGACTTATTCAAGAAACTATAATTAGTATAATCTATGTCATCTGGAAATCAAGGAAAGACGACGCGTCCTCTCAAAGCACTAAGAAATTAACGTGTACCAAGTCTAACTGAAATAGCGTAAATATTGTTTTTGTTTGTAAGTGTATCATAATTTTAGTTTGTCTAGAGGGGATTAAGATGAAAGTGCGTATGTGTGTGTGTGCGTTTAGCAGACAATTATTTTTTGGTGGGTTTTCGTATGTTGAATTCGAAACCTTTTTACGTAAGCATTGTTGAAAATAAACATACATTAAATTTTAAGACATTTTTATGTTTAACATTCTTTTTATACATACAAATATTTAAGTAAATGCTCTGTTTATAATAAACAGTATTAAACAACATTTACCGGCCTGAATGTCCGAGAAATTTTCACAGAAAATATTCGTCTTCCGACAGTAAAATAATTTAACTATTAAGTACATTAAAAAATCAACAACATCCTTTCCTCACTTTCGTTTATTAATGAATATTTGTCAGCGTTTTAAATAAAAAAAACCCAAAACTATTTTTCTGTGAAAATTTCTCGGACATTCAGGCCGGTAAATGTTGTTTTATACTGTTTATTATAAACAGAGCATTTACTTAAATATTTGTATCGATAAAAAGAATACACGCTCGGCCCGGTGGCTTTGACTTATGTTTATATTTTCAGTTTATTATTGGGTTCATCTCCCTCCCCTCTCATCCCTCATCACGAGATTTTTATATATATACAATTATCATTAAATTTTTAATTGCATGGGGCGCGTTTTGTAGGTCCCCCCTTGTGAGGATGTGGTATTATGGTGTAAGGAGGATTGTTTGGTGATGGATGAGTTCTTGTGGTGAGTGGGCAAATTGTAATGAGTGAATGGGTCGTGAATCGGATTAGCTAGGTATAGGATAGTCAGTGAAGACCAGCCTCAACCCCTCCCCTTTTCAGGCCTTGTGCCACAATTGTATTTTTCGATACAATAAATACATCAAAGAATACCCGCTCGGCCCGGTGGCTAGGATCAAAGTGTAGTATCTGCGCTTTGTGAGCTGCCGGGTCGGGTGTCTGTCGAACTCTCTGCTTGCAGAGGGGAACCCGGACGAAGCTCCGCCGAAGGGTGGGTTTTAGTTCGGGGAGGTTGACGGAACTAGCCCGCTTGGACGGGTTTAGATGGGTTTTATTTTTGGCTGGGCCTACGGGCTCAGACATACCCACATTAAAAAGGCCTTGTGCCACATTCGATCCCCGTGGGTGGATTGATAAACACCATCTATAAAAAGAATGTTAAACATAAAAATGTCTTAAAATAATTGTCGGACTTTGTCCATTTCATAATGTGTGACGTTATACATTAAATTCTTTAAGAATGGATTCAATAATGCTTGGTGATGTAATATAGTGTTTTAGACGTGTGTTTATAGTTGGTACAATATTTATTAATAATCCCTCGAAATATTTTCGATGTAAATAATTATGTTCTTTTTTAATTAGGGTGGCATTTCTATAACCAAAACTATGGACAGTTTTCTTCCTGTGTTTTATGAGAGAATATAAAGAGTTGTCCAAATGTAGATTCCTTTTATTCTCTGAGATACGGGCTTTCAGATTTCGAGATATCTCGCAAGCAAATTATTTTATAAGTACCGGCATCTGATGTTATTTTGGGTTTACTTTTCGTCCTGATTATATCTCTGATTGTCTTGGACATTGTGGTAAAGATCCTAGTATTAGGGATAACTAATTTATTTACAGGTTTTGTAGATCGAATTTTACAAGGTAGGATTGAGAATTTTGTGTCTTTGATATTAGGAGTGCTGTCGGTGGTGTCTAGAATTTTTGAATTTGTGGACATTATATGCTCATTTTCTAATAAGGAAGTTGAACTGATGAGACTGGTGAAGAAGCCTAAATGTATTTCTCATCTTCACCTTTTGGTATTCTTGGCAACATATTCTAAGGGTTCTGAGATAGAATCTTGTGATCAGTCCTGATTTAATTTTCGGACTGTGGTGAATAGAAATCAATTAGATTGTTTTGTAATTTTATATGAATAAAGACAAAAGGAAAACTTATTTTCGCCGATGCGTTTCGTACTGTGATAAACATTATCAACGCAAATAAAAGTGTTTTTTTTTTTATTTTACAAGTATACAAGAGCAAAAATGTAAGCTTAAAAATAATCTCGGCAACTTTTGTTCGGGATATTAACAACCTAGCGAAACCTGTGGATTTATCCCATAACTCGAGAAAAGTGATGGGTTCATTCCTTCGTCTACCGTGCTGAAAGTGAACGCAACAGTCTATGCAGCAATTTGAACTCTGCTTCCCGATAGCTATTACGCCACCTGCATCTCCACAATCGCAAGGATGTATGTGCTAAGAAAATAGAAGCGAACCTAGCCGAAATACGATGTCGGTGTTCCACTTCGCTCATCCCGATCTGAGGCTATCACTGGATTATAAAAAAAAAAACAAAAAAAAACACACATACACAAAAAATAAACCCTATTTGTTGATGGGTTTTTAATGTCTGGATTTGCAAACTTGTTTTAGATTAAGCTGGCTTAGGGAGGCTCACTGAAATATTAGTCGTTTTAAGTGTTTTGACTTCTGTAACTAAAACGAACGGATTCCAGCCTCCATACATGCTATTTACCCGCCCTATTTTCCGCCTTCTTATATGACGCCTTCCGTGTCTAGTTGCACCTGATTTAAACTGCGGCGAGTGTTTAAAGATGGGAATTGATTCAAATTAAACGAACATCAAGCAAAGTAAAGATATCAGTTCATTGGTGCATAAACAGTAACAGTAATGGTAATATTAGCAGTTTTATTT
This sequence comes from Acanthosepion pharaonis, assembly GCA_903632075.3. NCBI lineage: Eukaryota > Metazoa > Mollusca > Cephalopoda > Sepiida > Sepiidae > Acanthosepion > Acanthosepion pharaonis. Next base: position 1,415,725 of record CAHIKZ030003932.1, read on the forward strand.
TCAGCACACATTCGGTATTCATTGACCGAGCATTCAGTGCTATGCTCGGTTTAAATTTATAAAATCTGTCTCTATCATTTTCATTGAATACACCTTCTCGTTTAGCATATCCCTAAAAAAACATGACAAGTATATATATATATATATATATATATATATATATATATAGAGAGAGAGAGAGAGAGAGAGAGAGAGAGAGAGAAAGACAGACAGAGAGACAGAGAGAGAGACAGAGACACAGAGAGAGAGACACAGAGACAGAGAGTTAATGACTATACAGATTTTAGGGACACCCTGTATATTCAACATTATTCGTAAGGCAGCCGTTTGATACATTTTGAGTAAAGTTCTGCGGTCTTCTATGTGAAAATACGAGCTCTAGAAACTGGTTTTCATTAGAGAATTTTTCTCTATGGTGATAAAGGTGAAGGCAAGATCTTATTCTGGAAAATAATTCGCGTTCTCTATGCTGTCTTTTGAGAAAGAAAATCAGAATCAAGACCCGATCTCTTTCAGTCGGACTCGAAATACTTGAACTTCCATACCAGTCTCGACTAACCGGAACCTATCTTACTCTAATCAAAGTGTTATATTTAGTATATCTCTCTGTGTAGTAGCAGTCGTAACACAGTTCTCCGCGTTAACATTTAGCAAACGAGTTTGCTAAGCAATGCCCGTATGTTCGTCAGTTGTTCTCTATTTATACTTGTCTATCTAATTTGCATACAATACTACAAAAAGAAAGAGTTCCACTTTGAACGAAATGAGTTCTTGGCTCTTTTTGGAATCACTTTATTCTTTCATGGATGACCTTATGTGTCAACCATTTTAGCTCAAGTTCAATGTCAATGCATTTACTAGTATTAACTGGAGTTTTCTTCCTAATATTTTGTTTAATGTAGTGTAGAAAGTCAACTTCTTGATTATATCATTATTTATCCGTCTAGTTACAATTGCTATCCATTTTAGTTGTTGTTTCTGTTGGATGTCTTCAAGTGATATGGCTTTTGTTCATTGGTAAAATGATTCCGTAGTAACAGTCTATAAGATCTGATGAAGGAGTGCAGTCTTTATACATTCGCTTGGAGCAGTGTTTCATCATTGATCTAAGAAAACGTTTGTATATAGCTGATAGTTTTGACATTTCTGAACGGGTTGATGGCATATATGACATCTATACGAGAATCTAAATCTGATAAGATTATTTAAGACCATAACTCGAGTTCTTAGTTTAAGAAATCGCAGCATTCATCTGTATGTATTGTCTAGAAATTTAGGGAGAGTGATGTTTTTGCAGTCATTCCCATATGAGTTCGGAATCAACGTCAGCACCTTAATTATGAAATTATTTTCTCTTTGAGTTACTGTTGAAACTTGACTAATGTATGGAATAATAATGCAGCACAAAATGTACTTAGAACAAAATGTATTGAAACAAGAAAGTGTACACAATATTTACATATAGTCTTTTGGTATATTCTTGGGAAGACCGTTCCTGGACAATGTGTTGACTGAGTCGCAGTCGGGCAGTCTCTCTGGTTGAATCTCTTGATTCCTCCCCTCGTCTTCCAGGTACCAACCATATTTATATGGTCGGTACTCCACTATGCAAATTAGGTGGATCCTACCACAACAGTTACATGTGCTATTCGTTTTAATTGTTGCTACCGTTGGAAGTCATCAAGTGTTGAAATTGTTGTTACTTTTGGAAGTTCTTTATTTGTTATTTTGTTGCGTGAGTTCTGCTCTTCAGGGTCCACATGTTTCAATCAATCAAAGTCATTTGTAATCATTGATCTGAGAAAACGGTTGTATCTAGATGACAGACATTTCTGAACGGGTTTGTCGCCTGACGAAGAAATTTAAGATTATAATTCGAGATGTTCATGTTGATGTTTGGGTTTTGTATCATCTTGCAATGTTGTGGAAAACTATCCCTTACTTCCGATACTAATTGTTCAAAGAGATTTCATTCACATAATTCCTTCAGAAAGATTCTCAAATAAAATTAGATCTTGTAAATGGGAAACGAGGTAAGTGCATAGGACAGGCAGTTTGTATCCCATTATGATAAGAAATACGTGTCCAGATCGACTTTTTATAAGACTTCCCTAGAAAATTCCTTGATTCGTCGGATTTTCGTCTTAGTCTGAACAGCTTAGATCATAGGAAATATACAGTAATTTTTCATATATAATATACTCTCATCTATAACATGCACCCCTAACTTTGGTCTGACAAATTCTAAAAAATACTCTCTTATGTATAATATGTATTGACATATTAGAATTACAAGTAGCTAAAATACATTTATCATTTGTTCCTTCAAAAGTAAGCATTTATTTTAAATTGGGTTTTGAAACATAAAAATTAGACAGCGTTTAGAGTAAATAAATGAAGGATCTTTTACGGCTTATCAACCGTTTGCAGGTTATTTAAAGCCAGAAAATCATTTTAGGTAGTAAGAATGTTTGCTGACAAGGTAATAAAGATTTATTGATAAACATCTTACGAATTAACCCATAGTTGGATGAGAAGAGGTGAATTCATACCTTTTCCCAAAGGCATTTGCGCGGAAGTGAATATAACGAACCCGACTAGAATTAGAACTCAGCTCTCCGATTTCCAATTCTGAAACATCATCTAGTACACCATCCAAGCTTAAAGCACCTTATATTCCCAAGCGGTCACCCATCAAGTTACTGTCCCAGCTCGCCGTCGCTTAACTTCGGTGATCGTATGAGAACCGGATTTTTATCGTGATACGGGTTAATTATTAAAACTTTTATCACTAAATCATTATTACTTAAAAAACAAACTACATACAAAATATTTAGATTTCGGCATTGCTAAACAAAAACAAACCAACCAATATGAGATTAATGACACAACATCGTTCGGCAGGGAGTTTCCTAGACTGAAGTCAGCGTCCTGGGCAGAGATTTTCGTGGCCAAAGCGAGCCTTGTCTTCTTTGACCGGGAGAGGTATACCGTAAATTGGCCGGTATAAAATGCAAAGGACTGTACTACTAACAATTACTGTACACCCCACTTACCATACCCGTAGCTGACTGCTACAAATATATCCCACTAAAACCTGTGTTTATTGAACATATTTGCATATTAACACAGAACTTAATATAAAAAATAAAATAGTTACACAAATTCAGCATTCTATTAACTCTACAGCGGGCATCGCTTCAAAAAGCTTATACACTAACTGCGAGCACTGATCAAAGCGCCGTTTAATTCAGGCGGCCATTCAGAAAACTAAGTATGATACGCGTGTGATCTGCGCAATTTCATGATAGTAATCAGAGTTTATTGACACATAATGGCAGTTTAATAAATAAAGTTGGGTGTACTTATACGATAGGTATAGGACTAAATCAGAATTTTGAGCTAAAAATCTTCAGGTTGACTTGTACACCAAATCAACTTGTTTACTGAAATTCACTGGAATTTTCCGCCATGTCTACTTGTCCAAGAGCTGCATGAATTCAGACCTCTCCGACATTCGACCCATATCTGTTGAGGGGATTAGTCATGTGCTCAACGGCACAGGGACCCGATGAACACACCCGGTCTGGAGACAATGATGATATTTACTATTTAATTGTGTCCTATTTATCTTTGAATTAATATTCAGATCGTTACCGAAATGATAGAAGAAGCTGCATAGAGCGCGCGAACCCATAAAACCTTTACTGCTAGACTTTATAAACAGTAGTGAAGTGTTATCGTTAGCTCATTTTCACTCCCTAGTTCTAACATTGTTTGGATGCAAGTGACTTTCTTATAGAATGGTTCTGGGTCGTTCTTTTTTTCATCTCATTTTCACCCCAGACAATGTGATAATGCCACTAGAACGAAGTGTGAGGAGGTTTAGGGGAGGGGGTTAAGGAGTGAAAGAGAATGAGAATAATTTAGTGAGGAAAAGTGAAAAAAAAAGACAATGCAGAAGATGGCGATTGACGATTTAAATTTTTGAAGATTATAGTTATCAAGTAAGCAAGAAATAGGAAATGTGTTCCACAGGTGAAAAGTGCTAGAAAAGTTACTATCAGCATAAAGCTTACGGTTACATCTAGCCAATTCAACTGTGAATTGATGACACATTGCCGCCGATCTAGTTTTGTGGGGGAAATAGGAAAAAAACACATAGCCTAACTCGCGAGCTTGAATAAATGGATGTCGGAACATCGTTTACGAAAGATAACATAAAGACAAAATTTATTAAGAGCTACAAAGTACAGGAAGTTTTTGAGAGCCATGGTCGACTACGTCCTGAATTGTTACTGCAAGAAGAAGAAAGAACTTGAATAAATGGAGAGTGGAACAAGTTTTAAAGAGAGATAACATAAATACAAAATTTATTAAGAGCTACAAAGGACAAGAAATAGTGGAGAGCCTCTATCGCCAACGTCATGAAGGGACACGGCATATAGAAGAAGAAAAATCTTGAATAAATGCATGGCGGAACAAGGTTTAGGAGAGATAACGAAAAGACAAAAATTATTAAGAGCTGCAAAGGAGACGACATTGTGGAAAGTCATGTTCAGCCACGTCCTGAAAGGACGCGGTGCATAGAAGAAGAAGAAGAAGAAGAAGAAGAAGAAGAAGAAGAAGACTAGATTATACGGCAGTTAAAATTTAAAACAACGAATATATGTTTGTATAACTGAATTAACGTAACATTATTTCGTTTCTATAAAATTACACAAAATATCTTTAATATTAAAATCTTAAAAAAAGAAAACTTAAAAAAGGGGCAAGAATAAAGAAGAATGAAAAAAAAAATTAAATAATATCTTGTTTGATTTGAATTTTCAAAAAAAAAAAAATTATTTTGCCGCTATCGTTTGAAGTGATGTTAGAGAGGTTTCTGTGCTGTTCGTTGTTTATTTAAAGATTTCCCCTTGATTTTATCTTTATTATGATTTTTATGCAACTTTCGTTTGGCTGGTCAAGAAAATCTATTTATTTATACTTTATTTTTTAAAGGAGAAGCCTTTTGAAAACATCCACTTCCTTCTTGTGAGCATCGGTCCTATCATGACGATAAACGCTCTCAAAAGACTATCTACACGCACGAATGCTTAAGAAGGCAAAGAAAATGCAAGCCTAAAATATACTAAGACACACGACTTTATCAACGTCACCAGATATGTATGCTGTGAACTGATGCCAACACCTGGATATCCATATGGAATGCTTCATTTAATAACATACGAAAGACGTTATATATATATATATATATATATATATATATATATATATATATATATATATATATATATATATGAAGAAAAATATACGGAAAAACAAACAAAAATCCTAATATTAGGATTTTGTTTGTTTTTCCGTATATTTTTTCATACTGTCGGATCTATATCCTATCCATATATTTGCTTATATATATATATATATATATATATATATATATATATATATATATATATATATATATATATATATATATAGAGAGAGAGAGAGAGAGAGAGAGAGAGAGAGAGGCACGGTGGAGTAATGGATAGCGGCTTGGATTGAGGATCCGCAGAGCCGAGTTTGAATTCCAGTCGAATCCATTACATTCACTTACAGGCTAATACCCTTGGGCAAGGTGTGAATCCTCTTCTTCTCCCTCCAGCTATGGGTAAATAGCAGGATAGACTGGGTTCTATAGCCTTGGATTGCAACTGGTCTAGGAGAAGGACAACTCTGAATTCAAAACTTGCCGAGGGTCGTTTGGGGACCTTGTGGCACTTATCGCACCACGTCTCTGAATTCGGCCCTTCAAAATGTGTGGCTGATCTTGCACGAAACCTTCACCACTATAATCAAATCTCATGTGATGTTGTCGGTTTGCTGGGAACTGATCTGCTTGACCCTCATACGTCGAATTCGACGAGAGAGTCGACTATATATATATATATATATATATATATATATATATAAACACATGAACATGTGTACATGAACATATATCCTATCTCTCTCTGTACTCACACACACACATATATATATATATACACACGCACACAAAATATATATATATATATATATATATATATATATATATATATATATATAAACACATGAACATGTGTACATGAACATATATCCTATCTCTCTCTGTACACACACACATATATATATATATATACACGCACACAAAAATATATATATATATATATATATATATATATATATATATATATACTAGATTAAAACCGTCCTATCGATCGACATTTAAGCTAGCTCCTGTGCTGTGCTCTTGATTGGGCCATCATCAGCTTACCTTTTAAAAAGTTCAACGATAATTCTTCTGTTGCCACTTAATTTAAAGACAATTTGATGTGCGTAGGTCCTTAGCTTGAAAAAAATATTTTTATTTCATGGGTGATTATCGCTGGATTTCGTAATTAATTTCGCTCATTCCCAGGTTACGCAAATTTTATATCGTAAAAAAAAAAAAAAATCATCGCAAAATATCACATTAAATAGTCGCCGTAAAAAACGCAGTAATGAAAACTTGAGAATCCAAATTTTCAGGATTTCTCGCTCGCATCCGGCACGAAAAGTTTTTAATTTGCTCACATAATCATCCTGATTCAAAAATGGTATGATATGTTGGGCTACGGTCTCTAGAAATAAAGTTGAAAACACGGACAATTTTATTTTGATCACTGTAATTTGAGAACAGTAATATTCATTTGGACATGAGCTATTGAAAGTTAGAGAGTTAATTGTTTTTTATCAGTAGGAGCCATGATGGCAGTAATGAAAACTTGGGAATCCAAAATTTCAGGTTTGCGGGTCACAAATCCGGCCCTGAATCGGCCTGATACCAAAATGATATATGTTGAGCTAGGCCTCTATTAGTGTAGTTGAAACACACACACACACACAGTGTGTGTGTGTGTGTGTGTGTGTGTGTGTGTGTGTGTGTGTGTGTGTACATCAGTTTTTCTCAGCCATTTTTACTCCGGGGTGCACTTGTAGAATAACTAAAACACTGGAAAATAATAAAGAAGTTTCCAGCAATAAGCATTTTATTTTGTATATTTGATTAAGCTTGGATGAAATCTATGTTTGATGTGCTTTGGTATTTTTTTTATGTTAGGCCTCATTTGTGATAAACATACTCTCATTAGCTTTCAAACGGAACAGTTTCCATTTAAAAGGATTTAAGAAGAATCTGATTCTTTTGAGAGGCCGATAAGGCAAAAGGGAAGGGTTTATCCCCTGCTTAAATATTAAGGAAATTTGTATCCAGTTTAAAATAACAAATGGCAAAGACATGTCTTAAACATGGAAGCCATATCCTTGGTTTCTTTACCATTTTTAAAAGTAAAGATTTGTTTTTTTTAAATATAAAAAAAAAATTAATAAAATAATATCCCGTTAATTTTGGGCACCTGGCTACGTTTCGATTCTCTCTCTCTCTCTCTCTCTCTCTCTCTCTATATATATATATATATATATATATATATATATATATATATATGGGGAAGATCAATAAAAAAGAACAGGGTTCAGGAAGACAAAAGATGGAGATTGGTTTTGCATTAAAATATTTGAAGATTGTATATGGTAGGGAATTGGAAGGAAGATTCACAGGCGAGAAGTACGAGAAAAGAACTATTGGAATAGAATCCGACTTGATTTTATTGACTGCACATTATTGTAGGGTTAGTTATGCACTTTCTGTGAGAAAAAGAACTTCATGACAGAATTTACTCCGCCAGAATTCACTCTTTGGAAGCATCAAGTGCCTTGAGGAAATAGTGCTGCCCTGGGTCAAGAAAGCCGCAGCTGGAAGACACTATGTTTGGCAACAAGACACGGCACCATGCCGCACAAGCAGGATAAACCAGTCATTTCGGAGACAAGATCACCCCTAATATCTCCCCAAAATGCAACCCCCTTGATTATTATGTGTAGTGCGCTGTTGAGCGAGAGACCAACAAAACACTTTGTAACACCAAAGATGAACTGAAGACGAGGATTATGACAATATTCACCAACCTGGAGGCTGAGGTTGAAGCCAATGACTCTTTAGTATTTCAAGATATTTTTTGTGTAATGTGGGTAAATATATCTCTTAAAATGAGATGTCAGTGTTATTTTCATTTTCGCGTAATTTAAACGGCAATTTTCTCTCTCTCTCTCTCTCTCTCTCTCTCTCTTTATATATATATATATATATATATATATATATATATATATATATATATATGTGTGTGTGTGTGTGTGTGTGTGTGTGTGTGTGTGTGTGTGTGTGTGTGTGCTTTGATCTCCTGGCTACAGAATGCATTGATGACCAAGCTAAGCTAAATAGTGATTTTTAACCTTTAACACATTGCATTATGCAATACTTGCTTTTCCACAGCATTGTTTTTCAAGTCTCCTCTAGTACACTATTTAATTTCAGTCATCTAAGTAACTTGCAGTGGCAGGATAAAATTTTTGATTCGCAACCAAAATCACCCCCACCCCACCCGGAATGTTAATGGTTAAACATTCTGACTCTCGAAATAGACATATCTACTCAGTTTCGTATCCTAACAAAGCAATTTGTAAAGATAGAAATGGATTTTATATTCATTAATCAGAGATATATTTGTTTATTTATTTTCTTTTATAACAGCGATTATACAAAATTTAATAAACTGTCCAAAAGTTAACTCTTCAAAGATGTTCTACACTGAATGAAAAAATATTGAAAAACTCTCATTAATAATGAAGTTTCTAATTACATTGTTATTGAACAAAATAGACGAACTATTAGAAATATTAACATAAAAAGAACATTATACTTGCGCAAACAACCCTAGACATATCAACCTACGATACCGCAATCAAATATACTCTAACTACAAATATGATGAAAAAAATCCTAGATAACTCATAGTAGTAATATATCCCCTACTGATCCTAGTAAAAAAATAAAACTAATTATATACTATACTAAATTTAATACAACAAATTTAATCATACGTAATAACTCCTCTCCATCCTAATGTTTTGCAAAAGACCAACATTGTACAGTGTAACCCGGATATAAGAGAGTTGTCGGGACCGGAGAAGAAGTCTCTTATATCCGGGTTTCTCTTATATCCGGGTTTGGTCTATTTTATATACATTAACACAGGCTCTAATTTGGGACCAGATAAAATCTCTCTTATATCCGGGTTTCTCTTATATCCGGGTCTCTTATATCCGGGTTACACTGTATATCAATTTAAATTCTCCTTTGGGAAATTGCATCGCTGACTAAAAAGTAAATATACAGGGTATATCAAAAATGATTTTACAAACTTTGGGAGTGGGTTCCTTACACCAAAACAAGGTAAAAAATCCAGATATTAATCGGCATATGTCCTCAAATCCATCGTTTTTTAGTTATTAAGTTTTAAAAAGATTACGGTTGATAGCGTTGTGTTGACATCTAAACTAGATTACATTTGTCATTCGTGTACATTTGTGGCTAGTCTGTCTTCAACGTTTAATCTGTGAAGTAGTGAGTTAACTGAGACTTATTCCATTAAACAATGGCAGGATATTCATATCGGGCGCAGGCAGATATGATTTTTACATAAGGCCGTGCGAATCGTAATGGACATGACGATGCACAACTGATTCAGTTTCCGTTTCCAGACTGAAGCTATCCATGTCATCCAACCTTCGCTGCTTTTTATCGTCGCGTTGCTGAGACAGAATCCATGACACCATAAAGTATAGATCGAGAAAAACCAAGATTCGTTCTTACACCTGACCACAAAGAACATATACTACAAGCTGTCGGGGACGATCCAGGATTTGCAGACATTAAATTTATATGAACCTTTTTTCTTTGTTTTGGTTTGAAGAACAGGCTTTAAAGTTAATTTTAATTTAGAGTTTTTTTTTTTTTAATATTTTTAATTTTTAAAGTATATCTGTTAGTATCAATTTATGTTAATTTTAAATTTGAACTTGTTTTATAACTTAATTTAAATTTTGTTTATAGTAATTTGTGTTAATGACATATCCCGGCTCATTTCCGAGTGAAATAGTTTAAAATCTACAATACAGTATCAAGAACTGATGAAGGGTTCTGGAAGAACCGTAACGTTTAGAATTTTTCAAAAACTTTATTTTGCTGTCATGTCAAATAAATAAAATACATTAAAATTTACAAAAGAAATTTTTTTCATTTATTTTTGTCTGTTCATATATATATATATATATATATATATATATATATATATATATATATATATATATATATATATATATATATATATATATATATATATATATATATGAGAGTGAGTGTGTGTACACGCTTGCATATAATTAAACATAGAAAAATCAAGACATAATATCATATAGGTAGCTGCATTGATATGTGTGTGTTTACTTTATATGTGTGTTTTTGTGTGTATGTGTTGTATGTGTCCCAAGTAATGTTTTCGAATGTGTGTTGATGTCCTTCCCGTTTAGTGTGGAAGCCCTCTAGTGAATCTGTTTCATAATAGCCAACTACAAACAGATCTACGTCACTCAAGGATCTCCTTAGATGGCTCTCTCGCCGAAACGGATGGACATTTTTTATCCTAGAAGAGGATATGCAAATATTCTAACGCCTTTTATCTTCGCTCCAAACAAAATTGAAGCCTTGTTATATTTGAAAAGTGAATCAAGTAGAAGTGGTAGGCAGACAGCGTCTGAAGACAAGGATAAACTCGGAGAAATGATTTAAAATTTGATATAAAAATACAAAAAATCGAAAAAAAAAAAAAAGTCGAAAAATAAAATAATTCAAAGTCGTCACATGAATACGAAAGCATTTACTTTGTTGTATTTTTAAAGATTTTGTTTTGATAATTTTAAAAATAAAAATACGATAACTTTTGCAAATTCCTAAAAATATGAATCCACATTTACTTCATGGCATTCTTATGAAAAAACAAAATTTAAAAAATACATTCAATCAAATAATTTGTTGCAAATATATGTTGAGCAAATGAAGGAATGATAATCATTTAAAAAAATTGAATTTATCAAATAAAAATAGTTCCCTCACTATAAAAACAATTAAATACTTTATTTTATCAAATAAATATATATATATATATATATATATATATATATATATATATATATTTGTGTGTATGTGTATGTGTGTAAATATATTTAGGCAGCATATCTTCATTCAAATATGTTTCATTGAATATAGACACATTGTGTTTATTTATTTTTATACCGATCCTTTCTCGTCTATTCAGTTTCTTAATTTTAAGATGAAATTCATCAAGGAAGGCGCCGTAGTTTTTTTCCAAGTACTTTCGACCTTATCTCTCATCATCTTCATGGGTACATTTCTAAATCAATCTTATTGTAACTGCGTATATATATATATATATATATATATATATATATATGCTATTTATACGTTTTTTATGGATACAAATACTTAAGTAAATGCTCTGTTAATAATCAACAGAATTAACTACATTTTCCGCCGGCCTGAATGGCGAGAAATTTCATAGAAAATATGTCCTCCGAAAGGAATCGAACCTGTATCTAACATAGAAGGGTCACATAGCCTGACGGGCTTTACCATTTAGCTATAGAGGTAGCCTCTGTTTAGCAAAGTCAGGCCGGTAAATGTTAATACTGTTTATTATAAAGTTAGCATTTAGTTAAATATTTGTATCTGTAAAAAAAAAAAAAAAACGTACAAACAGAAAATATATTAAAATAATTGTCGGACTTAGTCCATTTCGTAATATATATATATTTCATTTCGTAATATAGTCCATTCCGTGATATATATATATATATATATATATATATATATATATATATATATATATATATATATATATATATATATATATATATATATATATTATCAGGAACCTGATGGTTCCGTTTAGCAGTCTGTCGCCTCTGAGTGTTGATTCAATGCTCACTTTTATATTTACATACGCTCTGTCTGTGATACTGAGTACTTTATACCATAAATATAGCATACTTTAAAACTATGTTTCTTCATATATATATATATATATATATATATATATATATGAAGAAATATAGTTTTAAGGTATGCTATATATGTATGGTAAAAATATAATTTAAATGCATGCTATATTTAGAAAAGTGCCCAATGTCATATATATAGCGTAGGTAAATAAAAAGTATACACTGAGTTCAACAGACTGTTTCATGAATCAACCAATATTCAAGTCACGAATATTCATCGGAATAAAGTGAATTTTGTTTTGATGTGATTACACATGTTCATGAAGGAGATGAGTCGCTCAAATTTTAAATTTAAATTTTATTTTTGTTTTCAAATGTATTTTGGGTATATTGTGTAGACGATTTCATTTAGCTTATTTTTCATTTTGTGTATGATTTTATCACTTTTGTTTTTAAATACACCACATTGTGATAAGAGATGTGCCAAGAAAGGTGAAATGTTGTATGAATCCGGTCGTAAAGTTTTTGTGGATGATCGCGAATCCCGTAGCTCCTTAGGGACACTACATCTGGTGCAGCCATAGCAACAGTGGTGTCTCTTGGGCAAGACACCCTGACTGGTTTGAATTCAGAGTTTTCCTTCTCATAGACTTGTTGCCAATCAAGGCTATAGGGTCAAATCTATCCTGTTATCTGCCGATTGATTTGACGGATTCAGACACTTTCTCAAATGTACAAGCACGTAAGTGAATGTAACAAACTCGGTTGGAATTCGAACTCGGCTCTCCGATTCCACTCTTCATTACTGCACCGTGTCTCCGTATAAAAGATTCTAAACAAGGCTATAACATATTATTTCTCAATTTCCATTAATTTATTCCTCTTTTGGATGAGGACAAATCATTTGCCTCCTAGAAGATTCTTTGGTGGTTTCATTTCTGCCTATTTCACCTCATCATCATTGGAGAACTTTTAGTAGTATCTGTATTGGTCTGGTCTATATACTCTGAGGCAGCAATTTTCTATGTTCATTCACAAATTGTCAGTATTCTTGGAATGTATCTGTTGAAAACTTGTGAATAGCCAAGAGATACTGAACTACAATAACTACCATGTTTAGCCTGAAAGTTTTCATATAAATTTATAATACTGATTTTTCTGTAAGCCATAACGAAAGCATGAGATTGTTTAACCAACACATCATTCACAGCAGTTGACCTGCCAATGCGAGACCTGTTATTAAAATCAGTTTCCACTGCCTCTCGGATGCCCATTAATTTACCTATTACCTTATTTTTGTTATATCAAGTGCAGCATTCTATAACAGTTCTTTGCTTTTCTTGAAACTTGATGGTTTTGTTAAAAAGAAAAAGCAAACTACAAATTCTGACTAGTACTTTTAAATTGAAATTAAAACCAGTACGAAGCACATAAATTATCTTAAAATGAAACACACATGTCACGGGATAAGAAATTCTTATCTTCCGCTTTCTCGCCCTCCGTATCGATCATGTTATTCCGTATTTAAATGAGACTTGTTGGATGTTTTCTTCATCATATATTATTTGCTTCATCCTGATGATTGTAATATGAGAACTGCTGTCCGAAGCTGCTATATCAGGACGCTATGCTGGATGAGGCAAACTTGTGCAATCATCCATTTTGTTTACATATATTCTTTTTTTACTATTACTCAAACAATATGAGGCCCAAGAGTCACTCAAAGTAAATGGTTTCTAATCAAGTTCTTATATGAAGTAAGAGGAGATAAAAGGAATTGCAGATTATGATAACATGTTGGATAGATAAAAGTTGAACATAGTGGTTAAACTTGAACTTGAAGTGGTTAAAATTGTAGTGATCGAACATTTGATTGAGTGATTTGTATGTTTTTTTTTACGGCTTATCAACCTTTTTCAGGTTATTTAAGGCCCAAATATATTTTTACATTGTAAGATATTTTTTAAAATAATTTTTTTTTTTTTTTTACTGAGAGTAATTTGGAACTTGATTCTCCGATTTCCAGTTCAATCCATTGCCCCCGCACATTCATGTTTACAGAACCAAGCGGTCACCCATCCAGATGCTGAACAGATTGGACGATATTTCGGTGATCATACGCTTTTATGTATTTTTAAAAATTTCTTTCTATATTTCTGAGATGAGGTATTGTAACTATTTACACGATTTACATCGTTTGGACTGTTGTCCTTACCTTTATTGCCATATTCACGACAGTGGACGAAATAAAATGTTCGTTTCGAAATCCCAATCACGTTGTACGCTCCGGCCTTCTTAAGGCCGGAGCGTACAACGGTTGAAACGTTGTGAATATGGCAATAAAGATGAGGACAACAGTCCGAACAATGTAAGTAGTGTTTAAAATTCTTTATATGTCCGGGGATGAGTACTCAATATTGGATATATATTGTGTGTAGATTTAAACAAAGTTAACATAGAAATGAGCGTGGTTAGTGTTAGTTTCTTGCTTTAAGTGATCAGTACATATGTGTGCGTGTATAATTATGTGTAGTATGTCTGCCCGTATTTGTGTAATCTCTTTTAAATAACACAATAAGTTATATAATGGTAATATGAACCGTTTACTTATAAAGAAACGTTCGGCATTTATTAACCGAAAAGCCTGTGCTATTATCTCCTGAAATTTATGAAATCTCTCTTTTAAAATAATTTTTCAGGAAAATAGAGTTCTCAAGTCCACTAGCTGTTATCGCTCTTTCCATTATTGATGGAGATTTCCTTCCTAACATTTTGTATGAAATAGTGTGTAACGACAACATCTTGATTTTGTCATTTTATTTTCGGGTTGCATTTGTTATCCATTTCAGTTGTTGCTGTTGCTGAAAGTCTTCAAGTGATACGATTTTCGTTATTTGATTATTTTTGTTTGTGTAACACATGTTTACGTGGTTCAAACAAGTGTGGTCTTAGCTAAGGCCTACAGGCTTCATTCACTCGAAGACTTCCAGGTTTCATTCGCTATAGACACATGGCGAATCAAAAGAGTTTGTTCTATAAAAGATAACGGTCCGTACAAACATACAAAATGTGCTAAGAGATTGAAGACAAGCTACATAGAAAGCATGCGTTTCATGTCCTTAGTTCAACCATGAGATTCTAAGCTGCATCGATTTAAGATAAAAACGAATGAAAGGCCAAAAAAAAGCACTTTAGGATATTGCTTGAGAGGTTCAGAAATTAAGAATACAATAGAAGATAATGAAAATGGGAACAAGCAGACGACTTTTCTCATAAAAAGAAGACTTATTGTCACTTTGCTCCAAGCAGAAACCTGCAAAAGACTTTCGTCTAAAGAAGAGTTAATATTAACAATGCCGAAGATGATAATAAAGAAGCGAATTTTATAAAAGGAGTTTTAAAAAAAAAACGATGAAAAAAGCGATTAGAAGTGGAGGCGGCCGATACAAACTGAAATCTGGCAGCGACTTTAACAAACAAAGAAGGCGGAGAACGAAATGTCAGTTTGTTTGTAGGCGGAACGTTGAGCAGAAAAGAATTTAATTGCTACGACATAGCAATGGTAGGACGGGTTGGAACTCGAAACACGATTAAATGACATCCAACGAAACACGAATATAGGGACGTCTTCTTCTATGTGCCGTGTCCCTTCAGGACGTTGTCGAACATGGCTCTCCTCAATATCTTGGCAGTTTTAGCGCTTAATGACTTTTGTTGTTTCATAATCTCACCCAAAAAGGGATTCACCATCCATTTGCTCAAGCTTGCCAGGTAGTTTGAGCATTGCTTTCCTCTGGAACTCTTATCTTTAATCTCTCCTGTATCAAATTTTCGAAGCCCTATTTCCTCATTATGTGCCCCAGACATTTCAACGTAAAACCTGGCAAAAGATATTTAGGACTGCCATTCATGTCACCAGAACGAGGTTTTTTAAATAAAATAAGAATCTGAAATTTGATTGTGTTGGTAAAAAACAATTTTTCGTTGCGGAAACGAGAAATAAAAATTCATTTTCCACCATTAGTTATAGCTTTTCTGCTCAAGAATACCACGCCCTACGTAAAAATATGGCCATGATAGAGTTAAGTCACTGCAAATATGAAGAGAAACGTTTTCGAATCTTAAACACAGTCTTAGTGTGAGATCAAATACAACTTCTGAGTACGAAAGAGGTGTAACAGAATAAGTGATTAAAATTGTCGAAAAATTCAGTAAATACACAAAAAATAGAAATAGGCGTAAGACAGGGATGTGTCTTCTCCCCGGACTTATTCAACATTTACAGTGAGTAAATGTTGTCTTTTACTTAAATAAAAATAAATATAAATAATATAGATACAGTTTATTTAAGTAAATTCTTTGTTTTTAAATAAAAGTAACGTATAAACAGAAAATATATTAAATAACAGTCAGACTAAATCCGTTTCATTATATGTTGTTATTGTTTACGTTAAGGCACGTTTCCTGAGCAGATATGATCGATCGAGAAAAATCGTCGAAAATTGTTTATAAACATTAATTTGGATTTTGCTAACCAGACGCTTCTCTGTAGCTAAATGGTATTGCACGTCAGATCAAATGACGGTTTCCGTATAGGAATACAGATTCGATTTTTGTTGGAGAACGCATATTTTCTACGAAATTTCTCGAACATTACATCGGTAAATGCTATTAATACTGCGTAATTAAAAACAGAACATTTACTTAAATAAATTATATCTATAAAAATAACGTATAAAGCGAAAATATATTAAATAATTGACGGGCTTAATTAATGTCATCATATATATATATATATATATATATATATATATTTCTGTATTTGGGCAGCAAGCCTTCTTTTTATACGATATTCATTAAAAACGACTGACAATGTTCTGCGGTTAAATTTGGTATTTATTTTTTTTTGTTTTCTTATAATTTCTTCTTTTCTGGAAGTAAATTGTGTAAAAATTGTTCAGGTGTTTTGTATGTCCGAACGCTTTCAGTTATACTTTTAACCATTAGCGAGGATGATTTTTATTTTTTACTTTTAACTCAAATTATGGTTTGTTTTATGGATGTATCTAGAGTTATACGAATGTTTTATTTTCAAAACTAATAATTAAAACAATGCGGACATTATTCATAAAAAAATAGTCAAAACTCAGTAATATCAACTATGTACATGGCCACAATGTGCTGACCGTGTTTGTAAAATAAAACATTACTATGTCTCTGTCTCTCTGTCTCTGTCTCTCTGTCTCTCTCTGTCTGTCTGTCTGTCTGTCTCTTTCTCTCTCTCTCTCTCTCTATATATATATATATATATATATATATATATAGATAGATAGATAGATAGATAGAGAAAAGAGAGATAGATAGATACACACACAGACACACACAAGTATATATATATATATATATATATATATATATATATATATATATATATATATATATATATATATATAGTAGCGGCCATAATATAAGGAACTGAAACAACAAAGACATAAATGTGTATTACTTAAAAAGTAATGCATGATTAGCAATGAAATTTTTTAACGAATAAAGATTAGGGTGTAATGCATAAATATTATACAAAGTTACAAAAATTTACAGAAATATTTAAAAAAAAAAAAAATTGATTAAATGGAACAAAGGAAATAAGCTACTGGACAAAAGTTAAGGAATTATGTAAAAATGGTTTCTCAAATCCAGCAGCTATTACCGCTCTTTCCAGTATGGACAGTGAGGCAATAACTTCCTACACGAGCGCAATGGCCTGCGAGATAAGCTCATTACCCCCCAGGGCAGGTGCCCTAGTTTTGGTTATATGGAAGCCGATATTATATAGGCCTATAATTATCTTTTCATTCAATCGTTGATTCGTTTGGTTTTCTCGGCATCTTGGTTGTTCTTCTCTTTAGTTGTCGATCGTACCATTCACGGATTGTGATATCGGAACAAAAGTGGGAGGCAAAGACGACGCGAAAAGAGGAGGAGTCGAAAGTAAGACACTTACACAAAATCAGAGATAATCACTCCGCTAAAAAAAAAAAATAACATTATATACATTTTTTAGAACGACGACTGTGCATAATATAAAGGATAGAGCATTGGACAGCGTTAAAATAATTCATGTTTGTTCGTTACGACGTCAAATCTTAATGTCTTGGTAGTTAGAAGTGAGGATGTTGAAATAGCTATTGATCAGTATTATTCAGTATAGGTCACTATTGGTCAGTCCCGTGGCTGAAAAAAAAAAAAACAACGTATCTACTAAACTGATTAGATACTTTGTACTGAACATAGAAGCAGGAGAATTAACTTAGAAAAAAAGAAACGAGTGATGAAGTAGCACTTCATTTAGTGATGAAGTAGTACTTAATTTAATATAAATTCTCCTGTGTGTATTTACCTTGGTCTCTCCATTAACACGGGATATGACACAAGGCCGTGTTTAACATGCGGAACTCAAGCGTACGCACTCGGGCCAGAGACAAAAATTGCACAGTCCCTGAAAACGTCAGTTGCGCTGGCCTCGGTATCCACTACCGAACTCAGTACAGTTGGGTGGAGATGCAGCTTTGGGAAACTGTTCACAGGGACCGGGCGCCTCACTGTATTTATTTTCCTCAGCTGCGTCTCTTCCGCGAACAAAGCCACAACTGAGTCGCTCTCTGACCGAACATAGAGACGCAACAGAGAGATGATAAACTCTTCCCTGGACGTGTAAGGTAAATATAATTCCTCCCGTATGGACAATCTCCTTACAGGTGAAGAAGTGGGCTGTTTACAAGGTTTCTGGGCTTTACTCAGATAAAACAATCGAATATGAGCAACGTTAAATTTAAACTAAGAACGATTGGTGGATCTGAGTAAGGCCCACAGTCCTTATAACAACACCTTTTTCTTTTTTTCGTAAAAAAAGACTGTATTTTGCGTTTCAATTTGAATAAATCACTCACCATCAATTTACAATCGATTGATGAGATACGTTGATACGCATCGAAACACGACTGTAATTGTGTAGCAATTTTGAGATATTTTTTTAATATAATATCCTAAAATAATATGTAATATCATAAATAATTTATATATATATATACATATATATATATTCGAATCTGTCAATATACAAGTAATTATCGGATTATGACTGATTATGTGTACTTCATTAAGGTCTGCTTCGCCTGGTTGCAATACAAAGAACAGGTGATCTCTGCGAGTATTAAACAAAGACACTTGTGCATGAGCAGATGTCTGCGACAGAGATTAGTTAGAAGATAGGAATGCATGAAAAACTAGATTAACCGACCGCCATTTTTGCCCCGTTTAGGCAATCTAGGAGTCGGGCACTTTACTGAGTAAGTTTGTTTTGAGGTCTCTTTCTCTTTTTTTCAGTATTGCCGGTTTTATCTGAGACTGTATCTGAATTAGAATTTTAGGTTTTGGTAAGTTGGCCCTTGGTTCCACCTTGTTTTACTGAAATGCCAGTCTAGAAGCAAGCTTAAATTCATATATTCGGAGCACTAGGGAAAAATAAAAATATGTGTAGATATAATAGAATGAATCCACGTCACGCCGGTGAACAAGTGATTGAAATCTATAATCTCTAGATTTACAGCAGAAGTACCAGACCAGATATTGCATCAGTATTCAATAAATGAACGAATGGAAGATTTCTAAATATATAAGATGGATTCTGACGAGAGAAACTTTTTGGCACGAAGTAGTGACCCAACATTCCTTGCCCTAGAGGTAGCTATTGATACGATATTTTCACTCTACTTCAGGTCAGTGGAAAGGGTGAGGCAAAGAAGGCGTAGTGTGTTGACCTCCTGGAGTTTAGCGTCAGCCATGTTGATAGCAAATAGAAAAGGTTCTCTGCATATAAATATCAGAAAGATGTTGACAGCTCTCGTAAAGACATGTCTCAAAATATCTTCAAAGGCTTTTTAAAACCAATTGTGGAATCGATGCCTTTTCTGTTCCTAATTCTTCTCCACCCAGTAACCCATTGTGTCTTAGTGGCTTTACTCCCTTGCTTGGGGTGAAAAAGATCTCTCTCTATATATATATATATCATCTATATCTAATCATCCACAGACAGATTGTTCCGCTGAATCACAGCTCATCAGTAAGACTAGACATTCAAATGCCTCAAACCGCGATCGAAACCCGGCTGTTTTGTCATCAGTCGGAGATTATACCCCTGTGCTATCTGTGACTGGTAGAGAGGAAGGCGAATTTTTACGTGCCTATTCTTTGAATAAACACGCCAATGACCGAGATGTTCGTATTTATATATAGGACACATGGCACAGTGGATAAATGCGTTGGTTAGATCCAGTGGCAGGACCCAAAGAGCGTGAGCTCAATACCCGGTTAAGGCAGTGGAGAACTTTCAGAGGGAAATTAACAGGAGATAACTGATAACTGACATCCATCAAACATGGCACGTGGAACTAGAACAGTCTACCTCAGTGATCGAAATAAAGGGTTCAGTTCGACATTCCACACACCTGAAGAAGGCCGGAGCGTACAACGGCCGAAACGTTGTAATAAATATGGTGAAAAAAATGAGGATAATAGTCCGAGTAATGTACTGTGCATAATACCTCATCTCAGAAATATAGACGTCTATGTGCATATGTTGGTGAATATCAGGCTTATTTCTTCTTTTGATTATCTACTTAGCACCATATCGATATATTCGATTTTTTTCTCTCTTTCTCATTCTCTCTCTTTTTCTCTGTCTCCCCCCGCTCTCTCTCTCTCTCTCTCTCTCTCTCTCTCTATTTCGACCCTGAGATAATGTAATAATTTTGGTTCCAGTATCACAGACATAAATTTTTGGGTAATATTTATATAAAATAGTAATAAAAGTTGACAAAGAGAGAAAGAGAGACTGAGAAACAAAGAGAGAGAAAGAGAAAGAGGGAGAAAGAGAAAGAGGGAGAAAGAGAAAGAAAGCGAGAGAGAGAGAGAAAAGAAAGGAAGAAAAAGAAAGAGAGATAGAAAGAAAGAGACGGAGAAAGAAAGAGACAAAGACACAAAGATAGAGAAAAAGAGAGAGAGAAACAGAGAGAGTGATAATTTTGACACTTAGCACAAAGAACAAAAAATAGAACAATCTCTCTCCCTGTCTCTTTCTCTCGGCTATTATTACATTTAAAAAAAGTATATTCAACTGTAAACTTTTGCATTAATAATACATATATATATATATATATATATATATATATACGGACGTATTTTACAATGGATTGAGTGGATAATGGATAATTTTCGTCTACCAGTCTGAATGTTCGAGATTTTTTTTAATAAGATTTCTCGAACATTCAGACTGGCAGAGGAAAATAAATAAATATAATGTTTAATAAAAAAACGGAGCGTCTACTCAAATATGAGTATCCACTAAAAATAGAGTTTAAAGTGATAAATTATATATATATATATATATATATATATATAATAAAAGTCCAGAAATTTCTTATTAAAATGATTCTGGTTAATTCTGGTTAATAACAATAAAATGCTACATAAAACAGTAGTAAATTAATTACCGATACTGTTCGAAATTCAAGCCAGCTGCTTCAGTGCTTTGCTTTTTTATCATAAGTAACTGTATAGTGAATTATTGCTACACTTTATAAAGAGAAGTAGAGAAACAAAGTAATAAGGCAATTTCAAGTTATGTCCATAAAGACGAATGTTCATATGAAATTTCCATTGGACATATTTCCGTTCACGCCACTGATTTAAGTGTATTGATGAGGAAAATATATTGTTTTTGTTAAAAAAATAGATGTATTTTTTGTAAAATTAATATATTTCATCATCCGAAATAAGTATGTTTTAGTAGAAGAGACTTATTAATTTTCATACGTACATAAATACGTAAATATACATAACGTAAGGGAAAGTGATTTCTGTTCCGAGCAAGCGACAGAAAAAAGAAAGAAAGAACGAAAGAACGTAAGTGTGATAGATAGACAGACAGATAGATAGATAGATAGATAGGAATGAGCATACGAAGATAGAAAAAATACAGAAAAGCAATGAAAGATCGAAAGAAGGAAAATGTATATATATATATATATATATATATATATATATATATATATATATATACACACTGGAAAATTACACACAGAAAAGTTTAATCCTATCAAAAAAGTCAAACAAAAAACACAAAATATTTGGAACGTACTACAAATACACATACAGACGCATGCATGCAAATATACAAACAGGTACACCTAAAAAAAAGTCTGATCTACATGTAAAACTTTTGTATGAAACCCAAACGACACCTGACTTGTATAAAATTCTAAGACAGGTTTTTTGTACTCTTCACTCTCACCGCCTCTTTCTTTTTTTTGACATTGTGCGATTCGTTTTGTTCATTATTCCAGTTTTTTTATTCCCCCTTCGATGATTTCTACTCAAATTCCATTTCATTTTTTTTATTGTATATTTAGATTTTCTTCTTTCTACGTTTCTTTTATGTTCTCGTTTCGTGTTTTCTTCTGCTGTCACCGCTCGACCATTCTCACTTTTCATGACAACCTCTCCCTATCAGTCATCGTTTCTAAATATTTCTTATCTGAATGGCTTTTTTTTTTCTCTCGATGATACCCTGCCATTCTTACGCTTAAAAAAAAAATGAAACACGTAGTCAAAGATATTTTCTCTCTTTTTGTAATTTAAAAAAACTATTTTCTTAACTGGCGCTTTGGACAATTTTCTTAAATATTTTTAATTCTTTTTATTTCTCGAAAAAAAACAAAAAACGTCACCGTTGCTGTTTCTTGTTAAAAAAATGTTTTAAAAAAATTCAACGATACTGACCATCTATTTTTGAAAATAGATAAAATATTCTAAAAACGAATTCTAAAAACAAGGAGAAAATCTTAGAGGAGCAGTTTCAAGATTCTGCCACATGACCTTACAGTATAAACCCGTTTTTCTTTTCAGTTTCCAGAAAAATATTCTTTCTCGTTTTCATGCTCTTTTTATGCCGACGCAAGATATAGATTAGGTAGAGTCCATTAAGGATTGTATTCACTAAAAACAGCTTGTGAAAACAGCACCCGGTTCAACGACAATTGCGTTAGATTTTGTGATGTGTGTTCTTAGCGCATATATCTATTGTACATTTAACGATTCAAGAAAAAAACAACGAACCTTCACTTGTGGATTAACAAATAAATATATATTGAAATATAACATACAAAACAATCATGCAATGAAGTGTAATGATTAAGGAAAAAAATGTTTCCCTTCAACTGTATTCTGATTCGAAAGTGTTTCTCTTGAATAAGAATGTTCAGGATTCTATGTTGAATAGAGTTTGCTGTTAGAATAGAATACAGTTAATTAAGAAATGTGTTGTTTAGAGAAATTAATAGAGTTCTGGTTCATGAACTTGGCTGAGTCACAGAGAGAGATATGTAAAATGTGTTACAAATATCTGTGTCTGTGTGTGTGTTTGAAATGTTCTGAGTAAAGTCGTAGATTTGTGTGTACAAGCGAAATAGCAGGACTCTACTGGCAGCTTGTGGCAAAATTGCTTCTTTTAAAGGTACCGGTAGGCTCCGAGCGAAAACGCGGGAAAAATAATTTAGTATTAAAATGTTTGATTGGTTAAAATTTGACTAATTACTGATTTTGCATCAAAGAAACATGTGAGCAAGTTCACGACCGAAAAATTCAAAGTGATGACTGCGATTGATAAATTGTCTTATAGAAAAGCAGTATTGATTTACTAGCCAATCACAAATTGTGGGCATGGAAAGGCATAGCAGTCGCTACAATGTCATTAAACTAGGATAGATCTTCACAAAACTCACTTTCTAGTCGATCCCAAAGCGTAGCACCCGCTCAAGGTTCAATTCTCTGTCGAACCTTCTTTCTACTTCGCATAAATAATCTGCCAAAATGATGCCCTCTGGACTTTAACAAGACTAGTAAGTGAAGTTTAAAAGGATCTAGCCCAGTTTAATGACATCTAACGCAATTGTCGTTGAACCGGGAGCTGTTTTCACAAACAATTTTTTATTGAATTCCGTTTTTTTCCGATCATTTGTAAATATCTCTGCTAACTTTTTTGATAGGATTAAACTTTTCTGACCCAGCTCTGACTGCTCAGTGGCAGGAAAACTCATAGTGACATTGCCGATCGGACTTTTCGCGATGTACGAATTTTTCCCCCAAGAAGATCCCGTACCTTGAGCGCCTATTGGGCCTTAAAACGCAACCCAGATCTCAAGTGCAACTCTGTATATACGATCCACCACTAAAGCTGCTGGAAATATGGTCAGTTCTCTGAACCACCCTGGTAAATACCTGACTCTTCCTGACACTAGCATCTATATTTACCAGATATAGATCAAACCGAAAATAAAATACTGTTGATATTTATGGACAGGAGCTGCCCAGTCTTTATTTTCCACTTTCGATAGAGTTTAATTATCGCAAGGTAAGTGTTTAGATTAACATTATATATATATATATATATATATATATATATAGATAGATAGATAGATAGATAGATACGGGTATAGATAGCTGGCAAGATAGGCAGAAGCAGACTGATATATATATATATATATATATATATATATATATATATATATATATATATATATATATATATATATATATATATATATATATATATATATATATATATATAGTCCTAGTGGGTGAAGGTTTGTGAACCTGGTAACATAGTATTTGTGAGTTCAATCCCTGAGATAGGCAATGTGTACTTGCACTTAGTGCAAACGGGCGAGTAATAAACTGATCAGTATTAAATAAAAATAAGATATAGCCAGCCATGAACAATAGAACGAGAACAGTCTTCCCCGTCTTCCACCAGAGATTAAATAAATGGTTCAGTTCAGAATTTCCTGTAGGTTAGCCCGACATTTGAGGAAGACCGGAGGGTACATTGTTGACAATAATACGAATACAGATAATGTAAATAAGAATAACTCCACATGCCTGAAATTTAGACAAAGACACAATACAGTGTTCGTTCTGATATCCATACGGTTTATAAATTTAAGCGTTATATCTCAGTTTTTGAACAATCTTCACCTATAATTAGTAAATGTATATCTGCCCCTTACACATATACATCTCTATCTCCCTCTCTCTCTTTCCCTCTCTCTGTCTCCCCCCTCTCTCTCTCTCTCAATAATTGGAACAGTTGCAAAAATCCACTCGTATATTTCAAAGACCTATTATATTAAGAATTTAGCTAAAACTTCGTAATTGCAGGTTATATCTATTGTAAATACATTTATTTATCTAATTTACCGTCGTTGTCTTATTTACTTTTAGAAGTTAGTAAAATTTAAGCTAAATGCGTGACCTCTCCGAGTTCGAAAAAGAGCAAATTGTTGGAGCTCGCATGGCAGGAGCCTCGATCACTAAGGTTGCTGTACTGTTTGGGTTTTCAAGAGCTACTATATCAAGAACACTGATGCAATTCGAGAAACAGGGCAAGACCTGTAGCAACCGTAGCAATTCTAGCCGGACTTGCAAACTTACTGACAGGCACTGACGTGCATTGAAACACAATGTGGCAAAAGATCATCGGACAAATGCGGTCAACGTGACTGCTGAGTTGAAGAACCATCTGAATAGTTCAGTTTCTACTAAAACTGTTCACCGTGAGCTCCATAAGGCTGCATATCATGGAAGAGCCGCTGTGATGAAAACTCTTCTCTCCGCTCGCAACATTCAAAAGAGGTTGAAGTGGTGCAGAGATCACAATGCCTGGTCTGCAGATCAATGGAAGCAAGTCATATTCTCAACAATGTCTAGTTTTTCTCTTTTCCCAACTTCAGGGCGAGTTTATGTGTGGAGGTATCCCAAAGAAGCTTACAACCCTGACTGCCTTCTTCCAACAGTGAAGCATGGAGGTGGATCCGTGATAGTTTGGGCCGCCATATCATGGAAATGTCTCAGTCCAATAGTTGCCCTGCATGGTAGAATCAACAGCAAATATTACCTGAACATTTTGGGATATCATGTTCATCCAATGGCAAAGACTTTATTCCCTGATGGTGATTGCATCTTCCAAGACGGTAATGCTCCAATACATACCGCTCGAGTGGTTAAGAATTGGTATGAAGAACATGAAAGTGGGCTAGAACACACAGAAAGGCCTTTCCAATCTCAAGATATCAATATTATTGAACATTTGTGGTGCATTTTGCAGCAACAAGTTAGGCGCCGTTACTCTCGACCATCGTGTCGTAAAGAGCTGGAGAAGGTTTTAATGGAAGAATGACTGAAAATTCCTCTAGATGAAGGGAAGCTGTATGATTCCATTCCTAGACGTATTAAAGCTGTCTGTGAGGTTAAAGAAGGACCAACTCCATATTAAATAAATTTTCTTTGACTTTAACAAGTGTTCCAATTATTTTGTCCAATCCATATATATATATATATATATATATATATATATATATATATATATATATAATAAAAATATGTTCTTTCTTAATGTATGCTATATTTGTGGGTTAGAGTGCTCAATATGAGGGATAGATCGTATTTAAATATAAATGTGGACACTGAGGTCAACAGCAAGCGGTGATAGGTTGCTTCCTGCTTGAATACAAACTTCAAGCGATGAGCATTGAGTTCAATCATGAAACAGACTGTTGTTGCTTGGTATTGACCTCAGATAACTTCTAGGACTCTCTCTCTCTCTCTCTGACATGCACATTCTCCCCCCTGCTCTCTCTCACTCTCTGTATATATATATATATATATATATATATATATATATATATATATGATAAAATATGTACTTACTTAAGGTATGCTATATTTATGGATAAAAGTGCGCAATACCAGTGATAAAGTGGATGTAAATATAAAATGGACACCGAGGTCAATACCTCATGGTGATATATATATATATATATATATATATATATATATATATATATATATATATATATATATATATATATAAACAAATCTTTAGAGGTACAAAATCTGTATACTGTTTTAAAAACAAGGAATTTATTAATAGTAATAATCCCTAAGGCCATTTCGTCCAAAATCTCATCAGGAGAAAATCGTTGAAAAAATTGATAAATTAACCGAAAACGCTAAAATCAATAACATATAAGTATATATTCTTATAACGAGGGGAGGGGTAAATAAATTAGAGAGGGATAGTTAAAATAAAATATCCCCCAACAAATTAATGGACTTCACAAAGTCCTTCTGCCGGCAAAAAGAAGGTTTCCGTAATCCTATACAGATTGATTCCAAAATCTTCAAATGATTGTTGGAACCAGCTATATGAATAATTTTGAACCACTCTTTCGTATACGACTTGGCAGAGGCTATATTCTCTACTCGGTGTTGAACAATAGCCGATTCCATATATGTAGAGGGGAACATATGTTATCTATTTTGCCATGTCGTATTTTAGAAGGTACATGTTGATTAATTCATAATAATATATATATATATATATATATATATATATATATATATATATATATGTGTGTGTGTGTGTGTGTGTGTGTGTGTGTGTGTGTGTGTGTGTGTAAACAATCCAAGACATTGTTTTATTAAATTCCACCGGACACGGTCTGCATATTTTCAACATTTTTGTTTTATCTTTCCAGATTCTGAATGAACTGTACATTGGAATTGAATAGACCACACACACACACACACACACACACACACACACAGATAGATAGATAGATAGATAGATAGATAGATAGATAGATAGATAGATAGATAGATAGATAGATAGATTGATGTTTGTGCATATATTCGTGTGTATGTGTATGTGCATGGATATTCGTTTAAAGATAGACATATAAGTTTTCAGACATTAATATTTGGATGTGCACGCACCAACAACCACATTACACTCACATGCAAGTATGCATTTTTATATATGTACATGCGTGAGCAGTGTGTGTATGTAGGTTGTGTGTGAGAAGTGTGTTTACAGTGTGTGTGAGATGTGCATGTGTGCATACGTCTGTGCGGGAGAAAAGTGTGTATGAGAAGTGTTTATGGATGTATGTGTGTGCATGTGTAAAGCACTTGTGAGAAGTGAGTATGCATATATGTCTCTACGTTTATGCGTATATTTGTGTGCATTGTATGTGTGAAAAGTGTGTGTGTGTGTGTGTGTTTGTGCGTATGAGTGTGTGTACGCGCATCATTTGTAGTAACAATTGCCTATTGTTTAGATAATAATTTCCCGAATAAACAATCGCTTGTTTTTAAAATAAAAATAAAATATTTGAAATTCACGCTGACTCTAATTTATGTTGTTGTTGTTGTTGTTATTATTATTATTATTTCAACCGGAAATAGCGACATGAGTAATGCATTCATTATATTCCGGTGGTAATTTTGAGATTTAACTTCAAAATTAAAGTACGCGCCAAGCAGCAGCAGTGCTACAACATGCACGTGCGCATTTGTAACCACGCACACGTATGTGCATACATATGGCTAGACGTTATAAGCGTACGGATCTTATCAGACACAGTGTGGTTGAGTCGAATTAACGAACTTGTGAGACAGACGAACTATTTTGAGTAAGGGTCGAAAATACGAAGAAACACACGCTGCGGCGGTCGAAATCTCGAAGAAACGAATATAAATAAACAAGAGCCAGCGTTCGCATTCATACAAATGCAGGTGAGCGCGTGCGTACACACACACACACACACACACACACACACACACACACACACACACACAAACACACACACACACGACAATCTCTTTAACCATTTAAACAACGGAGCCCGACAATATATATATATATATATATATATATATATATATATATATATATATATATATATATATACGATTATTTACACTATTTATAATCCATTTATTATCCTCATCTTTGTTGCTGTTATCACCAAACAACAAAGATGAAGACAATAATCCCAATGTAAATAGTGTAAATAATGGTGCATGAATTCAGAAAGAATATATATATTCAGAATTACATATTTGATTTAATTAAAAGATTTAAAATATGTTATTTTCTGCTACACAGTTCTAAGCATGTTTCAAAAATGGAAGCTAAAAGCCTCGAATTTAATTTTGTAATTAAATTAAAGACGTTAGTTCCATTTCATCTTCAAGCGAATGATGGAGTAACTTTTAAAATTAGTAGGTTTTAAAGACACAGCTAAAATCATATTTCATGTTTCCAAGGTTACAGATGAATTCATTTTATTAGACGAGGGGTGTCTGGGTGTTCATTATGTCTATATATTAATGTATCAGTTATTGCTACGTTTTGGTAGTGGGTAGGGATGTATTTTTGAATGAAATCTAACATCCGTTAAAAGCGTGTCGTCTGGATTTTTTAAAAATTTTATTGTTAACGGAAAAAATTCTTACGGCATTTTTTCCCTTCGTATATTTAAAGATTTGGGGGGGGTGTTTAGGTTAGAATACTTTTTATTTAACTACGATTTGAAATATTTTTACAGTTACAATAAGTTTAGTTTTGTAATTCATCCCCTTAAATGATCTTGGAGGAGATCGAAAGTTCTTGGGCAGAAATAATCTACGGCGCTTTACTTGATGAATTTCATCTTAGCATCAAGAAACTTATTAGAGAACTCGAAAGAATTATTAAAAAAAAAAGACATAATATGTCTATATTATTCAATGAAACATATATGTGTGTGTGTGCGGGCGGGCGCGTGCGTGTGTGTATGCGTGCGTGTGTACGTGGTCCTGCGTATGTGCTGAAGCGGAAATAGCACAAACACAAAAAAACTCTTTGACAAAGGAAATGGGTGATTATATTTAAACTTTACCGGAAACCGGCCTATATAGAGAAAAAAATTCCTTAAGAAAGAATTTTTGTTGATCTTTCAGCAAACTTGTATGAATTAAATAGATTTGTCATTTGTCTAGCTTTTGTTATTATATATATATATATATATATATATATATATATATATAATGGTTAGCAAGGTTGTCTCGCTAGATCAGTTGCGACTGTGTAGTGGGCTCGATCTAAATCCCATACTTTAGGCCTTGTGTCACATCAAAGTTACGCTTATTAAAATATTGAGTACTAATGATATAATTTTGAGCAAGTTTGTCTGGTCTAAAACAATAACGACTAAGTAGTGATTTCTGTCCTTAAATAGCTGTCCTTATTTTCGGCCTTGTGCTACGCTATAAAGAATTGGCCGAAGAAAGAAACAACAATGATGATATTTATTATATATTTTAAGATGTTTGACCAAATGGTAGCATGTTGCGAAAATATGTTAAATATCGGAATATTTGGATGCATATATGTATCTATTTCCAAGGTGCGATCGATAAATTGTCGTCTAAATTACGCAAAAATGAAAATAATACTGACATCTCATTTTAAAAGAAAAGAGACACAAAAATATCTTGAAATTTATTCAATATAATCGCCATTCGCCTCAACCGTGGCCTCTAGACGACTTCGGAATCTCCTGCAACTCTTCTAGACGGTCTCCTTGCTAAAGTTGGTGAATGCTGCCATAATCCCTTTCTTCAGTTCATCTTTGGTGTTTCAAAGAGTTTTGTTGGTCTCCTGCTAAAAAAAACCCACAGATAATAATCAAAGGGGTTGCACAAATATAACGAGTGATGTGGTCGCAGAAATTGTTTGACCGCCATGACTGGGTTCTCTTGCTTGTGTGGTATGATGCAGGATCATTTTGCCTGACATAGGTTCTTCCAGCAGCCACCCTTTTAACCCAGGGTAGCACTACCACCTCATGGCACTTGATGTAGGCTTACGTGTTAAGTTTGAACCCAAGTGGGAAGATGAACGGAGACGAATAGTGGTTTTCTACAATATAAGTAGCATGGCGGGTCCTAGCCGTGAACGTTAAACCTGACGGAACCAAGAAATGTAGTCTGAGCACTTTCGATGGAAGTAACGATAGATAAGCGAGAGGCTTGCCCCATCCCGCCTGTGAGAGAGAGGTTGGAGGGTGAGTAATAATTCGGCGCCCAGAAGGACTTGGTGGCACGTTTGAACGCTACTGCGACTCGAAAGTGAAGAATGCTCATTATGCCCCAAAATAATAAAAGTACTTGATTTTCGGCCTGATGTGGTTCTTATTAAGGTAGAGGATAGCACAAAGAATCAGGTTCTTACTAGTGTGGTTCACAGAGCAGACCATTTTTCTGGCATATTTCGTGATGGATTTTCAAATAATGATTTTTTTCTTTCATTCAAAATCACAGTATCGTTATTAATAATTTTTTTTCATCCGAGAGTGTTCCTTATTATATCACACTTACTTCCTGGTTAAAATTGCTTGAGTAGTTACAGCTGTCTATTTACAAATAGTGAAATTAACGGCCTAGAAATGTTTCCCAAGAAAAAAAAAGGTAATGCTAACTCTCTTCCTGGCGAGAGTTAGATTTTCTTCAGAGTCTGTCTATATTTCTGAGATGAGGTATTATGTACATTATTTACATCATTCGGACTATTGTCCTCATCTTTGTCGCCATATTTATCACAACGTTTTGGCCGTTGTACGCTTCAGCTTTCTTTCGAACTGAACCCTTTAGATTCTCTTTTATAAAAATGTTGATCTCCGCTGCCTATATCTCTCCATCTTTTAAAAATTGCTTCAATTTGTTCAGCAACATCTTGTACATTCAAGAGCTAACCACTCCCCACTGATAGACAAAAAGTATAAGGATTTCTCTTATTATTACAACCCAATGTCATTTCCCTTTCTGAAATTTGGATTACCAGTGGGATCACCTTGTAGCGGCATTTTAGTTTGTCTATTTTCAGAATGTGGTTCTACAGGAGGATGATGAGTATGCCATGGAACAAACATTTGAAAAGGAAAAGGAAACTTATAGTTAATATTAAGAAAAAGCAGTTCAAATTTTTAGGGTACATAATGGAGAAAGATTGCTTGGAAAATCTGATACTCACAGGACAGAGTGAAGTCAAGAGGAGCAGATTAAAAAATATTTAGTGAGCTTGATTGAATAGATGGGGGAACAAGATTTAAAAGAGATAACAGAAAGAAACAATTTATTAAATGCATCCTGTAAATTGCAGCCATTTGGCTTATCCAAGTGTTGTGCAATGTAGGCTTTTAAAATGCTCATAGATTCTTTAAACAGCAGTTAGTTGTTTCTATTCAAAGGTTTCTGCAGTCCTGAGATAACCCCTTAAGATTTATGTGTTTTTGGGCTCATAAGAGAGGCCCTCTGTGGACAACGGTTCGTCGGTGATGCGGTAGGCAACGTGAACATCGCCAAGAAAGCATCTAAGAAGTTTGTTAGAAGCGTTTATGTATGTTCACATACAAAGGAAGAATACGACTAATGTCAAGGTTCGTAACAATGTGAAATGTGTGTTAAATTTGTAGGAATCAGTATAGAGCCATGATTGCCTCTGTTCTGAAGGGACACGACACATAGAAGATTTTCATATTTACGATATATTGATTTATTAGCAGCTTATCTCAAGAATCACCTACAATATGTTGTTAACTGTGGCAAGGAATGGCTTGTTAATTTTAACGACTCCAAAACGAAATTTCTCTCTGTCTCACACATGATAAACCACTTCATGACTGCTATCAGCATGACTGATACTAGCCTCCAGGAGAGTGACTCCCTGCACGTTCTCGGGATTATATTCTCGTCTGATATGTAGTAGAACGATAATATTGAATCCATCGCTACTAAGAAAGTTTGTTCACTGCATCGTGCGCGACAATTTTTCTCAAAAGAATCTATCTTGCATACTTATAGGTCTATCATTTGACCATGCCTTGAATACTATTGCCACACATGATCTGCTAATCCTGTTGTATATCTAGAAATTCTTCATAAAATCCAAAGAAGAATCTGCAATATTGTTGGTCGTGACCTGGCGTCACATTCTAACGACCGTAATGTAACTTGCTTGTGACTTGCTTGTGACTTGCTATAAATATTTTCTTGGTAATTGTTAGGATGACATCTTCGCTATGATACATAGATTTTATGAATTTAAGTGCAGTAGTAGATTGGTGCTAAAGTCTCATCATTTTATAGTTGAATTGGCTAAGATGAAACCGTAAGTTCTTTGTTTTCGGACTCCTGTGGAACTCTCTCCCGTCTCCATGTTTTGCGGCCAACTTTGATCTTTAAAAACTCAAATGCAATGTCAATCGTTATCTACTGTCTTCTTTATAACTTTTCGTTTATTCTCGCTCCTTAATAATGTTTCTTTTCTCTTATTTTTTCACACTCAATAACCCCATCATGTCTTAATGATTCTACTACGTTGCAAGAGGTGATATGATCAAAAAACCCTGCAAGACAATCTCGTCAATAAACTAAAAACAACGAGCATAAAATAGTATTTAATGTACTAATATTCTAAAATCCTAATTACTTTATATATAATGGTTGTTGTAAAGCTTA
Source organism: Acanthosepion pharaonis (assembly GCA_903632075.3). Taxonomy (NCBI): domain Eukaryota; kingdom Metazoa; phylum Mollusca; class Cephalopoda; order Sepiida; family Sepiidae; genus Acanthosepion; species Acanthosepion pharaonis. The sequence continues at coordinate 1,449,163 of CAHIKZ030003932.1, forward strand.
CTGAAATCACAGAAATAGAAATGAAAATAGCATAAATTATAAATAATCTGGTGAAAGGGAGGCATTTAATAATATATATCAACTGAAAATAATTACCTAGCATAATATTTGTTACAACTATTTCAAAAACAAGCAGCAGGAATTTTTAAAATAGATAAGAATAGTTTCAGGAATGCACAGATAAAAGATCTAGGAATTTAAATAAGATGTAAATCAATACACTCATTGCATAAATTGATCATCTTAATAGATCGAACCATATTCTCGACTTAGAGAAAACTGTTCTATTTTAAGAAAAACGTGAAAACCTATTGGGTGTACAGAAAATTGGTATTTAAACATTCATATATATGTATATTTATCTATCTTAATATATTTCTACATGAACACACACAAACATATATATATATATATATATTTGTCTGACGATCGCTAAAGCGTGAAACCCAGGGTCACAAACTCACATCTATCCAACCAAATATGTTAGCTCTATCTCTGATATTGAGCGCTTTCTAATTAATACCGCGCATATAATATATAAATAATTATACATATATATATTTATTTATATTTATATACACTTTCACACACACACACACACACACACATATATACACACACATATACACACACACACACATATATACATATATATATATATATATATAAATATATATATTTTTAGTGGTAGAAAACTTGAGTATTAATTTAAAAGTATTAAGTTTAACATTACAAGGCATAATGAGGGATAAAATCTAAAAGGCGGGAAACCGGTTTCGTTCCCACTCATCAAAATTTCTTTTATCGGGACAATTTAAAGTAAAATATAATAAATATGAGATATAAATTATTCAATGATGGGAATGGGGAAAAAAAAAAGGAAGAAACTACTAGAGACTGATCACAACAAGGCCTAGAAAACAATCTCACTGTTTACACAGCGAGGGTCTGCGAAACCTGATGTTTACATCCTTCACATAATTTCCATCATTGACTAATTCATATCTCTTATTTATTATATTTGATGAGCGGGAACGAAACCTTTTGTTTTTGCCCTCCTTTTAGTTTTTAACCCTCATTATGCCTTATAATGTTAAACTTAATACTTTTTTAAACAATATATATATATATATATATATATATATATATATATATATATATATATATATATATATATAAATGTTTGGAGGTACAAAATTTATAAAAAGAAAAAACAGTAAGATATTTTAAAATCCGGTGTTCTTTCAGATATTTTTCATCAGGAGACAATCTTGAAGATGAAATGGAATTAACGATTTTAATTTAAAAAAAAAAAAAAAAAGGGGGTTTTTTATATATATTTTTGAAAGGATGGTTAAATAAACTGTGAGGACAGTTAAAAAAAATATTTTAAATCAGGGATTAAATTTTTTATAAGGTTTTATAATATATATATATATATATATATATATATATATATATATATATGTGTGTGTGTGTGTGTGTGTGTGTGTGTGTGTGTGTAAGAACGAGTATAGGAACTTAAAAGATCCCGAGCCTTATGGATTTAAGTTCCAAAAAACACCACCATGCGAGGAACTATTATCAGACTTCGAGAAAGACCGATTCTCGGTTATAGAGAAAATTAAATTCATTAAAACTACCAACGATCTACAGCAAAAAGTGCTAAAATGACGTTTCTGTGATCAAATAATCACACAAAATAATTATCAAACAGATTAGAAGGGTAGATCAATGCATATATATACCATAAATCTATTAAGAAGGAAGTTAATATGTTTTATAAAATGACACCCAACAACTGGGAAAAAAACATTAATATCGAAGCCAAGAAAGTAGCCACTGAACTAAATATTGATGATAGCCTCTACAATTTCCACAAAGAACAAACATTCATCACAGTTAAATACGACAAGGCAAATTTCTTAAACAACCATTAATACCGATTACTCAACTAAAAATAATATCGGTAACATCAATAAAATTACCCTTGAAAGAGCATGCAAATGCACGAAAAATGCTCTAGGAATTAACCAGTGGCATAAAACAGCAGAAGTCATAGAATAATTTATTAATATATAAAGGAAGAATAAATATACATTTATCCAATTCTACATTTGCGACTTTTACACACCCACTCCAGAAAATCTGCTAATGTCTGCTATAAATCTAGCAAAAACTTACTGTTCTGTTAGCGATCGCGAAATATATATCATAAACCAGACACAAAAAAACATATACCATTATATAATGGTTATCTATGGACTAAAGAAATAAACCTAGAATTTAATATTTCTATGGGAGCATTTGATGCAATGGAAGCATTCGAAATTTTAGGAATCCTATTATTGTGGTGACATTAATAAACCGGACTCTATAGAGATGATGGTATAATTCTCTTCCTTAAATCAAACCGACGAAATATTGGCCGTTTGAGAAAAGAACTGATAACATTTTTTTAAGATAACAAGCAAAATATTGCCCTTACCACCAATGCTAAAGTGAACAACTTTCTCAATGTAACCTTAGACCTAAATAATAGTTACTATAAACCATATACCAAAGATCTATATAACCATAGATAGGTCAGTAAAGAATCAAACCACCACCACAAAATTCTGGATAATTTACATAAATTACTCAAAGGTAGATTATCTACTAACTCCATCAATAAGGAAATATTTGATAATAAAATTGAATATATAAAGTTTTAGAACTAAGCAATCATAAAGTAAAATTAGAGTAGTTAGAAGAAAAAAAGGACATAAAAACCGTAAAGCGTCACCTCATATGGTTTATCGACCTTCTAATCGTATTGTTCAAACTAATATCGGAAGAATTTTCCTAAATTTAATCCATAGGCATTCACGAACAAAAAAAAAAAGAAGATTTTTTAACAAAAGTAATGTAAAAATCAGCTATAGCTGCGTTAATAACATCAACAAATTTATATCCTAACGTAACAACATTATATTAAACAAATATATTTCCAACAAATAAAACATAAATTTTTTAAAAATAAATGCAAATGCCAAAAAAAAAAAAAAATTATAAAAAAAAAAAAATGATCTGTCCCTTTCCGGTCAATGTATGACTGATGACTGATAATATTGTATACCGAGCGAGCATACATTCTAGTAACGATGTTAAATTTTATTTCGGTTCCACTGAAAATCCCTGGAAATTTCATTTCTAAGATCATCAAATGACTTTAACTAACCAAAATCCAAATCTTTTAACTGGAAAGGAAATAGTTTTAACTAATGTCTTGCTGAGAAATTGGTTATCTTAAAACATTTAAATAACCCGAGTTTCTTATTTTTGTTATCATAAAACAC